>JAGFNQ010003785.1:0-66385 GCA_024364735.1 Boesenbergia rotunda
AGATGAATTTGAGATGAGTCTTGTAGGAGAGTTAACCTTTTTCTTAGGCTTTCAAGTTAAGCAAACTAATGAAGGTACACATGTATTTCAAACCAAATATACTAAGGAGATGTTAAAGAAATTTGGTTTAGAAAATACTAAGGAAGCATCTACACCCATAGGAACTAATGTGAAAATGGATAGTGACATTGAAGGGAAAATGGTAGACCCTAAACAATATAGGAGCATGATTGGTAGCCTCCTATACCTAACCGCTAGTAGACCCGACATACTTTTTGCGGTAGGTATGTGTGTAAGGTATCAATCTTGTGCCAAAGAATCCCATTTGGTAGTAGTCAAGTGAATCCTAAGGTATGTGAAAGGTACCCTAAACGTCGGACTTTGGTATCCTAGAACCCCTAATGTTGATCTAATTGGATACACCGACTCGGACTATGCGGGGTGTAAGCTAGATAGGAAGAGTACAAGTAGAGGATGTCAATTCCTTGGGTATTCTTTAGTTAGTTGGAGTAGTAGGAAACAACCATGCGTTGCCCTATCAACAACGGAGGCAGAATATGTGGCAATGGGTGGATGTGTTTCCCAACTCCTTTGGATCATGTACACCTTAGAGGACTATGAGCTACATTACACCAAGGTCAAAGTATTGTGTGATAATGTAAGCACAATCAATTTAACTAAAAATTTGGTTCACCATTCTAGAACAAAACACATTGAAGTGAAACATCACTTCATTAGAGACCATGTGGCAAGGGGAGACATAGAATTACACTATGTTGAATCAAAGTCGAACCTAGTCGACATCTTTACCAAGCCTCTTCCCGAATCAGAGTTTACATCCTTAAGAAGAGGCCTTGGAATGTGTTTTGTAAAAGTATAGGATGAACTTGGAGACATTAGCTTTGAAAAAGGGTGTTTGATCCATTAGGCAGTTACATTTGGCTCACTTGTGCTTGTGGCACATTGTTGAACCATTAAAGTATCAAAATATCAAAACTAGACCAACTATGGGGGAGACAAGTGTTTAATCAATGGACACTTTGCCAAAGTTCATAGTTGGACATTTTAAAACTTTGAAATCCATTTTATGTTTTACATACATTGCCATGATTTTCAAAGACATATATTTGCAAAATTGGTTTCAAAGTTTGATACAAAATGTAGTTGTTTTCAAAACTTTTGGATTTTTATCAAAAGTCATACATGTTTGAAATTTTATATGGTTTGATATTTTTCCCTAATAGAGTATAACATTTCAAACATGTATGCAAAATTTTACAATTTTTGAAATTTTCTAAAATTCGACAGAAAAGTTGAAATTTCATATTGATAGTGTATCAGTCGACTGCCATATGGGCTGTCGACTAGCACAGCTATTCTCAGCTGCTGTGAAAAATTTTAGAAATAAATTACTCTCGCATTTGATGCCATAGGGTTTGGTTGCTTGAGGCAATCATTTTGATGGTGTCAAAGGGGGAGAATGGGTGGTTTAAGTTAGAATTTTGACTTAAAATGGATGTTTTAGGTATTTTGTCTAACTTAGACCTTGAAAGATTAAAACTTGGAGAGAAGACATAGATTAAGGGGGAGGGGTACCTCTTAGGTTCGGATATGTCTTACATTCTTAACATATTGTTGTTGTTAAGTGGTAACTTAACATGGAGTTAGATTAGAATTGAAAATGGGGAGAAGACATAGGTTAAGGGGGAGGTCACCTCTTAGGGTTACTATGTCTCATGATTTTTCAATTGCTATGTTTTGCTATTGCTATTGTGGTTGTTGCTTATCTCTAACTTAAACATATTGCCACACATCAAAAAGGGGGAGATTGTTGAGGCAATCGGCCCTTAAATGATTGGAAGATCATGGTTTTGATGTGTGGGCGAATAGGTTTAAAGTTAGAGTGTTATGTTGTATTTGATTTGTGTGATTGAGTTTGCAGGACTTGGAGAATCACACTTGGTGAACCTATCTGAGGGACGAGAGCCGAGGGAGGAGAGTTCCAAGGGCAAGCCGGGAAGTGGACTTCAAAAGGGCACACGTGAAGGGTGGCATGGAGGCAAGCCAAGGGAAGGCTTGCGTGCGCATCCGAGGGACGATAGCCAGAGGAAGAGGACTTCAAGGGGCGAGCCAAGGGAGCAGACCTGAAGGCACACGCGAAGGAGAAGGTTCGGAGTGGCTGGAGCTGAGCTGGGAGGCAGGGCAGTCGACTGTCAAAACCCACAGAATGCTCGCAGCTTCGGATCAGTCGACTGGCCTTGGGGCAGTCGACTGGTATGCCCAGAAACTAGCCGTTGGCTAGCTGTTTGCTAGCCGTTGGCCAGCATTTATTGCTAGGCCAGTCGACTGGCCCATAGATAGGCGACTGGTGCGAGACTGGACAGACTGCGAGTCTGTCCTTTTCACCTATAAAAGGAGCTCTTCGTTACACGTGTATGTACAGTTCCGTACAGTAACGAAGTGCTGCCCAATTGTAGAGTGATCTTTACTTCCTCCATCATATTTTTGCATCTGTAAAGAGGAAGCTTTTGCTGTAAAGGTTTCTCTACCTCAAGGAGACTTTTCGATAGTGAAAAGTGGTGCTCGTAACATGGATCCTTGGATTAGTCACCCATCTGGGTGGATACCAAGTAAAACAACTTTGTTAGCATTGTTATTTCTTTTGCATATTATTTCCGCTGCGCTAACATCCTTGTAGAGATCAAAACGATCAAAGAAAGTGCATTCACCCCCCTCTGCACGCCTACATCGATCCTTCAGGTGCCAGGTTGTTGGGCCTCCAAAAATGGAATTTACCCGCCCAAGGGGCCGAGGGGTCAGGTTGACGGGCTGGGTCGTTACAGATTATGATGAAACCTATGCCCCAGTAGCCAGACTTGAATAAATTAGAATGTTATTAGCTTTTGCAGTCCATAGAGGGTTCAAACTATACAAGATGGATGTCAAGTCTGCCTTTCTTAATGAATTCATAAAAGAAGAAGTATATGTAGGGCAACCCCCAAGATTCGAGGACCTAGACAAACCTGAATATGTATTCAAGGTTAGGAAAGCCCTTTATGGGTTAAAACAAGCACCTAGGGCATGGTATGAATGATTATCAACCTATTTAATTTCTAAGGAATTTAACCAAGGTCAAATTAACTCTACATTATTTGATAAAACCTTAGAAAAAGATATATTTATTGCACAAATATACGTTGATGATATAATATTTGGATCTACAAATTCTAACTTTTTAAAAGAATTTGTCAAAATTATGAAAAGTGAATTTGAAATGAGCTTGGTAGGTGAGCTCAACTTTTTCTTAAGTTTACAAATTAAACAAACTAGGGATGGTAACTACGTTCATCAATCAAGTATGCAATGAAACTAATAAAGAAATTCAAAATGGACAATTCTAAAAGCTTAAGTACTCCTATGGCTACAAATGTCAAAATAGATAATGACTCTGAGGGTAAACTAGTTGACCCAAAATTATACTGAAGTATGATTGGTAGTTTACTGTACTTAACTGCTAGTAGACCTGATATTTTAATTTATTTTCTGTAGCAATGTGTGCTAGATACCAAACCTGTGCTAAGGAATCCCACTTAGCAGCACTAAAAAGAATTCTAAGGTACATTAAGGGTACCCTAAATGTAGGTATTTGGTATCCTAGGACTTCCACTTTTGAATTATTAGGATATTCTGACTCTGACTATGTCGGCTGTAAATTAGATAGAATGAGTATAAGTGGAAGTTGTCAATTGTTAGGAAATAGTCTAGTCAGCTGGTGCAGTAGAAAGCAACACTGCGTAGCTTTGTCTACAACTGAAGCAAAATATGTTGTAGGACCGGTGCAGTCGATAGAGGGGGGGTGAATATCGACCGTTAAAATTCTCGCGGAAACTTTCGAACTATATTCAGAGCGTTAGTGCAGCGGAAAATAAATACAGAAAAATAAAACCAAGACAGACACGCGGGATTTATTTACTTGGTTCCCGACCCCCCTGGGTCAGTACGTCCAAGGCCTATGTACTCAGCGTGAGTCCACTATTGGTCTACTTTTCGGAATTTCTAGAGGCGGAGAAAACCCATCTTACAGTTGATAATTACAAGCAAGAATATTAAAAATTAAGTGCGGAATTAAATAAAAGCAAATCGAACAAAACAAAGTCTGAAGCTCGGCTGATTTGGACCTCCGAAGTGCCGCGCACTTCCTCCTGGAGTGTCCCGGTCATAGAGCTTCGTCTCTAGTGCATTGTCGTTGGTCAGAATGCTTGGAATTGCACTTGGAAGTGGGGGCGCCTGGTACGCTGGGGGCACCCCTATGAACTCGGTCAAACCTTATCCCCGCGCTGACCTCACCGCGGCTGATAAAACCTCTAACCAGGGCGCCTGGAACCCCCCGGGAGCCTAAGTGAAGGCTTATCTATGTTTCGACCTTGAAACAACAAATACAACTTTCACCTTGGGCGCCCGTATCATCCCGGGCGCCTAACTGGACACCTATTATGCTTACTTCACGAAACTACAACTTTTCTTTTTTGGCTGGGCACCTGATCCTTACTGGGCGCTTGGCTTCAAGCCTTTCAACCCAACACTGGGTTTTACACTCTGATCTGGGCACCCCCGTCAGTGGGGGCGCCTGGGTTGGCTGCTTTCCAGCCTTTCGCCTGCTTTGTCTCTGATTCTTGGTACCTGCAAGATACACAAACACAAAACACATATACATACAATATTAACCTTAAGGACTTGGTTCAGACTTCAGATTACCATGAAACACTAGGTCAAACTGATGCAAGTTCCCACCCCTGAGAACGCGCCTTTCACCTACTCCTCTCAGGAGACGGTTGCCACCCAGTCCTTCGGGTGGACTTTTGCTTAGCTTCCGATACTTCTGGACCTTGAGACACCCGAACCCTGACCCATCTCTACTTCTGTCCTTAGTCATCGCTCAGCTAAGTTGCTCAGTCCCTTGAACCAAGACTTCATGCCCAAACCCTAAGTCAAGGACTTCGGTGCCCAACGCTCAGCCAGGTCTTCTTGCCTAGTCCTCGACCAGGATTTCGTGCCCACCTTTCGAGCAGGTCTTCGGTGCCCAACCCTTTGCTAGGACGTAGTGCTCAATCCTCGATCAGGACTTAGTGCCCACCTTCCGAGCAGGTCTTCGGTGCCCAGCCCTTTGCCAGGACTTAGTGCCCAATTCCCCGAACCAGGACTTATTGCCTAGATTCACTAGGACTTTGGTCCACTTTGTTACTTCTCTCCTAACTCCCCTTTGTCTATTTAATGTATCACTGACTTAAGTCTATTGTCAAACATTAAATCACTTAGAGGAGAACATCATTGATGCAACTTGCACCAATAATCTCCCCCTTTTTAATGTTTGACAATATCTTAAGTTAGATTGGTTGAAGGGGCTAACTCACTATCCTTGGGATCAAAATAAAAAATGATCTAAATTTTGAAAATCCATTTTTGATCCTCTAGGAAAAATACAGAAAAAAATTCTAGCTTTCACTCTCCCCTTTTTGAAACCATTTTGATTAATTGATCCTTTGGTAAGAGAAAAGAAAAAATTTCTAACTTACGGCATATCTCTCCCCCTTTGTCATACATCAAAAAAAATCAAGAATTCTTGCACCAACAATGACAACATTTTGTTGTTTTGAAAATACTTAGTATAAATTTTTGAAAGCATAGTAATACTAAGTACTTAAATTTCCAGAACATATCCTTTTTGAAAAAGTATTGTGCACTTCTAAAAACTATTTTGTATTGTAAGAAAAATGTTTGATCTGAGAAAATTTTTTTTTTTAAATTTAGAAAAGAGATTTCAAGAATGCAAATGCTTTTGTGATATATTGAGTTTTTGAAAATTGCAAGTATTTTTTTTTTTGAGAAAAGCCAGTACTTTTGGAAAATGCATAACTTTTGAAAGAATGTTATGAGCTTTGAAAAATGATATTTTGAAAAATACAAGTACTTTTGAAAAATATTTTGAATTTTTGAAAAATTAAGTACTTTTTGAAAAAGATTAGGCTTTGAAAAATATCAGTATCTTTTGAAAACATAATATTTTACTTGACTAGCTTTCTTTTCCAATCTGACACAATCCTAGGAAACCTTGTTAACTACAAGGCCATTTCCTAAGTATCCTGGAAATTCTCCAATCCAAGTAAATTTTTTTTCAAAATTAATTTCATAAGCTATAAAAATTCTGAAAAGTAGAATAATAGTATTTTGAAGGACTTATATTTTTAGCAAGATTTTGAAGATATAGTTCATGAAAACATGTTATTAAATAATCCTTTTAATTTGACCTCCTAAACTTGACTCAGCCCTGGGAAGCTTGTTGACCACAAGTACTCTTCCTCTAAGTCTTTAGGGTTTAGTTCAGATCAAAGGAATTATCTAATAATTTTTCAAAATAAATAATTAAAATTTGTCAGAAGTTTGACTCAAACTCCCCCTAAATCTGACACATCCTAGGAATCCTTTTTAGATCATGAAGTGGACCTTCCTCTGTGTCTTTAAGGTTTATCAAAATCAAATGAACACCAATTTTCAGGAAGATAGATTTTGAAACCACAATTTGGAAAGAAGATAATTTTTAAAGTATAAGCCTTTTTGAAAACATATGTGATAGAAATTAAGGCGCAGTTTTCGAAAAGTCCTTTAAAAAAAAGTGAAAATACTCCCCTTGTGCCCAACATCGTTTGACTCTATCTAAGTGCCTTAAGGAACTTTAGTGTTGTCCTAAGAGGCTTGTGTCTAATTTTGTGAGTCAAACAATTTTTTAATAGGATATAATTTTTGTAAACATATCATATATAATCAATCAGACAAGCATGAATTCCATACAAACATTATTATGTTGAAGCACTATTTTGAAAATATATTTTTAGAAAAATATTCTAGCAATTTTGAAAAACCATTTTGAAACATGCTTATCAATTTATTAGTCCTTAACATCTCACCCATTCTAGATCTCTCAATACAGCAAGCATGGTTGCCTTATGGGTGCATTGTGAGATACTTGAATCATTTTTCTTAATTTATTATTAAATCTAAGATTTAATTGAAGCTTGTGTTAGATTCAAATCTGACAATAGTAAGGTGAATTTGATTTTCAGTAATTGGCTTCCAGGTCTTGGCGAGGCACTAGGCCTTCTTTGGCCATAGCCTTATTGGATCATCAACCATTTCCTTGACAAAGCCTTTTATAGAAAATTCATCTTCAAGTTACTCCTTGAAAGATTTTGGTCTAACTAGTTTGGGTCTTGGATCGGTAGCTTCAGCTAGTTCCGCCAAAAATGGCTTCCCTAATGTACTATCATCACACCTCCTCCCAATACTAGGTTGTTCAAGTTTCAATTATTCTTTTTCCTATAGCCGTTCCAAATTATGCATAAAATTTAAATATGAATGACATGTCATATATTTAAAAGAAAATAACAGATGCATGTCCATGGCATTTATCATGAGTCAAACAAGTCAAAATATTTAATTAGGTTTCTAAAGATGTATCAAATTCCCGATTTGATACATGTCATGTAAACTGGCGAATATGTCAACCCACTTTGACATATTTAATTTTTATCAAATTAATTGTTGCGGTTTGGGTAAAATTTTATTTTAGTTTGAGTTTAAGTTATTTAAGATTCAGTTGGAATCAAGTTAATTAAGAATTAATTGAAGTTGAATTAGTTAGAAATTAATTTAGGTTTGAATTAATTTAGATTTAATTAAATTATTTTGAATTTGAGTTTGAATTAATTTAGATTTAATTGAATTAATTTAGGTTTGAATTAATTTAGATTTAATTGAATTAATTTGAGTTTGAATTAATTTAGATTTAATTGAATTAATTTAAGTTTGATTTAATTTAGATTTAATTGAATTAATTTAAGTTTGGATTAATTTAGATTTAATTGAATTAATTTGAGTTTGAATTAATTAAGATTGAATTAATTTGAATAATTTAGATTTGAATTTAATAGAATTTGAATTTAATTTAATTTATATTTAGCTTAAATTGAATTGAATTTTATTTGAATTTAATTTAATTTGAATTTAACTTAAATTTGAATTTAATTTAATTTGAATTTGAATTAAGTAAGATTTAATTAATTTGAATTTGAATTAAGTAAAATTTGAATTAAGTATGATTTAATTAAATTGAATTAAGTAAGATTTAATTAAATTGAATTAATTTGAATTAAGTAAGATTTAATTAAGATTTGTATAATTAAGGTTGAAATGATTAATTAACAGTTGTGGGTTTAAGTTCATCATTTTCATTATTTCGCAAATTTCTGCTTCATCTTTATCTATCTTTTCAAATTTTTCTAACAATTTGGATTTATTTGAGCATTTGTGAACTTTATTAACTATGACCTTTATCTTAGATAGTTCCATATTCTCTTCATCCCCAAAATTACATCTTTTAGTATCCTCAAAGTAGGAGGAGTAATTTGGGTCACTAGTTAAAGTTTTCAAATAATTTTCAAGATTATCTATAATTAAATTGCTATCTAGGAGAATTTCATCTTTATTATCCTCAAGAATATTTTTAACAAAATCATTTTTATCCTCAGAAATAATATTTTCAAAATTAACTTCTGGATTATCCTTAGGATTTTCAAATTCGATTTCAGAGTTATACAATGGATTTTCAAATTTGAATTCATAATTATCTAAAGGATTTTCAAATTTAGAATTATCCTTAAGATTTTTGAATTCAGATTTATCCTTAAGATTTTTGAATTCAGATTTTTTCGTAGGATTAAATTTATCTGAATTAAGTTTATCAGAACTAAAATTATCAGAATTAAAATTATTAGAATTAAAGTTATGATAATTTATTTTAGAAATTACTGAATTGATGTTCTAAATTAAATAATTAATTTCTGATATTTTAGTCATATCTGCATTTTCTAATTTGACATGCAAAATATTAATTTTACTTTGCAGTAAATCTAATTTACCAGAAAAATCAACTAAATTATCATAAGACAATGCAGGAATTTGTAAACTTTTTGGAACGTAAATCTTACGTACCTTCGCCGGACACTTGTTTTTGTAGTGTCCGTACTTCTCACATTTGAAGCATCTGATGTGGCCTTTATCTCTCCGGACTTCTGGCGCTGGTGTCTCCTTTGCCGCCGGTGATGTAGACCGAGTCTTACGAGTAGGGCACTGATTTTTGTAGTGCCCTCTCTCCCTGCATGTGAAGCATATAATATGGAATTTAAAAGTTGACATTTAAAATTAAAATGTTCCTGATTCACCCCTGGGCTCCCCCTCAACTCCTGGCATCGTTGCTCCGTCGGCGGTTAGTCCGGTGAAGAGCGGCCTAGCTCTGATACCAATTGTAGGACCGGTGCCGTTGATAGAGGGGGGGTGAATATCGACCGTTAAAATTCTCGCGGAAACTTTCGAACTATATTCAGAGCGTTACTGCAGCGGAAAATAAATACAGAAAAATAAAACCAAGACAGACATGCAGGATTTATTTACTTGGTTCTCGACCACCCTGGGTCAGTACGCCCAAGGCCTATGTACTCAGCGTGAGTCCATTATTGGTCTCCTTTTTGGAATTTTCGGAGGCGGAGAAAACCCATCTTACAGTTGATAATTACAAGCAAGAATATTGAAAATTAAGTGTGGAATTAAATAAAAGCAAACCGAACAAAACAAAGTCTGAAGCTCGGCCGATCTGGACCTCCGAAGTGCCGCGCACTTCCTCCTGGAGCCTCCCGGTCGTAGAGCTTCGTCTCTAGTGCATTGTCGTCGGTCAGAATGCTTGGAATCACTCTTGGAAGTTGTGATTGAAGCAGAGGGGTCGAAACCCTTATATAGGCTTCATACGGGCGCCTGATACGCTGGGGGCGCCCATATGAACTCGGTCAAACCTTATCCCCGCGCCGACCTCGCCGCGGCTGATAAAACTTCTGACCAGGGGGCCTGGGACCCCCCCGGGCGCCTGAGTGAAGGCTTATATGTGTTTCGACCTCGAAACAGCAAATACAACTTTCACCTTCGGCGCCCGTATCATCCCGGGCGCCTAACTGGACACCTATTCTGCTTACTTCACGAAACTGCAACTTTTCTTCTTTGGCTGGGCGCCTGATCCTTATTGGGCGCCTGACTTCAAGCCTTTCAACCCAACACTGGGTTTTACACTCTGATCTGGGCGCCCCCATCAGTGGGGGCGCATGGGTTGGCTGCTTTCCAGCCTTTCGCCTGCTTTATCTCCGATTCTTAGTACCTGCAAGATACACTAACACAAAGCACATATACATACAATATTAGCCTTAAGGACTTGGTTCGGACTTCGGATTTCCACGAAACCCTAGTTCGAACCAACGCAAGTTCCCACTCCCGAGAACGCGCCTTTCACCTACTCCTCTCAGGAGACGGTTGCCACCCAGTCCTTCGGGTGGACTTTTGCTTAGCTTCCGATACTTCCGATCCTTGAAACACCCGAATCCTGACCCGTCTCTACTTCTGTCCTTAGTCATCGCTCAGCTAAGTTGCTCAATCCCTCAGACCAAGACTTCGTGCCCAAACCCTAAGTCCAGGACTTCGGTGCCCAACCCTCGGCCAGGTCTTCTTGCCCAGTCCTCGACCAGGACTTCGTGCCCACCTTCCGAGCAGGTATTCGGTGCCCAGCCCTTTGCCAGGACTTAGTGCCCAATCCTCGATCAGGACTTAGTGCCCACCTTCCGAGCAAGTCTTCGGTGCCCAACCCTTTGCCAGGACTTAGTGCCCAATTCCCCGAACCAGGACTTATTGCCTAGATTCACTAGGACTTTGGTCCACTTTGTTACTTCTCTCTTAACTCCCCTTTGTCTGTTTAATATATCACTGACTTAAGTCTATTGTCAAACATTAAAACACTTAGAGGAGAACATCATTGATGCAACTTGCACCAACATATGTTGCCCTAGGAGAGTGTGTAGCACAACTTTTAATGATGATGCACACTCTTAAGGATTTCCAGCTTGACTATACCCTAACCAATGTGTTTATTGACAACATTAGTTCAATCAATCTGACTAAAAATCCAATTCATCACTCCCGAACCAAACATATTGAAGTCAAACATCACTTTGTTAGGGATCACGTAACCAGGGGTGAAATTGTACTTATGCATGTGGACTCAAAATCTAATTTAGCTGACATCTTTACTAAACCCTTACCTGAATCTGAGTTTAGCTTACTAAGATGGCAGTTACGGTTGTGCTTAGTAGAATAGGACTGTTCTAAATTCTCTCAAAAATCTTTTATTGTTCATATTTTTCGAAAATTAGCATCTATTTTTTTTGAAAAATCATTTCTTTATTAAGTCTTGAAATTTGAAATTATTTTTCAACTTAGATTTTTCAAAATTACCCCCTTCAAAACTAGGATTTTTATGCAAATAGACTTAGCCTAGGATGTAACCCTAGAAATGCATGCACCTATAGATCTACCAGCCAGCATCTCACAAGCACCTTAGGGTACTTTTGATTGATAACCTAGACTGGGTTGAGATGCTTAGGTCAATGCCTTGGTTCAAGATGCTTTAAGTCAGTGCATCTACAATAATTGTGGCGATAAATGCACTTGAACAATAATTAAGTTAAGTGTTCAAGCTTAACAAATCTAACTTGATCAAATCACTTAACTTGACTAACCCTAGTGAAAACTACTGTTGTATAACAGTTAGTAAGTAGCTAACTGGGTTAGACAAGACCCGAACAAGTTCATATTAATTGGTTTGGTCCTTTTTATTGCTTGAATTCACTAGAGTTGGTTCAATACGTATTTACAATTTCTTTTAACTAGCTTTGATTCGAAATTGACTTGCAATGGGTTTTGATCAATTTTTTTTATATATGGCAAAGGGGGAGAGAGAAAAAAAGGAGAGTAAAATTTTTTCAAATTTTTCAAAATTTTCTTTTTCGAAAAACTAAAGTTGAATTTCAGTACAGATGTTGTTTTTAGTACAGAGGAGTAGGTGAGGGCGTGTTCCCTGTAGGAGGGAACATTAGGCGTCGGTTCGACCTAGGGTTCCATTTCAGAAGCCCAAGGTCAGAACCAAGATAGCTCAGGCTGTTAATCATGCTTAAATTATATTATATTATTTATTATTTGTGTTTTGGAACTAACCATGGTTGCAGGAATGAAGGGCGAAGGTTTTCTGCTCCCAGGCGCCTGAATGGGGTCAGGCGCCTATCTGAACAGGCTCCTGTGTTGATATAGGCACCCCAAACAAGGGTGTTTCCAAGCCAATCGAAGCAAGCTGCCACATCATCAATTGAGGTGCCTGTGTTCATACGGGCGCCCCAGTCAGCTCAGGCACCCCAGTTGAAGGGATAAGCGCTGGCTAAGTCTGCGGATGGAGTTTCTCGCAGAGAAGGCCATGTGTCAGGTGCCGCCTTCAACACAGGCACCCTAGTGACTGTTATATAAAGTGGTTCGCCCCCTTGGCTTCAAAGACAACTTCTTCATATGTATTCTTTCAAGCGCTCTGCTCCAAACGCTCCGTGCTCAAGACTCAAGAACCAACGACGACCTGCGGCTCCGACATTCAAATTTCTCCAGTCGTCGGTATAATCATTTTTTTTAAGTGTTGTATTTTAATTCTATATTCGAACTTCAATTTGTAATAATTTTACGCAATATAGAATTGCCCATCATAAATGGTCAAGGACTGTGGGCCTTGGAGTAGGAGCCAACCGCGACTCCGAACCAAGTAAAACAAACGTGTTAGCATTGATTTGATTTTGTTCCGTTGCGCAATTACTCTAAGTTTTTGAAAAATTATTGATCGATATTCACCCCCCTCTATTGATTCAAACCAATCCCACGGAAACCCTCGACAAGAAGTCAAACTCGTGAAAGAGGAAGTCAACTCGAGTTCCTCGACCGAGTCAGTTCAAGAAGGAAACTCGACTCAAGTTCAAAAGCTTGAGGAAGAGAATTCCTCGTTGAAAACTCAAGTCAAGGAACTCAGAGTCGCATTGGAACGATTCTGTTGGTGTAAGTTGCATCAGTGATGTCCTCCTCTAAGTGTTTTAATGTTTGACAATATGCTTAAGTCAGTGATACATTGAACAAGAGAAGGGCGAGTCAAGAGAGGAGTACCAAAGTGAAAGAAAGTCCTAGTAAACCTAGGCAATAAGTCTTGGTTCAATGAATTGAGCACTAAGTCCTGATCATGGATTGGACACTAAGTCCTGGCAAAGGATTGGGCACCGAAGACCTGACCGGAAGTTGGGCACGAAGTCCTGGTCGAGGACTGGGCAGGAAGTTCTGGCAAAGGGTTGGGCACCGAAGACCTAGTTCGAGGAATTGGGCACGAAGTCCTGGTCGAGGGTTGGGCACCGAAGTCCTGGACCTAGGGTTTGGGCACGAAGTCTTGGTCTGAGGGATTGAGTAACTTAGCTGAACGATGACTAAGGATAGAAGTAGAGATGGGTCGAGGTTCGGACGTCTCGAGATCTGAGCGTATCGGGAGCTAAGCAAAAGTCCACCTGAATGGACTGGGTGGCAACCGTTTCCTGAAAGGAGTAGGTGAAAGGCGCGTTCCCGGGGGTGGGAACTTACGTCGGTTCGACCTAGGGTTTCGTGGAAATCCGAAGTCAGAACCAGGTCCTTAAGGTTAAGAATGTGTGTATATTTTGCTTTGTATTTGTATATCTTGCAGGTACCTAGAATGGAAGACAAAGCAAGCGAACAACACACAACGCGGTTGGAAGGTCTTCATCCAGGCGCCCCCATTGAAGGGGGCGCCTCAATCAAAGGAGGAACAAACCCCTTTCGTCCAGGCACCCCCATCAACTGGGGCACCCCCATTAAAAGGAGGCAAACCAGTCTTCATGCAGGTGCCCCCATCAATATAGGCACCCTGGTTCAAAGCTATATTTGCTGCTTCGAGTTCGAAGCAGAGATAAGCTTTGACTGGGTTCATTCAGGCACCTGGGAGGTCCAGGGCACCCTGGTCAGAAGCCTTATCGGCTGCAATGAGTTTGGCGTGGAGATAAGCTTTGACCAAGCCCTTTGAGGCACCCCCATCAACACAGGCACACCAATGAAGCCTATAAAAGGGGCTTCAACCCCAAGGCTCCGTACACAACTTCCAAGTTCCATTCAGAGCTTTCTGACTGATGACAAGGCGCTAAAGATGAGGCTCTACGACCGGGAGGCTCCAGGAGGAAGTGCGCGATACTTCGGAGGTCCAAATCGGCCGAGTCTTCGACCATTTTGTTTTGGTTTGCTTTTATTATTCTGCACTGAATTTCCTATATTTTTTATTGTAATTATTGCACTGTAAGAAGGGTTTCTCCACCTCCGGAAAGTTCGGAAAGGAGACCATTAGTGGATGGGCGTTCCCGTGCTTAGGCCTTGGATGTACTGACCCTGGGGGGTTGGGAACCAAGTAAATCCCGTGTGCAATCTGTCGTCTATTTTGTGTCGTTCTTTACTTTACTGTTTAAAATTCCGCTGCTACTAATGCTCTGTTTAGGTACGAACCGAAAAGCTTACGATTTACCGCGAAGATTTTTAAAGGTCGATTTTCACCCCCCCCCCCTCTATCGACGGCACCGGTCTTATAGATTCACTTCAGGTTCCAAGAATCTTGACATGATTCTTGGAAAATAGAAATAGAAGTAAGTTCTAAATCGATCCGGACTAGGCTATCAAACCAACTCGCGACAATGCTCTTACTATTCCATATTGAACCAACCTAGATCCCGAGTCCAAGCATGGGTCCCAAAGCTAAGTTTAAATAAACAAGTTGGACCAAACCAATATTGGATCACCAAGGACAAGATTCACATCTTACCTAACCCTTATCGAGGCTTCAGTCCAGGGGAAGCTAATATAAAAACCATTTTTATACTTATATGATTTTTTAAATTACTTGTTGCTTGTTTATTTCATTTTTTTTGCAATTTTATTATGCTTAGATTTAGGAATGATTGGTTAACGACAAAAGACTTACTTGAAACTTGAACAACATAGTATTAGGTGGAGGTGAGATGATAGTACGTTAGGGAAACCTTTCTAAAAAGTCAAGTAGGATAATGTATACCCTATTTGGTCTGTTTAGTCCGGTGGAACTAGACGAAGCTACCTCTCCAAATCCTAAGCTAGTTAGACCAAAATTTCTCAAGAAGTAATTTGAAAATGAACTTTCGGTAAAAGGCTTTGTCTAGGAAAGGGTTGTTGATCCAATAAGGTTATGGCCAAAGAACTGTGCCTCGCCAAGACCTGGAAGCCGATTATCGAAACTCACTTTTAAATTACTATTTGATAAATTTGAATCTAACACAAGTTTTAATTAAATCTTAGATTTAACATTAATTCAAAGATAAATATTAATACATCTCACAAAACAGATAAGGAAACCTATTTTGTGACTTAGAATTGGGTGAGATGTCTAGGACCTAATAATGTAGTTCAACCCAACCAACCAACATTTTTCAAATATAATTCAATATTTTTCGAAATTAAATCTACATTTTCCAAAATTAACTAATTCAACATTTTTGAAAATTAAATCTACATTTTCCAAAATTAACTCTTCAACATTTTTCAAATTTAATTCTACAATTTTCATAATTAACCTTATAACTTTTTTCAAAATTAATTTCCTACATTTTCAAAATTAATGCTACACTTTCAAAATTAATTCTAATTTCACATTTTCAAAATTAATTCTACACTTAGCATGTTCATCTAATAATTTTCAAATTCAATTTCAAAATTAATTCAACTCATACTGAAAACCTATCTCATAAAAACCCATAAGGTCAACATGCTTGATAATGTTAGATGTGGGTAAGACAGATTATGTAGTGAAATTCAATTCAATCTATTCTTACCTCTACATAAATGGATCCAAATCAAATATACTTTATGTGTAGGAACATAAAGATTTGGACTAGTGGATGTTAGATAGTGGATGCTCCAGACACATGACTGGTGATAAATTGAAGTTCACCAAAATCAAGTTCAAAAACCTAGGCTCAGTGGCATTTGGCAATAATGTCACACTTAAAGTAATTAGGTCAGGTAATATTGAACTTAACTCTGACTTTATTATTAAAAAAGTATTATTGGTTGAAAACTTTAAGTTTAATTTACTTAGTATTAGCCAACATTGTGATACTGGTTATGTTGTTACCTTCACCAATTCTGACTGCCTGATTAGGAATCAACAAGACTCAGAAGTAACACTTAAGGGTAGTAGGAAAAACAATGTTTACACGATCAATCTACCCGTAACACCTAAATGTTTTCTAACTCAATTAGAAGAAACCAACCTTTGGCATAGAAGACTAGGTCACACCCATACTAAATTAATTTCAAAAATAACTCAACTTGGATTGGTTAAAGGTGTACCTAAAATTAAAAACTTTGAAAATACCATCTGTAATTCATGTCAACAAGGTAAACAAACCAAATCAACTCAGTCAGACTTAACCAAAGTCACACTTGACCTCCTACACCTAGACCTATTCGATTCACATGGAGCCAAGTCACTAAGCGGGAATCGGTATTGCTTAGTAATCATTGATGACTACTCTAGGTTTACCTGGGTTAGGTTCTTAAAAACTAAAGATGAAACATTTAACTAATTTAATAATTTGTACAAAATGATAGAAAATCAAAATGACACAAAAATTAAAAGACTTAGGAGTGACCATGGGGGTGAGTTTGAAAATTAGAGATTTGAGAAATTTTGTAAAATTAATGGGTACGCCCATGAATTTTTATGTCCTAGAACTCCCCAACAAAATGAAATAATTGAGAGAAAGAATAGAACCCTTCAGGAAGCCGCTAGGACAATGCTCAACGAATATAACCTAACTAATCAATTTTGGACAGAGGCGGTAAATACAGCCTGTTATATACAAAATAGGGTCTTAATAAACAGAAGGCACAACAAGACCCCCTATGAAATTTATTATCACAAATTACCAAATCTACATTACTTAAGGGGTTTTGGGTGCAAAGTACATATTTTGAACACTAAGGACTACCTAGGTAAATTTCAATCAAAATCAACCCCAGGGACCTTTCTAGGATATTCAACAACAAGTAGAGCATATAGGGTCTACAATAGACAAACCCATAAAATTGAAGAAACCACAAACTTAATATTTGATGAAGAAATTGAAACAAAACCTATTGATAATCAAAACCTAAACAATTCAAATCTTGATCAAGAAGATAATGAACCATTAATTGAACCACTAACTGAACTATCAATTGAACCAACTACTAAGGCATCAACTAAACCAATAGCTGAACTAACCCAAGTAGTTGAACTGATCGCTGCACCAAACCTACCAGCCAGACGTGAGGCTGAACCTAGTTCTAAGAGAATGAAGAAACCCAGACTCAATCATCCATCTAACCAAATCTTGGGTGATCCAGCCTTAGGAGTCAAAACAAGGTCTTCTTATAGAAATCCTAGTCAAATTACTCTAATTTCAAAAATAGAACCTAAGACTAAAGAAGAAGCCCTACCTGACCCAGATTGGATCATAGCAATGCAAGAAGAACTAGCTCAATTTGAGGAAAACCAGTCTGGGACTTAGTACCTAAACCTGAAGGTAAGTCAATCATAAACACTAAGTGGGTATTTAGAAACAAGCTAAATGACCAAGGAGATATTGTGAGAAACAAAGCCCGCTTAGTAGCTAAAGGGTTTAGTCAAGTCGAAGGGTTAGATTATGATGAAACCTATGCCCCCGTAGCCAGACTTGAATCAATTAGGATGTTACTAGCTTTTGTAGCCCATAGAGGATTTAAACTATACCAAATGAATGTCAAGTCTGCCTTTCTTAATGGGTTCATAAAAGAGGAAGTATATGTAGGGCAGCCCCCAGTTTTTTAGGACTTAGACAATCCTGAGTATGTGTTCAAACTTAGGAAAGCCCTTTATGGGTTAAAATAAGCACCTAGGGCCTGGTACGAAAGACTATCAACCTACTTGATTTCTAAGGAATTTAACCAAGGCCAAATTGGCTCAACATTATTTGTTAAAACCTTAGAAAAAAACATTTTTATAGCTCAAATATACGTAGATGATATAATATTTGGGTCAATAAATTCTAACTTTTTAAAAAGAATTTGTCAAAATTATGGAGAGTGAGTTTGAAATGAGTTTGGTAGGTGAGTTAAACTTTTTCTTAGGTCTCCAAATAAAACAAACCAGGGATGGAAACTATGTTCATCAATCCAAATATGCAAGGGAATTAATTAAAAAATTCAAAATGGAAAACTCTAAAAGCTTAAGTACTCCCATGGCCACAAATGTCAAAATAGACAATGACCCTGAAGGTAAACCAGTTGACCTAAAGCTATATAGAAGTATGATTGGTAGCTTATTATACTTAACTGCTAGTAGACCTGACATTTTGTTCGCTATAGGAATGTGCGCTAGATATCAAACCTGTGCTAAGGAATCACACTTAGCAGTACTAAAAAGAATCCCAAGGTACATTAGAGGTACCCTAAATGTAGGTATTTGGTATCCTAGGACTTCCAATTTTGAATTATCAGGATACTCTAACTCTGACTATGCTATTTGCAAACTAGATAGAAAGAGTACAAGTGGAAGTTGTCAATTATTAGGACACAGTTTAGTCAGCTGGTGCAGTAGAAAGCAATACTGCGTAGCCTTATCTACAACTGAAGCAGAATATGTTGCTCTAGGAGAGTGTGTAGCATAACTTTTATGGATGATGCACACTCTTAAGGATTTCCAGCTAGACTATGCCCAAACCAAAGTATTCATTGACAACATAAGCTCAACAAATCTTACGAAAAACCCAATTCATCACTCCCGAACCAAACACATAGAAGTAAAACATCATTTTGTTAGGGATCACATAGCCAGGGGCAAAATCATACTTATACATGTGGACTCGAAATCTAATTTAGCTGACATCTTTACTAAACCCTTACTTGAGTCTCAATTTAGCTTACTAAGAAGGCAGTTAGGGTTGTGCTTAGTAGAATAGGACTGTTCTAATTTTTCTTAATTTTTTTCAAAAATAATTATATTAGATCATTCGAAAAATCATTTTTCTTATTAAGTCTTGAATTTTAAAATTCTTTTCTAACTTAGATTTTTAAAAAAATTATCCCCTTTAAAACTAGGGTTTTTTTACGCAAATGGATTTAGCCTAGGCTTTAACCCTAAAATTGCATGCACCTATAGATCTAGAAGCCAGCATCTCACAAGCAACTTATAGGATACTCTGATTGATAACCTAGACTGGGTTAAGATGCTTAGGTCTATGCCTTGACTCAAGATGCTTTAAGTCAGTGCATCTAGAGTAGTTGGGGCGATAAATACAATTGAACAACAATCAAGTTAAGTGTTCAACCTTAGAAAATCTAACTTGATCAGATCACTTAACTTGACTAACCCTAGTGAAAACTGCTGTTATATAATAGTTAGTAAGTAGCTAACAAGGTTAGACAAGACCCGAATGAGTTCAATATTAGTTGGTTTGATTTTTTTTCTTGGACTCACTAGAATTGGTTCAATATGTATTTAGATTTTGTTAAAAACTGGCTCTGATTTGCAATTAGTTGTTCAAGCAATTTTTTTTTTGATATATGGCAAAGGGGGAGAGAAAAAGAAAAGAATTATTCTTAGTTTTTTTTAAAACCCAAGTTTTTAAAACATTCAAGCACAATTTTTTTAAATATTTTTCCAAGTGCACAAATATTTTTCAAAATATTTTTCCAAGTGTACAAAATTTTTCTAAGTACAAAATATTTTTCCAAGTGCACAAAATTTTTCTAAGTACAAAATATTTTTCAAGTGCACAAAATTTTTCTAAGTACAAAATCTTTTTCCATGTGCACAAAATTTTTCTATGTACAAAATCTATCTCCAAGTGCACAAAATTTTTCTAAGTACAAAATCTTTTTCCAAGTGCACAAAATTTGTCTAAGTACAAAATCTTTTTCCAAGTGCATGAAATTTTTCTTAATACAAAATATTTTTCTAAATGAAAAAGATTTTCAAGTGTTGCATAGTTTTTCTAAGTGCAACATTTTTTCTAAAAGACTTCTAACTACAAGATTTTTCTAATTGAGAATTTTCTAAGTGCAAAATTTTCTAAGTGCAAAAATTTTCTAAGTGAAAACTTTTCTAAATTTTCTAAGTGCAAATTTTTCTAAATACAAAACATTTTTCTAAGTGTAAAATGTTTTATGCAAAAAGATTTTCAAGTGCACAATATTCTTTATTTGGTAAGCGTGCATATGTGTTTTTGCTAAAAAAAACACTTGGTCAAAATTTGTACACTTAGTTTTTTTTTTGAAAAATTACATATCATTGAAAGCTTCGGGGAGAGAATCTCTATTTCAGGGGGACCTTAGTAAATATTTTTCAAAAAGTGGTTTTCTTACAATAAACATGTTTGTTATATATATGCTTCATATGTTTTTGTACTTATCTTTTTGAACCTGGTTGCTATAAATCAAAAAGGGGGAGATTGTTGGTGCCGGAAGCACCAAGATCAAATCTGAGTTTTGATAATGGCAAAGGGTTCATAAGTTAAGGTTATCTTGTGATTTAATGAGGTTGTTTAAGTGCACAGGAAAAAGTCCAAGGTAAACATGGCACGAAGTCCTGATTCAAGGAATTGGACAATAAGTCTTGGCTGAGGGCTGGCACCTAAGTCCTGACTAAGGGTTGGGCAATAAGTCCTGGTCACGGACTGGGCACGAAGTCCTGATTCAAGGAATTAGGCAATAAGTTATGGTCGAGGGCTGGGTATCGAAGACCTGACCGAGGGTTGGGCAATAAGTCCTGGTCACGAACTGGGCACGAAGACCTGATCCAGAAGATTGGGCAAAAGTCCAACCGGAGGTGTCGGTTGGCAAAAAGGTAAATTCTCCTGAGAGGAGTAGGCGTTGACGCATTCCCCGTAGGAAGGAACATTAGGAGTTGGTTCGACCTAGAGTTTCATTTCGGAAGCCTAAAGTCAGAACCAAGACAGCTCAGGCTGTTTTTTGGACTTAACTTATTTATTGTTTGTGTTTTGGAACTAACCCTGGTTGCAAGAACAAAGGCTGAAGTTCACTGCTTCCCAGGCGCATGAATGGAGTCAGGCGCCTGTATGGATACAGGCGCCCAAGAAGGGCTTTTCCACAAGTCTACGAAGTTGAGCTGCCACATCATCATGAGGCTCCCGTGACCATACTGGCACCCTAGTCTTCCAGGCGCCCTAGTTGAAAGGATAAGAACTGGCCAAGTCTGCGGATGAGGATTCACGCAGAGAGGCCACGTGTCAGGCGCCCCCTTCAACACAGGCCCCCAAGAAGACTATATAAATAGGGGTTCACCCCGTTGCTTCCAGACACCATTGCTTCCAATGAAATCTTTCAAGTGCTCTGCTCCAAATGCTCCATGCTCAAGTCTCAAGCGCCAACGACGACCTGCGGCTCCCATCTCCGAATCATTCTCCGGTCGTCTGTAACTTTAATTTACGTGCTTAAATTAAATTCTGTATTCGTGTACTTCAAACTTGTATTACTTTTGCAAAATATAGAATTGCCCAACGTAAACGGTCAAGGACCATGGGCCTTGGAATAGGAGCCGATCTAAACTCCGAACCAAGTAAAAGAAAACCGTGTTAGCATTGTTTTGAAATTTCCGCTGTGTAATTGCTCTTATTTTTTCGAAAAAGATTTTATCGATATACACCCCCGCTCTATCGATTCTAAACGATCCCAAAAATGTGAGTAGGCCCACCATAATGGCCTTCCTAGCCCGCAGCAAATGGCTCGTGGTAGAGGCACACCAAATCCGTTGACAGCTGACCACTTGCTAAAAGTGGAGACGACGATTGGTTGACTACTACAGCATCATTTTGGCTAGTTACCTTGTGAGGATGAGCATACTATTTCAGTACGGATGACGACGCACCATATTCAGGCTGACACTGAGCAGCGGGAGCGGGGCCAGTTCCCGAGGGCCACACATGTCAGTGCAGTTTGGCCTATCTGAGTCATGGATGGAGGATGATGCCAGAGGGAGCACCGGATCGTTGATAGAGATATGCTATCAAGAGGCTGGTATTGTGACAGTAGGATGTATTTTGGGGGTTGGTACCGTGTCGGATGTATTTTGGAGGCTGGTATTGTGACATCAGGATGTATTTTGGGGGTTGGTATCGTGACAGTACACATACATGTACATAGGGGTATACCTGGGTAGAAGCTTGGATCTGATATCTAGCTAGATCTAAATGGCTACCAAGTTTGTAGTACCTTTTCTTGATGATATAATTTGCCTTTCATCAAAAAATAATAAAAAAAAATGATCCCACAAACTAAACCTTTTCAAAACTTATTTTCAAAACTATTTTTTAACTTAGTTTAAAGACTAAACTTTTTCAAAATAGAACTTTTTCAAAACATATTTTTAAAATAAAATTTTTCAAAACATACTCTCAAAACAATTCTTTCAAAAACCTTGAAATTACTTTTCAAAATTTATCTGTCAAACTTAAAACTTATATTAATTTTCAAAACTTATTTTTCAACAATCATCTCACACCCTTGTTTGTACCTTTATTGAAAACCTATAACTAGTGACATGAACTAGGAAAAATCCATCAAACCAAACCTTTGGTCTAACCCCTACATCATGTGTAGGAACCCAAAGATTTGGATCAATGGATACTTAATAGCGGATTCTCCAGGAACATGACTGGAGATCAGCAAAAGTTTACCAACATTAAATTCAAAAGCTTAGGATTACTTGCTTTTGGAAACAATGACAGATTTAAGGTAATTGGAATAGGTAATATTTAATTAAACTCTCATTATCAATTAAGAAAGTCTTGCTTGTAGAAAACTTTGATTTTAAGTTATTTAGCATAAGTCAACTATGTGATGCTGGTTTTATAATTAAATTTCTATCCACTGAATGTTTAATCAAGCATACCAAATCAAACAATATATTCTTAAAAGGTTTTAGGCAAAACAATATTTACACAATAAACCTATCCAGACCAAAAATTCAATGTAACTTAACCCAACAAGAAGAAACTTGGTTATGACATAGGAGACTAGCCCATACTAACATTAGAACTATACTAAAAGCAACCAAAAATCAACTAGTCAAGAGACTACCAAAATTAGGAAATCTAGAAAATCAACTTTGCAACCCTTGCCAACAAGGTAAACAAACAAAATCAACACATAAAGCAACTGACCAAAATAGAACCAACTCAATACTTGACCTTCTACATCTAGATTTATTTGACTCACACGGGATTAAAACATTAAGTGGAAATATTTACTGTCTAGTTATAATTGATGACTACTCTAGGTATACTTGGGTAAAATTCCTAAAACATAAACATAAAACCTTTGAAATATTTAAAAACTTTTGCAAACAAATATAAAATGAAAAACAACTAAAAATCAATAAAATAAAATGTGATAATGGTGGAGAATTAAAAAACTATAACTTTACAAACCTATGTCTAGAAAATGAATATTTCCATGAATTCTCATGCCCAAAAATACCTCAACAAAATGAACTAGAAGAAAAAAAATAGAACCCTACAAGAAGCCGTAAGATCAATGGTAAACGAATATAACCTACCAACTTATTTTTGGGCCTAAGCTATAAACACAACTTGTTATATTCAAAATAGAATATTAATTAATAAAATACAATTTAAAACACCTATGAAATCATTTTAAAAAAAACTAACTTAAATTACTTAAAAGTATTTGGATGTAATGTACACATTTTAAACATCAAAAACTTCTTAGGAAAATTTACTTCAAAAATTCAACAAGGAATATTTTTGGGTTACTCATCCACTTGTAGGGCATATAGGGTATATAACAAATCCACTCAAAAAATTGAAGAAACAACTAATGTAACTTTTGATGAAAATTCTAACACTAAAAACCAAGAATAAACTAACTTTAAAGATTCAAATGATGATATTGAAAATGTTAATCAAGATAAACTTAAAACCCAACAAGAAGAACCTTAAAGTGGAACTAACCTTAACCCTAAAATATCATGCACAAATCTGAATCATTCAATTGACCAAATCATAGGAAACCCGGAACTAAATGTACAAACTCGATCGGTCTTCAGAAACCTAAGTCAAATAGCCCTAATCTCTAAGCTTAAACCCAAAACCATAGATGAAGCATTGGATGAACTAGACTGGGCAATTGCAATGCAAGAAGAATTGGCCCAATTTGAAAGAAACCAAGTTTGAGACTTAGCACCTCCACCTAAACACAAATCAAGCATAGATACTAAATGGGATTTTAGAAATAAATTTGATGATCAACGTAAAATCATTAGGAATAAGGCTAGGTTAGTGGCTAAGGGGTTTAGTCAAGTTGAAGGACTCGATTACGATGAGATTTATGCCCCTGTAGCCAAACATGAATCCATTAGAATGTTACTGTTAGTGATATGAGAGAAGTGTCCTAAGGCAATCGCCTTATGATTGTAATCATTTATTTTAATAAATGAATATTCACTATTTGAGTATACATGTTTGTGTATTTGATTGAGATCTTAAACTCATTTACTGAATGTCCACAATACAATTCACAGCATGAGAGAATTTATGATGAATTCACAACTAGTGATTATCTCTACATGTGCAATTGTGAAGTATTGAAATTGTCCCTAGTCGATGAATTGATAAATACGGACACTATCAATTCTGTTGAGACTAGCATGGGTTATTCTCTAATCAGCTGATTCTCACTAGCTGGTGACATTGAGATGTCCGGAGATAAACATGAATGCTAGTTAAGGGAACTAATTCATTGGAGTGACTGACTGTAAAACTTCATATGGTAGTCTACATATAGATATGTCAGTGAAGTTCTTACTGCAGCTTAAGTGCGATGTTCCTTTGACTTGCGGTGTTCAAGTCATCTTGGTCATGGAGACTTATACTTTGACATCTTAAGCAAGCATCTCCAAGGAGGTGTGGACCCAGGATGATTGGGTATAAGTCGAAGTGCCCGAAGATGTTTGAACAGCCTACAAAGGATTCACCACTCCTTGCGAGGAGATGTATACCCAAGGCCTATCGTCGGATTGTTACTCGAAGCCTTTGGCCAGAGCATGACATGTTCAGAGTATGAATCTCTTAAACACATGAGAGTAATTAGAATCCGTAGGACGAGAAAACGTTACTTGGGCTAGGTGTGACGTAGTCAGCCTAGTGGGGACTGACACACATAGACCATGTCCTGAACCAAGTGGGTATAAGATGGGGAAGGGAATGGGGCACGATTCATTATAGCTGCTGAAGGGTTTCAGAATTGTTTCTGAGGTCAACCGTTGATCTTTTGATTAATTGGAGATCATGATGTACTACTAGGTGCCTCTCATGATCGTTCTATAATTAATTGATTAATTATAGACGGCCAACATAAATCGAAAGCCTATTTAGTCACACGCACTACAAGTAATCCGAGGGATTTAAAACGAGTTAAAAATTAGATTTTCCAATCAAGAGAGATTAAGTTTGGTTGAGCCAAACGATAAGTCGAATCTGAATTTTTCACAGACGCATCGGAAGCGTAAAATGGCTAAGTCTTTTGAAGACTTAATAGATGAATTAAATAAGTTTAATTCATTGGGGCTTGGCTTGGATGGGCCGGCCAAAGAGGGCCTCCATCCTCTTTGCTTGGTCGGCCACAACAACGGGAGAGAATCAAGTTTTTGGTTCAATTTATAAAATAAACCAAGTGTGGTTTGTTTTATATAATTATGGATGATATAAATTTTTTATATAATAAACCAAGGTTTGGTTTATTTTTCATGGAAATTAAAATGAACTATGGATTGGTTTATTTTATTTTATAAAATCAATCATGGATTGATTTTATAAAATCAATAATGGATTGATTCTATAATTGTGTCAGCCAATCCGAACAACTCTCGGCTAGCCCTTATCCCATTCGAATAGGGCTGAGGGTTGATTGCGGGGGCGCCCGAGATGCTGGGGGCGCCCGGGTTGACTCAATCCGCGGGCTACTCGCTGGCTTGACTCTATCCATGTAACACCCAATAATTTTCTGGTATTATTAGGGATTTTTAGGAATTTTTCTAGCATTTTTCGGAATTTTATTGCATTTTTCAGATTAAAAATAAAAAGGAAAAAATTAAGAGGTCGGGTGGGGATTGATCCCGCGACCACAGGGAGAACCAAAGCCTTAAGGGCAGCCAAGTAACCAGCTGGGCTAGGGTATCAAGCACAAAAAAGAATGAAACAAAATAATGTTATAGTTGATTTAGCCCGTTTCATGAAGAGGTATTTAAACTTCCACTTAAGTTGTGTTAAGACCCCTTTTAGGGTTTGGGGAGGCCGCGCGAGCAAAGGGAGGAGGCTGCGAAAATAGGGAAAAAGGGGGAGTTTTCTTCCTTCTTCTTCTTCCTCTTGAGTGGAGAGCCTAGGGCTTCTTCCCTAGAGCCAAGAAGTAGAGTTTTCTTGCAAAGGAAGAGGAAAAGAGCCCTACGATAGGAATTTCGAGATACTTAGTGAGTTTTCTTCAAGAAAAGAGTAAGTAAATCACTCACCTGCAATAGAAGTAGCTTCGCATGTAATTTCTCGTTGTAGAACCATGATTTTATGATCTAAGTGCATGCTTTGAGAATATTATTTATTGTGTGATTTAAGTGTCTAAAGAATACATGTTTTTAATCATAGAACTTGAATTGGAGTAGATTTTTATATGTGTGATCTAAGCATGAAAGACCAAGTTCTTGAAAAGTCCCAAAAATGAGTTTTGGGTTAAGGGCACGCAAGGTGCTCGATGAAAGTTCCAAGTAAGAAAAGGTAAAGGTTTATAGTGCAAAGTTTATGAAAAAGAAAGTTAGCTTGATAAATACAAGCATTATGAGTAAGAAAGTATTTTACTTTTGTAAAGTGACATGTACCGGGCAAAAGAGAGGCCCACAGAAAGCTAGAAAGAAGCTCTAATAGGGTGCGGTGGCTAGCTACCCCGAAACCTATTAGGGATGCCCGCATTGGTACACTGATACTAGGTACATTGTCAATGCCTGAGAAAGTTGATTATTATTTTGAAGTATATGAGTTTATGTAAGTGTTTCAATTTCCTTAAGTGCATGTTTGGTTATGTATGTTGACATGGTTACGATATAAACATGTTAAAGAGAAAGAGCAAGGAAGTTAGTATTTTTAAAGTATGGAAATGTATCATTAGTAAGTTTCAAAAGAAATCATGAGAATGATAAGTTTGCAAGTGTTTTGATGCTAGTAAATGTTTTCAATCATGATTGAGCATGATAAGTGTAGGAGAGTTCTCATGTGCAAATATTTCCAAGTGCATGTATTTTGAAGCAAGCATTCTTTGAAAAGAGCATGTTTATCCCTTATCGTTCGGATTTGTGAGTTAGGATTTACTTACTAAGCAATTTGCTTATTAGTTGCATTTTCCTTCTATTGCAGATAAAGGTAAAGAAAAAGCATAAGTTAAGGAGGCGAAGGGACTTGCTTTGATGTTCAGTGGCGGCGGAACCGTGGAAGAGATCTTTGGGCTAAGTCTTGTAGAACATGTGTTTTGGTGTTTTAAAGTGGTAGGATGAATGACTTTGTTTAAACTACGCATAGAGGTTAAGTTTGGTACAAACTCTAGAGTGTTTTGCTTACATTTTGATAGTTTTGTTAAATTTTGTAGAAATCCTAATTTCAAGTTATTGGATTCGTTTTGAGTTGTTAAGATGCTTATAAAACTAGTATGGAGTTTAGATTTGGAGTTGTTTCATTGTATGTCTTGAAAGTATATGATTTGTGGATCTTAGGAAATAGTTTTTAGATCTGAAATGCAGATTTTTCAGGCGTGCCAGTCGACTGGTTTAGAACCAGTCGACTGTGATATCGAATAGAACCTTCTGTTCGATGCACCAGTCGACTGGCTATTTACCAGTCGACTGGTACCATTGAAAAGAAAGTGGTGTAGAGCAGCTGGTTAGTGCTTCAGTTTTACAACGAAGAGGTCTAGGGGTCAAATCCTTACAAAGCAAATAAAATGAAAGTTGTTTTGTTTTTTTTGAAAAAAAAAAGAGAAGGAAGAAAAAAAAATTCATAGCAAGTTAAGGGAAGTCAAGTAGTTATAACCTAAGGCTAAGAATAAGGTAAAGTTAAGGCTAAGTGAAAGTGACGTCCGCCTTAAGTTAGTGGTAGAGAAGGCGGGTCGTCACAATCCACTTCGTTTGCTTGAGCACGGGGTGCCTAGGGCATCCGGGGCACCCGGGAGAACGAGGGCGCCCGGGAGCATGGGGGAGCCCCGCCCAGTGAGCTTCTGAAGCGTACTTTTGCTGAACTCATGTTTGGCTTGTACTTAGGGCGCCCGGGTCCTTCCGGGCGCCCAACCCAGCTGCTACCTCACTCCTTTGAGGCTCTCTGAACTGCAGACACTCGTTCCTTCGGTCCTGCATCCAGGGTTAGTACCAAACAAGATAGAGCAAATTTATTAGTGAGTCTTACAGCTGTAGATGTCTTGGTTCGGACTTTGGGTCTCCAAAATGGAACCCTAGGTCGAACCGACGCCTACTGTTCCCTCGACGGGGAACGCGTCCTCACCTACTCCTCTCAGGGCAATTTACCTGATGCCAACCGGCTCCTCCGGTTGGACTTTTGCCCAGCAGTCCTTCGCCAGGTGCCTAGCTATCCTTCACCAGGTCTTTAGTACCAGGTAGTCCTTCGCCAGGGCTTCGGTACCAAGCAGTCCTTCGCTCGGTGCCTAGCAGTCCTTCGCCAGGTGTTAGATTCCTAGCAGCCCTTCGCCAGGTGCCTAGCAGTCCTTCGCTAGGTCTTTGTTTCCTGGCAGTCCTCCGCCAGGTACCTAGCAGTCCTTCGCTAGGTCTTTGTTTCCTGGCAGTCCTTCGCCAGGTGCCTAGCAGCCCTTCGCTAGAACTTTGTTTCCTGACAGTCCTTCGCCAAGTGCCTAGCAGCCCTTCGCTAGGACTTTGTTTCCTGGCAGTCCTTCGCCAGGTGCCTAGCAGCCCTTTGCTAGGACTTTTCCTGCACACTTGAGTAACATTGTTAGATCACCAATAATACTTAACTTTGAACCCTTTGCCAATATCAAAACAAGGTTCGATATGGTGCTTCCTGCACCAACAATCTCCCCCTTTTTGATTTATGGCAACACAATTCAAAGTTAAGTAAAAATTACAACAGTTTAAGCAAGAAGGTTAAGACCAATAAAACATAGCAATTCTGAATAGTTTAAAGTCTAAACCCAATGTAATTTTGAAGAAAAATTTCTCATACTCCCCCTGAATAATTGTGTTATAAAACAACAATTAACTTAACTCTTAACTTTGACCTTTCCTCCCCCTTTGACATATATCAAAAAATATTTATGGGTGCACAACATATCTAACAGGGATTTTTGAGTTTTTCTAAGTGCTTCATGTTTTTGACAAAGTGTTTTTCAAAAATAGAGTAAAAGCATTTTCACTATCAAAACTTTTTGCACTTAGATAATTTTCCAAAAAGTTTTGCAGGCCTAAATTTTGAAACAAACTTTTACTTACAAGGCCTAAAAAGATTTTACTTAGGCAAAATTTCCATTCTTGAAGCTAAATTTAAAAAAAATAAACTTTGGGAAAAATTTTGTTTACTAAAGAAAATTTTGCACATTTAGACGAATTTGCATGGAACCACTTTGTGCATTTTGAAAAACATAATTTTCAATAATTTTCTAGACAAGTTTTTTTTCAAAAAAAACTTTACTTAGAAATATTTGCTAAAATTTTCAAAATGTTTTGCTCAGATAAATCATGTTTACTAAGGAAAATTTCACTTAGAAAAAAAATTTGACACACTTAGAAATTTTTGCTTTATTTTATGAAAAAAATTCTTTTTCTCTTTCTTTCTCTCCCCCTTAATGTAAAACTCTTCTCCTTATGTTTTAGACCATTTCTAAGATAAACTTTCATTGAAAAGGGGAAAAAGTTTAAGGAAGAATTTAATTTCACTTTTTCTACTCTCCCCCTTGGCCATATATCAAGAAAGAACTTTTTGAAAAATATATTTTGAATTTTTTTTAAAATTTGTGTATCAGAGCTTATGAGTCTTGAAAATATAAAAATACTTAGCATAATTTTTGAAAGCATAGCAAAAAGTTTTAAATTGCACCAACAAAACTCTATTTTGAAAGGTATTAAAAAATTTTTTGTATTTGTAGCCAAGTCTTTTAGAAAATTCACGCACTTAGAACACTATTGCCTTGAAAAATATTTGTACTTTTGGAAACATTATATTTTGAAAAATAGCAGTACTTTTTGAAAGATATTATGCATTTTGAAACCATAATATTTTACTTGACTAGGTTTCTTTTCCAGTCTGACACAATCCTAAGAACCCTTGTTAACTACAAGGACATTTTCCTAAGCATCCTGGAAATTCTCAAAACTACAACAAATATTATTTCAAAAGGTATTTCAAAAATAATTTTATAAGCCAAAAAAAACATTTTAAAATAATAATATTTTGTAAGACAAATGACTTATGTTTTCGACACAATTTTGAAAATATAGTGTATGGAAACATATTATTTAGAACTGTTTAATAACTCTTTTAATTTGACCTCCCCCTAAACTTGACACAGTCCTTGGAAGTTTATTGACAACAAGTATTCTTCCTCTGAGTTCTTAGGGTTCAGTTCAGATCAAAAGAATTATTTAATAATATCAAAGATAATTGCTAAAGAAAATACTTGTTAGAAATAATTTCTTTTGGTTTAGATTCCCCTGAATTTGACACATCCTAGGAGTCCTTATAGATCATGAAGTGGACCTTCCTCTGTGTCTTTAGGGTTTATTAAAATCAAAAGAATAGTTTTGAATAACAGTGTGGTAATATAATTTTAGAAAATTCAATTTGAAATGAAGATAATTTTAAAGCATAAGCCCCATTTTCAAAAAACATTTTGAAATGATAATGATTTTTGTAAAGCACAATTTTTAAAAAATATAGTGATTATTTGAAGGCATGGTATTTTTTTTAAAACTTTTTCTTTTAATTTGAACTTCCCCTAAATCTGACACAGTTCTAGGAGGCTTGTTAACCACAAGTTAATCCTCCTCTTAGTCTTAGGGTTTGTCAAAATTAAAGGAACAATTTTGAACATGCCTTTTGAGTATGATAATTTTCAAGGAGATAGATTTTTGAAAACACAATTTGGTATGATAGCACAGTTTTCGAAAACCATTTTGAAATGATAATAATTTTTCAAAGATATTTTGAAAGAAAATTAAAAAGAATAAACCACTCTCCCTGTACCGTTTAACTCAATCTAATATCCTAGGGGACTTCAGTGATATCCATGTTTGACTATGTTGATTATGGTTGACTGTGTTGACCAGGTTTGACCAATCAAATAACTAAGTAAAAAACCCTAAATTCTATTTAAAATGAGTCTATTGTGATATTTAACATGAAATTCAATATTTTAAAAAAAAATGTTAGAGATGAAAAAGTGGGGTATAGTAAACTAAATTAGTTTGAAAAAAATAAAGATAATTTTGAATAACTTTTGAAAGCACTTTGAGTTTTATTTAAAAGGATAGTGACATATATTCTTATGTCCTAGATATCTCACCTAGTTCTACGTGATCAAACTTGATAACCTTATGAGTTTTGTGAGATAACCATTTTAATTTAAACAAATAGTTATGTTTATTAATTTTGAAAACATTTGTTAAGAATCTAAGATTTACTTAAAATTTGTGTTATATTCAAATCTTACAATAGTAAGGTGAATTTGATTTTCTATAATTGGCTTCCAGGTCTTGGCGAGGCACTAGGCCTTCTTTGGTCGTAGCCTTATTGGATCATCAACCCTTTCCTTGACAAAGCCTTTTATAGAAAATTCATCTTCAAGTTACTCCTTGAAAGATTTTGGTCTAACTAGTTTGGTTCTTGGATCGGTAGCTTCGGCTACTTTCACCAGTCTAAAGAGACCAAGTAGTGTATACTTGACCTTATTAGAAAAGGCTTCCCTAATGTACTATCAACTCACCGCCACCCAATACTAGGTTTTCAAGTTTTAAGTAACTCTTTAGTCCTTAAACTAGTCAATCCTAATTCTAAGCAAAAATAAATAAAAATAAAAATAAAAAGAAAGACACAATTAAAGCAAACAATTATCTAAGTAAGGTCACAATTGGAGTAATACTCCGGATTTTCGAAATCAGCAAGATTATGAATTAAATTTTCTAACATATTGACCTTATGTTTTAGGGTTTCATTTTCTTGTTTCAATTTTTTGAAATTTGCCTTAATTAATTTACATGAATCATTATTCAAGGTAAATAACGGATTTTCAAATACTGTAAATTTACCTTTGTCGATTGTTTGTCCGACATTCTTGGTAGCTCTTTTATCTGTGTATTTACATTTATAATGCTCGAACTCCTGGCACTTGAAGCATTAAATGCGACTTTTGTCCTTTCGTGCTTTTGGAACTGGTTACTTTATCGCCGTAGGTGGTGTCGTTCGAATCATACGAGTAGGACACTCACTTTGGTAGTGCCCTCTCTCCCTGCATGTGTAACAAATTACATGATTTTTAAAATCTGAATTTACACTTTTACCTTTTGATTCCTTATTGGGAAACTCCCCCTTTATTCTCGTTGTCTCGGATCTCGGCTCATTTTCTGATTCTGTGTCTGAGTCGGACTCGGGTACTGGTTGACTCGCCTTCTTTGGTGGTTCTTTAGGAGTTTTTCCTGCAATAGAATTTATACCTTCCTCGACCATTACAGTGTCTGTTTGATTATTTAATTCTAATTTTGAAAAGAATTCGAAATCGATTACCGTCTGAGTCAATTCGTCGTCTGATTCTGGTTCGACTTTGGATTTGGGTTCAGACTCTAACTCGGCTGTTTGTGCTTGGACCGAAAGGGCAAGATAATTTACCTGATCTTCTTCTTCATCTGAGATCTCTTGATAAAGTTTAATCAACTTTTCCTAGATTTCTCTAGCACATCTGCATGGACCTAATAGCTTGAGTTGCTCCTTGGTTAGGTCACATTGTAGAATTGCAGTTGCCCTTGCATCGGTCTCGATTTGGTTGAGAGTTCGTTCATCCAATTTATCCCACTCGATTGATAAATCATCTTCTATGGGAAATGAGAATCCCGTTTGGATGATAAGCCATAGGTCCATATGGGCTTTCAGAAGGGACTCCATTTGACTTCTCCAAAAATTGAAGTTCTTGCCAGAGAATAGCGGTGGACGGGCACTGTTCCACTCTTGGTTGGCCATTTAGTTTAAACCTTGCACACAAGAGAAATAACAGAAATGTACCAAGACATGGTCTTGGATTAGTAGTGCGAGAGAGAAAAGATATAACCCAACAAAAATATTGTACGAATTTCGAGGTAAAATAATAATAAAAAGTTATGACAAATTTTTGAAAATGTTGATTTTATCACTTCTGATTAATGATGAAAAAGTAAGAAGTCAATGTTTGAAAAAAGATTTGCTCGAATTAGGATAGCACGAATTTCGAGAAAAAATATTAAAATAATAATAAAAAATTTTATGACAAATTTTCAAAAATTGATCGTTTTAACAATTCTAACTTATGGTGAAAAATGAGAATTCAAAATTGAAAAAAGCGTAAGAATATTTTAAACACACCTACAGATATTATTTATTTGAAATAAAAAGCTAAAACCCCGAAAAAATCTCAAACTGGTGGTTGCACCAAATTTGAGCTTCCCCGCTCTGATACCACTTGTTGGATCGAGAGAAAACGATAGAGGGGGGGTGAATATCGTTAGTCGTTTTGGATTGAAAAAGAGAATACGCAGCGGACATAATTAAAATTAAACAATACGCAAACACCAAGATTTTACTTGGTTCGGAGTCGCGGTCGGCTCCTACTCCAAGGCCCACGGTCCTAGACCGTTTACTGTGAGCAATACTATAATCGCGCAAAATCTTACAAACAGTTGTACAAGAATAAGTGCAGTAAGAATACAATTAAAAATTGGTTCTTCGTTACCAACGCCCGGTGTAGATCATTCTTCGATGCGTGGGGTCATCGCCGGCGCTAGAATCTCAAGATGAAGGATTTCTGGAGTAGAGCGTCTGAGTTGAAGAACGTATTGTTAGATGTGTATACTAAAAGAGATGCATCTTTTATATATATGAACATCTTTATTTTGAAAAGAGAATCACAACCTCACTAGGTGCCTGTTTATATTAGTATATGCATGAAGTCCAATTACTTTGCATTGTAGATAACATGGTGTGTGGTGTCACACGGAAGATCATTTTATCAGTTCCTTGCTTAGTATAAATAGAGGCTCACAACCGAGATGGAATTGGACAACCCATCAGAATAGTTGTAGTGTAATTAGGTGTGGTTGGTCTTGACCATAGAATTACACTAGTGCGCTTTGAGTACGTTGAGCAGGACCAAAACACGAGGTTATCCAATTTGTACTGACTCGATAATTGGATAGGACCTCAGACATTATTATGGAGTACGATCCCTTAATCCCGATATAATAACGGGCATATATTATTAACTATTATTTCTTTAATTTACCAATGGGCGAGATCTATTCTGTTAGATCGATAGGCCCGGTAAGTTGGGAGATAATATTAATAATATGATGTGCCATTGATTATTGACGGAATCCGTATCCTGGTGAGTCGGGTTGATGATGCCCCCTTGATGAGCTCGAAAGGTTCATCGTGCTAAACCCTGCAGGTGGATTTGATTCGGCACGATGATAAGGTTGAGTGGTACAAGTCAAGGATCCAGAGGTTAATTAATTTGAATTGTCAGTAATTTAAATTGATTAACGGGCATTCGATATCTTAAACACGGGGGGATGGACGACTCGTAATAAGTGGAGCCCATATGTAAATATGGGGGTTGGTTAGGTAATTCAATGAGGGTCCTTTAGTGGAATGGATCCTCATTAATGGACTGGGTTTGGATCCATTAGCAGGCCAAGATCTAACTCCTCCTCATGGTCCCTATCGTAGCCCTATAATACCCCATGGTGGTATGGAACCATGTTGATGATTAATCCAATAGATCACAAAAAACCCTAGCCTTAACTCTTCTCTCCTCTCTCTCTCGTTTCTCTCTGCGGCACCGAAAGGAAGGGAGCAATTCTCCAATTAATTGCATGCGCAATTAGTCCGTTTTATCTCTAATTAATTGCATGCGAAATTAATTTGTTAATTCGTTTTCTTCTCCAATTAATTGCATGTGCAATTAATATCTTAAAAGTTGCCTCACGCAACTTCTTGGAAGAGAAGAAATCGCCCAAAGGCAATTTTCTTGGAGAATAAATTGGAATTAGGCAATTTATTTCTGGGAGTGCAAGAGTTGTCTCACGGCAACTTTCTTGGAGAAGAAGAAAGCACTGCAACTTTCTTGGAGCAGTAAGTTGCCTCTTCTTGGAGGAAGCTTCTTCTTCCATGCCTCGGTGGAGAATTTTGAGAGAGAAAGAAGGTTGGTTAAGCACTCTTCGGTGGATGAAGTTGCTCACACAATTTTCTCGAAGATGGAGAGGTTGCGCATGCAGCTTTTCCCAAGGGAAGAAAATTGTATAAGCTTGAGAGGGAGCATCGATTTTTCTCAAGGGAGAAAATTGTTTACGCAACTTTTTTCGAGGGAAGGAAAATCTGCCTAGGGTTTGTGTTTGGATTATTTTTTTCCTGGGAGCGGCCGGCAGCATCCTATTGGTTAGGGATTGGTTGGCGCAAGGAGAAGGGATCAACTTGGTGGCCACAGTTCTTGGTAGATCGTCGCTCACATGACGTCCAAGAGGGGAGGGTCATACGGTAGAAGATCGTAAGGTAACGGAAGGTATATTCTTCCTTGGCTCCTTTCATTCTTATTTGTATCTTATTCAATTGCCTCGTCATTTCATGTTTGTTATTTAATTATTTTGATTGCGAATCATAGTCAATAATTATTTAACTGGACCCCGACCATAAACACAAAAGTCGGCGATCAACTCGTCGCCTTTTCCGCGGTCGAGCAAATTGCAAGACCAATTTTGGTAATTGGCTAAGTTGCAATTTGAATCGTTCGATACGGCACGAGACGGTCGATGGGAAACGACTCTCTATTCATTTTAAATTTTTTAATCCGTAGGCATGGAGAGGTTTCCCGGATCGATCAGGTATTCGCTTAGGAACCCACCAAGCCATACCCAACAATTGGTATCAGAGCTGAGGTTTCCGGCTTTGTGTGTTTGAGGATTGGTTAATTTTTTTGTATTTTCATACATTTTATTTAGCTGGATGATATGTGGATGTGAGTAGGCTAACTTTCTGTTGTAGGCACGAGATTCCAACTTATCATGGCCAAATAATGATTGTGTGAATGGTTTTGCAAATTATTGTAATTAATAAATCCTCGGGGTTGACGAGGTGACGATACGACTAGAGGCACATTAGAAACCAAGGCCATGAAAGTTGGAAAATCTAGGATTTTCTATTTTTCATATGTTGGTTATGTGCTTGGTTGTGTGGTTGTGCTAGTAAAATTCCTCGAGATAAATTACTAAGTGGGAGAGGGACTCGAAGGGTCCCACGGCTTCCATTACAATTCGATAAGTAATGCGAACAAGTCTGCGTGTCGGCTCTGAGTGCCTTCCTCCCCATCGGATGGACTTGTTCTGCGGATCACTGGGTCGAAAAAGACTATAGAAAATTGTTAAAGAGCGTGTGTACTTCCCCATCGGAAGGCACATAATCAGAGATAATTTTCTTAGTGTCGTGTAATGGTGAACACTTAGATGCGAATAATAGTATCCTCCCCATCGGAGTCACTGCTATTATTTTGCAGAGTCGAAGTGGACCAACTATTAATCTTACTTGTCAAAAAGTTAGGTTGACAAGATAGTAAGATTAATGGGTAAAACCTCCTCTTACGAATGTGGAACTTCGTATACGTCCACACCATCGTGGCATGCGAATTTCTCGGTGTTTAGAGGTGTTGGTTGATTTTGAAAATTTATTGTTGTGAGGAATCAATTTATTTTCGATTTCTAAAGTAGTGTGTGTTGTGATTCTCAGGATTTTCAAAATAACCTTTAACCCACTAGCTACAATACTTAAGGAAAATAGACTTACTAGCCCCAACTACATAGACTGGAAAATAAGCCTTGACAATGTCTTTACGGCTGAAGAGTACAAATTTGTGCTCACCGAAAAATGTCCTGATAAGCCTAGCGACAACTCTGGTGAAGGGCAGAAGGAGCATTACAAGAAATGGGTTAAGGCAGATGAGATGGCGCGATGTTACATTCTGGCATCCATGTCGAATGTATTGCAACATCAGCATCAGGCCATGCCCACTGCTTGTGATTTGATGCTGAACCTTCAGGAGCTCTTCGGACACCAAGTCGTGCCGCTAGGCAACTGGCGATGAAGAATCTGATGACGACCACTATGGTCGAAGGGACACCCGTGAGAGATCATGTCCTAAAGATGATGGTCCACCTCAACGAGATTGAGGTTCTTGGAGGATCTATCGACGGGAAATCCCAGGTCGATATAATACTCCAAACTCTGCCTAAGAGTTTTGAGCAGTTCCTGCTCAACTATAACATGAATAAGCATGATTATATGTTGGGGAACTCCTGGGAGAACTCCAGGCGGTAGAAGGGCTTTTTCGTCAGAACTCGCAGGCCTTAGTGACTCAAAGGGTTTCTTCTTCTATGCCGAAAGGCATGAAGAAGAAGAAACGAGGAGGGTTCAAGAAGGCAGCTACATCGTAGGGACCTCGGACTAGCGTGAAGAAGCCGAAAGACAAATGCTTCACGCGTAAGCAAATTAGATATTAGAAGGTGAACTGTCCCCGTTGTCAAGAGAAAGGTATATCTTTTCTTTTGTCGTTGTAACATGTTTAGCGGTATTATCTACCGGTACCTGGTGGGTAGATACGGATGCTACTAAACATGTCTGCAATTCTTTGCAGGGGTTCAGGAAGCCCAACGACAAGCTAAGGAAGAGATTACTGTCTACAAGGGGTATGCTACGGAGGTGGCTACTATTGCAGTGGGAGTTATTTATTTGTCTTTAGAAGATAAAGTTCTGGTTTTAAGATTGCTTTTATGTACCTAATATTTAGAAGGAACTCTGGTTCAGTTTCTGAAATAAATGATATTCTATTGCTTTTTATGAAAAGTGGAATAGAAAGATTATCTATTCAGGTACATTGATAGGCAATTGGTACACATTAGAACCAAAGTCTTCCATGATGAAAATAGTAACTAATAGCTCATCATCTAACCAAAGTAGGAGAAAGGTTCTTTCGAGATGAACCAAACATACCTTTGGCGTCTAAGGCTTGGTCTTATTAACCTTAGTAAGATTTAAAGGTTGATAGCCAATGGGCCCTCGGGTTCATTGGTGGTGGGAGACTTCTCTAACTTTGAATCTTACTTGGAAGGTAAGACGACCAAGAGGCCTTTCAAGGCCGAGGGGTATAGAGCCAAAGATATGTTAGACATGGTTCATTCTGATTAGTGTGGTCCTATGCCTATCCAGGATAGAGGTAGCTTTGAATACTTCGTGAGACGAATATTCAAAGTTATGGATATGCGTTTACTTGATGGCCGCAAGTCTGAATCTTTGATTAGTTCAAAGAATTCAAGACGATTGTGGAGAAACATCAAGGTAACAACATCAAGACACTACGATCGGATCGTGGTGATGGGTACCTCTTGGGAAAGATTAGGACTTACTTATCAGATACTGGGATTCAATCCCAATTGACTGCGGCCGGTACACCCCAACAGAATGGTGCAGTATAGTGAAGGAAAAGGGCTCTTATGGGGATAGGACAATGATGAGCTGCTCCGAGTTGCCGGATTCGTTCTGGGTATATGCTCTGGAAATGCAACGTACATACTTGATACCATCTAGGTCAGTGCCTCCTGCTCCCATAGAAGTGTGGACTGGGCGAAAGCCAAGTTTAAGACATCTTCGGACATGGGATAGCTCAGCACATGTGCTGAGAGGGGATATTGATAAGATTGGAATCTCGTGCACTTTTTCGTAAGCTATCCTAGAGAAACGAAAGGTGGTTCTATAGTTCTAAGGATCAGAGGGTAATCGTTGGGACGAATACCAGATTCATAGAAGAAGACTATGTGATGAACCATAAACCCATGAGTAGACTAGTTCTTGAAAAATTAAGAGGGGATGTTCTGACCTTAGTACCAACTGTACAAGAAGAAATACCACAAGTCACTGCACCGCGTGTCACAGAAGATACATAGGTGGTGCCTCGTCATAGTGGGAGGGTTGTTGGTCAACCAAAAGGATTCATGTTCTTGAGAGAGTATTCGGACTCGGTCCCGACCATGAATCAAGATCCCTAGACCTATGACGAGGAACGCCCGTTTTGAAGAGATAAATCCAGTTATATGGATTTGTTCAAAGGACGGATGAGATTTGTGTATGTAAGAATTGTGACGAAAACGTAGTGGTATTCTTGTACTATACGTAGATAATACTTTGTCAGTTGGCAACAATGACAAGTTTTATCAGACCTAAGGGTATGGTTGTCCAAACAGTTAATATGAAGGACTTGGAGAAGCAGGGCACATCCTTGGCAATCAAAGTTCTAAGGGATCACCAGAGAAGGATGTTGTGTTTATCCCAAGTTTCATATAGTGACAGTGTCTTATCTCATTTTAGCATGAAACCTCCAAGAAAATTTTTGAACTTTTCAGCTGTGGAGTCACTCTATCTAAGGAGATATGTTTAGATTATCAAAGGAGATAGAGCAGGTAATGGCGGTTCCTTTAGCATCGGCTATAGGAAGCCTCTTGTATGCTAAAAACGAGACAGGATATCTGCTTTATAGTGGGCATGGTTAGCAGATATCAGAGTAACCCAGGTTAATGAAATTGGATTGCGGTAAAAGCTTATATTAGTGCCTGAGAAGGACTAAGGATTATAAGCTGGTTTACCGGGCAGACCAATTCCCTATGGGTTATACGGATACAGACTTCCAGTCGGATAGGGGCAAACGTAAGTATTCCTCGGGATTTTGTGTTTACTTTAGGAGGTAGAACCATAGTTTGGAGGAGTGTCGCGCAGCGACTGTGTGATGGACTCTACCATGGAAGCTACGGATGTGGCAGTCTTTGTGACAGCCAAAGGAAACTATATGGTTCAGGAACCTCAAGATGGACTTTGATGTGATTCCTGGTTTGCTCAAAGCTATCACATTCTGTTGTGATAAACAAATGGTGCAGTTGCAAACTCGAAGGAATCACGAGCCCATGAGGCGAGTAAACACATAGAGCGCAAGTACCTCCCAGGAGAGGAAAAGTTGTAGTTGCCTAGATTACATCAGAAGACAACCTGGGAGATCTTTTCATTGAGGCCTTGATAGCGAAAGCTTTAGGCATGTGGAGGATCAGGGAGTCAGATGTATGACATTTTGAGGGCAGCAAAGTCTTTAAGTATAAGTGGGATATTGTTAGATGTGTATACTGAAAGACATGCATCTTTTATATATATGAATATCTTTATTTTGAAAAGAGAATCACAACCTCACTAGGTGCCTGTTTATATTAGTACATGCATGAAGTCCAATTACTTTGCATTGTAGATAACATGGTGTGTGGTGTCACACGGAAGATCATTTTATCAGTTCCTTGCTTAGTATAAATAGAGGCTCACAACCGAGATGGAATTGGACAACCCATCAGAATAGTTGTAGTGTAATTAGGTGTGGTTGGTCTTGACCATAGGATTACACTAGTGTGCTTTGAGTACATTGAGCATGACCAAAACACGAGGTTATCCAATTTGTACTGACTCGATAATTGGATAGGACCTCAGACTTTATTATGGAGTACAATCCCTTAATCCCGATATAATAACGGGCATATATTATTAACTATTATTTCTTTAATTTACCAATGGGCGAGATCTATTCTGTTAGATCGATAGGCCCGGTAAGTTGGGAGATAATATTAATAATATGATGTGCCATTGATTATTGACGGAATCCGTATCCTGGTGAGTCGGGTTGATGATGCCCCCTTGATGAGCTCGAAAGGTTCATCGTGCTAAACCCTGCAGGTGGATTTGATTCGGCACGATGATAAGGTTGAGTGGTACAAGTCAAGGATCCAGAGGTTAATTAATTTGAATTGTCAGTAATTTAAATTGATTAACGGGCATTCGATATCTTAAACACGGGGGGATGGACGACTCGTAATAAGTGGAGCCCATATGTAAATATGGGGGTTGGTGAGGTAATTCAATGAGGGTCCATTAGTGGAATGGATCCTCATTAATGGACTGGGTTTGGATCCATTAGCAAGCCAAGATCTAACTCCTCCTCATGGTCCCTATCGTAGCTCTATAATACCCCATGGTGGTATGGAACCATGTTGATGATTAATCCAATAGATCACAAAAAACCCTAGCCTTAACTCTTCTCTCCTCTCTCTCTCGTTTCTCTCTGCGGCACCGAAAGGAAGGGAGCAATTCTCCAATTAATTGCATGCGCAATTAGTCCGTTTTATCTCCAATTAATTGCATGCGTAATTAATTTGTTAATTCGTTTTCTTCTCCAATTAATTGCATGTGCAATTAATATCTTAAAAGTTGCCTCACGCAACTTCTTGGAAGAGAAGAAATCGCCCAAAGGCAATTTTCTTGGAGAATAAATTGGAATTAGGCAATTTATTTCTGGGAGCGCAAGAGTTGTCTCATGGCAACTTTCTTGGAGAAGAAGAAAGCACCGCAACTTTCTTGGAGCAGTAAGTTGCCTCTTCTTGGAGGAAGCTGCTTCTTCCATGCCTCGGTGGAGAATTTTGAGAGAGAAAGAAGGTTGGTTAAGCAATCTTCGGTGGATAAAGTTGCTCACACAATTTTCTCGAAGATGGAGAGGTTGCGCATGCAACTTTTCCCAAGGGAAGAAAATTGTATAAGCTTGAGAGGGAGCATCGATTTTTCTCAAGGGAGAAAATTGTTTACGCAATTTTTTTCGAGGGAAGGAAAATTTGCCTAGGGTTTTTGTTTGGATTATCTTCTTCCTGGGAGCGGCCGGCGGCATCCTGTTGGTTAGGGATTGGTTGGCGCAAGGAGAAGGGATCAACTTGGTGGCCACAGGTCTTGGTAGATCGTCGCCCACACGACGTCCAAGAGGGGAGGGTCATACGGTAGAAGATCGTAAGGTAACGGAAGGTATATTCTTCCTTGGCTCCTTTCATTCTTATTTGTACCTTATTCAATTGCCTCGTCATTTCATGTTTGTTATTTAATTATTTTGATTGCGAATCATAGTCAATAATTATTTAACTAGACCCCGACCATAAACACAAAAGTCGGCGATCAACTCGTCGCCTTTTCCACGGTCGAGCAAATTGCAAGACCAATTTTGGTAATTAGCTAAGTTGCAATTTGAATCGTTCGATACGGCACGAGACGGTCGATGGGAAACGACTCTCTATTCATTTTAAATTTTTTAATCCGTAGGCATGGAGAGGTTTCCTGGATCGACCAGGTATTCGCTTAGGAACCCACCAAGCCATACCCAACACGTATTGGAGTTGAAAAACTTGTTGTTCGAAGCCTTGGGGTCGAGGGGCTTTTTATAGCCTCCCAGGGTGCCCTGAACGTTGGGGGTGCCCCCCATGTGTCAGTCGATCCGAGCAACTCTCAGTCAGCCCTTATCCCATTCGAATAGGGCTGAGGGTTGACTGTGGGGGGGCCCGGGACGCTGGGGTCGCCCGGGTTGACTCGATCCGCGGGCTTCTCGGTGGCTTGACTCTATCCTCTTCGTTGGCTTGAGCACGGGGCGCCTAGGGCATTTGGGGCACCCAGGAGCACGGGGGCGCCCCACCCAGTGAGCTTCCGAAGCGTACTTTTGCTGAACTCATATTTGGCTTGTACTTAGGGCGCCCGGGTCCTTCCGGGCGCCCAACCCAGCTGCTACCTCACTCCTTTGAGGCTCTCTGAGCTGCAGACACTCATTCCTTCAGTCCTGCATCCAGGGTTAGTACCAAACAAGATAGAGCAAATATATTAGTGAGTCTTACAGCTGTAGCTTTCTTGGTTCTGACTTTGGGTCTCTAAAATGGAACCCTAGGTCGAACCGACGCCAACTGTTCCCTCGACGGGGAACGCGTCCTCACCTACTCCTCTCAGGAGAATTTACCTGATGCCAACCGGCTCCTCCGGTTGGACTTTTTCCTAGCAGTCCTTCGCCAGGTGCCTAGCTGTCCTTCGCTAGGTCTTTAGTACTAGGCAGTCCTTCGCCCGGTGCCTGGCAGTCCTTCGCCAGGGTTCGGTACCAAGAAGTCCTTTGCTCGGTGCCTAGCAGTCCTTCGCCAGGTGCCTAGCAGTCCTTCGCTAGGTCTTTGTTTCCTGGCAGTCCTTCGCTAGGTGCCTAGCAGTCCTTTGCTAGGTCTTTGTTTCCTGGCAGTCCTTCGCCAGGTGCCTAGCAGCCCTTCGCTAGGACTTTGTTTCCTGGCAGTCCTTCGCCAGGTGCCTAGCAGCCCTTCGCTAGAACTTTGTTTCCTGGCAGTCCTTCGCCAGGTACCTAGCAGCCCTTCTCTAGGACTTTGTTTCCTGGCAGTCCTTCACCAGGTGCCTAGCAGCCCTTTGCTAGGACTTTTCCTGCACACTTGAGTAACATTGTTAGATCACCAATAATACTTAACTTTGAACCCTTTGCCAATATCAAAACAAGGTTCGATATGGTGCTTCCTGCACCAACAGGTTAGTGGGAGTGCAGTCGTATTCCTAGTGTTATATGTCGATGACATATTACTTATAGGAAACGATATATCAGTCTTACAGTCAGTTAAAATTTGGTTGTCCAAAACATTCTCCATGAAAGACCTGGGAGAAGCAACCTATATCCTTGGGATTAGAATCTATAGAGGTAGATCAAAATGGTTGCTTGGTCTTTCACAGTCTACATATATAGACCGAGTGCTAGAAAGGTTTAGCATGTCTGAATCCAAGAAAGGTTACCTTCCCATCAGGCATGGGATCAACCTTTCGAAGTCTATGTGTCCGCGCATAAAAGACGAGAGGATTTGCATGAGTAAGATTCCTTATGCATCCGCGATAGGATTTATCATGTATGCTATGTTATGTACTAGGCCCGATGTATCGTATGCTCTGAGCGTCACAAGCAGATACCAGTCTGATCCAGGAATGGATCATTGGGCGGCTGTCAAGACAATCCTCAAGTACTTAAGAAACACTAAGGATGTGTTCCTAATATATGGAGAAGGTGATATGGTAATACGTGGGTATACAGATGCCAGTTTCCAGACAGATAAGGATGACTCCAAATCTCAGTCCGGATACGTATTTATTTTGAATGGAGGCGCAATAAGTTGGAAGAGTTCCAAGCAAGACACCGTAGCGGATTCTACCACGGAAGCGGAATATATTACAGCTTCGGAAGCAGCAAAGGAAGCAGTCTGGATCAAGAAGTTTGTCTCAGAACTTGGTGTGGTTCCAACCATTGATGAAGCAATACCGGTTTACTGCGACAACAATGGAGCTATTGCACAAGCAAAGGAACCAAGCTCTCATCTGCGATCCAAACATGTGCTTCACCGCTATCATCTGATCAGAAAGATTATAAGTAGGAATGATATACAAATTGAAAAAATTCCCACTGAAAGGAATTTAGCGGATCCTTTAACTAAGGCCTTGCCTCAAAGCAAGTTTGAGGGTCATGTTAGAGCCTGTGGTATTGGGTACCGTAGCGATTGACATTAGGCCAAGTGGGAGTTTGTTAGTGATATGAGAGAAGTGTTCTAAGGCAATTGCCTTATGATTGTAATCATTTATTTTAATAAATGAATATTAACTATTTGAGTATACATGTTTGTGTATTTGATTGAGATCTTAAACTCATTTACTGAATGTCCACAATACAATTCATAGCATGAGAGAATTTGTGATGAATTCACAACTAGTGATTATCTCTACATGTGCAATTGTGAAGTATTGAAATTGTCCCTAGTCGATGAATTGATAAATACAGGCACTATCAATTCTGTTGAGACTAGCATGGGTTATTCTCCAATCAGCTGATTCTCACTGGCTGGTGACATTGAGATGTCCGGAGATAAACATGAATGCTAGTTAAGGGAACTAGTTCATTGGAATGACTGGCTGTAAAACTTCATATGGTAGTCTATATGTAGATATGTCAGTGAAGTTCTTACTGCAGCTTAAGTGCGATGTTCCTTTGACTTGCGGTGTTCAAGTCATCTTGGTCATGGAGACTTATACTTTGACATCTTAAGCATGCATCTCCAAGGAGGTGTGGACCCAGGATGATTGGGTATAAGCCGAAGTGTCCGAAGATGTTTGAACAGCCTACAAAGGATTCACCACTCCTTGCGAGGAGATGTATACCCGAGGCCTATCATCGGATTGTTACTCGAAGCCTCTGGCCAGAGCATGACATGTTCAAAGTATGAATCTCTTAAATACATGAGAGTAATTAGAATCCGTAGGATGAGAATACGTTACTTGGGGTAGGTGTGACGTAGTCAGCCTAGTGGGGACTGACACACATAGACCATGTCCTGAACCAAGTGGGTATAAGATGGGGATGGGAATGGGGCACGATTCATTATAGCTGCTGAAAAGTTTCAGAATTGTTTCTGAGGTCAACCGTTGATCTTTCGTTTAATTGGGGATCATGATGTACTACTAGGTGCCACTCATGATCGTTCTATAATTAATTGATTAATTATAGACGATCAATATAAATCGAAAGCCTATTTAGTAACACGCACTACGAGTAATCCGAGGGATTTAAAACGAGTTGAAAATTAGATTTTTCAATCAAGAGAGATTAAGTTTGGTTGAGCCAAACGATAAGTCGAATCTGAATTTTTCAGAGACGCATCGGAAGCGTAAAATGGCTAAGTCTTTTGAAGACTTAATAGATAAATTAAATAAGTTTAATTCATTGGGGCTTGGCTTGGATGGGCCGGCCAAAGAGGGCCTCCATCCTCTTTGCTTGGCCGGCCACAACAAAGGGAGAGAACCAAGTTTTTGGTTCAATTTATAAAATAAACCAAGTGTGGTTTGTTTTATAAAATTATGGATGATATAAATTTTTTATATAATAAACCAAGGTTTGGTTTATTTTTCATGGAAATTAAAATGAACCATGGATTGGTTTATTTTATAAAATCAATCATGGATTGATTTACCATGATAAGAAAATTTATTCCATAAGAGAGAAGAGACTTGATTGATTTTTATCATGAATTAAAATATGATTTTAACCATGATATAAAATCAAACTTGGCATGATGGAATAAATTATTCCATATTTGAGAGGCTTGATGGTTGAGAGGCCACTATATAAAGGACCCAAGGCAAGGCTTGGGTGTGAATCATAGAGATGAAGGCATAGGCTCTCTCCCTCTCTTTCTCTCCTTCTCTTCTCCCCTTCTTGTCGTGCGCTAACCAGCCCCAAGAAGGAGCACCAACCGACCATCCTTTTGTGGTTAGTCTTCCGACTTCTCTCTTGGTTTTTCTCGTCACGTTCTTAGAGAATCTAGTTGTTCTCGAGAACATGAAACTCGTGGTTTTGCGAAGTCATCCCGAAGATACTGGGCGTGGACGCAAATAGAGGCGGAGCTTCCAAGGGACGCTTACGGTTGGATCTCGTCCCTTCCTTCGAGTTACGCGAGGTAATATGTAAATTAGTTTACATTTCTGCAAAAATTTTAAATATATGATAATGTCTACACAAGATAAAATTGCATGCTTAAATGTGTGGTTAAATGATTTAGAGAAATTATTTATGCTAAACCTTCCACTGCACGTAATTAATTTTAAAATTACAAACCCGCATCCATGTCAACATGCACCCGGTCCCAACAATTGCTAGCCTATGCAGTACATCAAGGTTTTATGTTATAGCAAATGGATGCCAAATCGACCCTCCTAAATGACCTAATTAAGGAAGAAGTCTATGTAAGTCAAACCCCTGGATTTGAGAACTTAGAAAACCCTAATCATGTGTTTAAATTAAAAAAGACTTTATATGGACTAAAACAAGCACCTAGGGCTTGGTATGAAAGGTTGTCTAGTTATCTAAATTCTAAAGGGTTTTAAAGAAGGGCAAATTGACCCAACCTTGTTTATAAAAACCATTGACTCAGAAATTTTCGTAGCCTAAGTCTACATAGATGATATAGACTTTGGATCAACCAACTCTATATTTTAAAAGAATTTATAACCCTAATGGAAAAAGAATTCAAAATGAGTATTGTAGGTGAACTTAACTTCTTTTTAGGATTACAAATAAAGCAAACCAAAGAAGGAAACTTTGTACACCAAAATAAATACATAAAAGAATTACTTAAAAAATTCAGAATAGAAAACACTAAAGAATTTTAAACACATATGGCAACAAATTCAATTAGATAATGGCCCAAATGGTAAACTAGTGGATCTAAAGTACTATAAAAGTGCAATAGGAAATTTGTTATACTTAACTGCTAGTAGACCTGACATATTATTTATAGTTAGTATGTGTGCTAGATACTAAACTTATGCTAAGGAATCACACTTAAAAAATGTAAAAAGAATCTTTAGATAACTTAAGGGAATAATCAATATAGGAATTTGGTATCCTAGAACAATTGATTTTGAACTAGTTGGATATTCAGATTCTGACTATACTGGTTGTAAGTTAGATAGAAAGAGTACAAGTAGAGGTTGTCAACTTTTAGGGTGTTTCATAGTTAGTTAGTTTAGTAAAAAGTAACATTATGTTGCCTTATCCACCATAGAAGCTGAATACATAGTAATGGAAGAGTGTGTTGCCCAACTTTTATAGATGTCCCATACCCTAAAAGACTTTAACTTGTATTATAAAAATGTAAAAATATTTATTGATAACATAAGTTCAATTAACATAACAAAAAAATCTAGTACATCTCTTTAGAACAAAACACATAGAAGTCAAGCACCACTTTGTTAGAGATCATGTCTCAAAAGGGAATATAGAACTTAACTACATAGACTCTAAATCAAACTTAGCTAACATATTCACCACTACCTGAAACTAAATTTAGTAATCTAAGAAGACAATTAGGAATGTGCTTACGTAACTGTTTTCAAAATTCTAGTTTTCAAAAACTTTCTCTATCTTTTTACAAATTCCAAAACTTAGGATTTTTCAAAACTTAGAATGGAACTAGCCTAGGTTTTATCGTAGTTTGCATGCGCCTATAGTTTTAGGTAACCAACATTTCACAAGCACATTAGAATCCCTTGCTTGTGTTTGATTCAACCTAGAAATGGGTGAGATGCTTAGGCCTTAGCTTAGATTTCAGATGCTTATGTTAGTGCATCACTATAAATCAAAAGTTTTAAATCAAATTGATCAAGTTGAATAAGTATAAACCAACAATCAACTTGACCAACTTTTAGTCACACGAACTGATATCTTTTGATAGTCAACTAAGCATTAAAGTTGGATATTTTATATAAGGACTTTTTGCAGATTTTTTTTATCATGCTTGGGCCTTAGGGTATTAAAAGAAAATATCAACTTAAGGCAGAGCAAATTTCACACTTAAACTAAATTCCAACTCTTCATACTTAAACGAATTTCAAATTTATTCAAACTATTTAATTTCAAACTTAAAATATTTTTAACGTAAATTTTAAAACTAATATTTTTAACTTAAATTTTAAAACTTAAGCTTAAGACTAAAAATATTTTTAAAACTTAAAATAATTTTAACTTTAAAATCCTAAACTAGTTTGCAAAATTAAAACTAAGTTATATTTTTCAATCTTAAAAACCTAATTTATACTTTAAATTTTAAAATCTAAACTAATCTTTAAAACTATAAACTTAAACTTAAAAAATTTTAAGCTTAATTTTAAAACTTATATCCTATTTTAAAACCTAAATTGAAATTTCACTAATTGTTTCAAAAAACATAAATCCTAAAATATTTAACTAACTTTTCAACAATAATTTTTTTTTCAAACTAAAACCTTAATTTTGAAAACATTAACTTAACTTTTCAACCAAAAGGCCTCATTAATCTCTAAACACTTAACTAAATTTTAACATAAACTAATTTTGACTAAAATTTTAACTTAAATTTGTTTCGCCGTAAACCTTATCCAAAGATTAATCTTAAGATTTTTAAACTATTTTTTTAAAAGAAAATTCAACTCAAGGTTAAAAATTAATATCCTTTTTGTAACCCCTTATTTTTTATGTTAGTGGGGAGAGATTTCACATGTGGGGGAGGTTTGTTTGAGGGGGAGTTATTTACTTCTTTATTATATATGTTGTTTTAACTTAACTATAAATCAGGTTGCCAAACATCAAAAAGGGATAAATTATTGGTGTAGGGTGCACCACAGTTGAACCTATATTTGATGTTAGTAAAGGTTCATAGTTATGTCTTATTGTTATCTGATGTATTAATCTAGTGTGCAGGAAGATTACCTCATTGAAGCTCTAATAGGTCTGGAGGACCCAATACTAGGCAAGAAGTCTTGGCAGATCATGAAAATCAGGCAGAAAGTCCAAATGGGTGGACATCTGGCAAGAAGTCTTGGTAGGTCTGGAGGACCCGATACCGAGTAAGTGGAAGCCTTGACAAGTCGATCCAATGCCAAGCTAGAGTCCAGATAGGTATGGGAGACCTGATGTCTGACAGGTGAGTGAGGTAAGCTTCTGGAGGAGAGAGTTGTGAGGTCATATCCCTCCAGGATAGCTTTAGCCGCTGACCCAATTAGAGAAACCTATGGAGGTTTCTAAGTTGAGATCAGGACAGTTGCGACTGTCGATTACTTATACATTCCTATATTTATCTGTATTATCCTCTGTTTTGCAAGGTAAATTATTTTATACATTATTGTTGTGCTAACACTCTTGTGAAGGAAGTCAAACTCAATTGATTGTCGGATGAGTCGACTAATCTCTATATCAGTCAACAGATCAAGTTTGAGCAGTACGAAGCCAGATTCATTATGATTCCAGAGTTATCCATCGACAGATAAAAGGATCAGTCGACAGATCTATATATGGCATAGTGTGTGCACGCATATAGAAGTTCTTTATTCATCGACCCATCAGGGGATAGGTTGACTGATCGCATTAAATGTTGTGAGCAGAGCAAAAGAGGAAGGGCATGGACTTCCATTGACCGAACAGAGGGTCAGACGACTGATTCTATCAGTCGATTGAATGATTTTTCAGTCAATGTATAGATGCCTATAGAAAGAGCTCAAGCCCAACATTCTGAGACAATTTTTCTACTCACCTCATCCCATTTTCTACATCGATGAATTGTTTCCGATCTACTACTTCAACGCCGAAAAGCTCACCGACTCATTGCACTTACAATCTTCTATTTTTTGTCGGTATAATTTTTATTATTATACTTGTACTAATATCTCAAAAGGGGATTAGTAGATTGTTAATAATTCCTCTTACATTCTGTATGATTTCACTTTCTCCGAATGGTTTCAAAGAAAGAATTATAGTGGATTGTGTAAGTACCCTAGGATGGTTTTGATGTGGTCAACCGATTTAAGTTAGGTCCTGGTGTTTTTAATCCCTGTGTCTAAGTGTATAGGAACTTAGGAGTGTAGGAAGTCGAGCGGAAGACACAACAGTCGAGAAGGATGACACAGAAAGGAAACCAACGGGCTCGGTGCATCCAAGGGATGCGGAGCTTTGTGTAAGAGTATGCCGATAGAGTGAGAAGGATGCGTGTAGCGTCCGAGGGACGAGAATTCAGGAGGAAGGATGCTAGAGGGGCGAAAGGCCGAAGTCAAGTTCGGGTGAGCCTAACTCCAGTTAGCCAGAAATCACCCAAGAAGACCGGAAGTCAGGTTGGAGAGTGGTCAGCGGTTGTTGACCAAAATAGCCACTGTCAGGCTCCCGTGAGCATACGGGCGCCCGTGCACTCGGGCGCCCCTGTGCTATTAGGCGCTCGAGAGGCTAATCTTAGCCGTGTGCGAACATTGCTTTTTAGATAAGTGTCAGACCACATGTCAGGCGCCCAAGAGCTCTCGGGCGACCTATAAGTGCCACATCAATAAATGAATAACTCTGACCGGGGCTATACATAGACCCCCAAAGCTCAGTTTCATTCATTCCAAGCATTAGCAAACTAGTTTGGTGTAATATTTCTTTCTTTTTCTGAGCTTTCCACGTGTAAGAGGCTTCTCTGTCCGATGGAGTTTTATTCAGGAGAATCGACACATATTCAGCTTTTGATTAGCAACCTCTCCGATTGTAAACCAAGTAAAATTCGGTTGCCTCTTTATTTACTATTTGCTTCATTTGTTTGTGTTATTTTTGATCTAACTAACGTCCTTGTTAAAGATAGACAAAAGAATTGAGTTTGCATTTTTAGGGATAATTCACCCCCCCCCCCCACTTGCCGACCTTCGATCACCCTCAATTGGTATTAGAGCAAGGACGCTCCAGAAGGACTAACTGCAGTCTGAAGCAATAACAAAATGGTCAGATTGGTCATCTACCCGCCAAATTTCAAGGGGGAGTTTGCGAGTTGGAAGCCCAAAATGCATGTTTTTTCAAAACTGATTTCGATTTGATTTTAATAATGAAAAAAAGTTTTGTAGCTCACAAGGATGCCGACAACAAACCCAAAGATGAAAGCCAGTGGACTAAGAAGGAATAAGTTGACTTTGTGGCGAACGGAAAAGTAGAATACCTTCTGCTGACCGTACTCCTGCACAAGAAGTCAATTGAATCAGGAACTACCGATCGGAGAAGGAACTTTGGGGAAAGTTCCTTGAACTCCATGAAGGCACCTCCGAAGCCAAATTAGCAAAAAGAGATCTACTTCTGAATCAGCTTAGCAACCATCGACTGGAAGAAGGAGAGTCAGTAGCACAACTTCACGCTAAGCTTAAGGTGCTGATGACTGAACTCAACAATCTCGGAGAATTGGTAAGCAATTGGGATGCAAAAGGTACACATTGAACGTGTTAAAATACAAAAGCATTAAGGGCTAAAATATAAATTTTTTTGAAATTGAGGGCTCTTGTGGGAAAAAAAGACGAACGTGGAGGGCTTAAAGGCTAAGTAACATGGCTTACGGGTACACATTGAACGGCTAAGGCTAAGTAACATGGCTTAAAGACTAAGTAACATGGCTTATGGGATGCAAAAGGTACACATTGAACGTGTTAAAATACAAAAGCATTAAGGGCTAAAATATACATTTTTTTGAAATTGAGGGCTCTTGTGGGAAAAAAAGACGAACGTGGAGGGCTTAAAGGCTAAGTAACATGGCTTACGGGTATAATTGGGATACCCTAAAGTTTAGGGGTTAAATTGCAAAGTGGCAAGGTCTTTAAAAGCCCTTTCTTTTTCCTTGCGGTCCGGTCGAATGGTTGTCTACTCGTGAAATCCCTAAAGGTCGAGTCTGCTCGCAAAATCCCTAAAGGCCGAGTCCATCTCCTGCTTCCTCTTCTTCCCTTTTCTTCTCATTTTTCCAATCTCACCACAGTCACCTCTACTGTTGCTCGGGGCTCTACCGGTCGCGTGCTTCTTCTTCTCATTGGGGAGAGATGCGGATGGGGGAAGTTTCATCCTAACCACTGACGACTCTCGATCTTCTGACGAGTAAAGGTGCGTCAATGTCTTGATCGGGTTTTCTTCCATGATTTGATGCGAAGGCTGACAGTTTTGGATTCGGAATTCCTTTTCTAACCGTCGGTTAATCTCGAGGCTAATCTGCCAATTTAGGGTTGTCGCAATCGATCCTTCTACTCTACCTGTTCTCGCCATGTTGGAGTGGATCGGTGTAGGGGATGATCCACGCATGTGAGTATTAGGAGGTAAGATCTTTAAGCTTTGGCTATGGATATTGAATTCTCTGTTCCTGTTTAGTCTGTGATCTGTGGATGTTGATCTGGGTTGAGGCTGTTAATTTATGCTTTTGTTTCTGCTTCTAAGTTGATCATATCTTGGATAGAGTTTGAATGAGATTTCGATCATGGATTATTTTCGGTTGGTGGTATGTGCGTGTGTTTGGTTTTGAATCTGGAGATCTCGTTCATGGTTTTCGTGGTTAGATCTGATGCGGGTCTGTGAGGGAGTTTTGCCCTGTTTTGGTTGTGGTGGTTCTGTATGTGGGAACAGAGTTCTGGCTTTGAGTGGGTGATTATGAATTGAGAGTTAATTGGGATTAATTAATTTTAATTAATCCTGATTAACCTAAATGGTTTGTAGAGTTATGAATAGTTAGAAATATTAAATTATTAATTATGCTTTTTGATGCAGGGCGTTGACTTAGTTCCTTATCGCGGATATTATTTTTGACGGGTGGTTCTCAACGACTACGGATTTCTACTTCGGAGGCGGGTATCTCTGACTCTTCTTTTAGATTAGTCACAGATATATGCTTGATATGCTTTGTTTAGCAATAGAGTAATAGATTGTGATATAACGCTTCTATTTGTCGTGCTGACACTGTTTATGCTAGACCTTCATGTGATACCTATACCTTTAGGACTTAGGTTATGGTGCATTATCTACGATCCTTGCATATCATGTTGATATAGGTGGTCTAGATAGTGGATGCGGTTTGACCAGTGTCATACATCATCGTGCACTGTGCATCACTGTCGATCAGGGGCCCCCTTTATGGGTGAGTCAGGTCGACAGTCATGCTGACCTACCCATACGACCACTCATGGGTTAGTGGTTGACGGAGTATTGGGTAGTGTGCTCTGTGCTGCTCCGCTCATGCACTCATGGGTTAGTGAATCGGAGCGTGGTAGCAGGCAGAGGTCTCTCCTTGAGTAGTCCATATACTAGGAGATGAGAGGGAGAGGTCTCTCCCCCATTTATATACATGGGGTAGGAGTAACACTCAGACATAGATGCCCTCCATAGATGGCCTGGGGCTAATAGAGATATCGCCAGGATAGGTCATGGCCTGGGGCTAATAGAGATATCGCCAGGATAGGTCATGGAGTAGGGGTGTTACACCGGCAACATTCCGTCTACTCGATCTCTCAGGAGCAGTGATGGCAGAGTACGGACGACAGTCACAGCCCTACGTCGGAGGGTGGCCTCCGCTCAGTTTCCTCCCGCATATAGGTGGCGATGTCTGACCGACGGCAGGGGTGACCATGTCATTGCACCATGTGCATACGCATATTTTGCACTTGCTTGTGCTTGCTATACTTGGATGCTGCATATGATTGACATGCACATACAGGAGACCTTTATGTCTGGATTTGGCGACTCCGCCATATTGGTATGGTACATTTTATTCCCTCTTTCAATTATACTTATCCCTGCCTATACATGTGTTATTTCGATAGTCTATTACACTATTGCTAGCTTAGACTATCCTGCGTATATGATGAGATATCCGCTGAGTATTGTGTACTCATCCCGTTAGCTCCTTTTTTTTCAGGATGATCGACTGGAGTGCTCGACAGCCTGTCCCAGCTCGTGTATTTTTGAGACGATTCTCGGGGTTTGTCTTGGTATTTTGATGGGGTACATGTTGGTATCCTCTTTCTATTCATCTCGTCTTTTCGTTTTTGCTGTTGTATTCGTGTTTGTTGGGTGATTTACATGGCAGTATAGTTGTACTTTTGTGTGCCATGGAGGCCCCTTGTGTCATTTTGTTTTGTGGTAAGTCGTACCGGTATGCATCTTTTGATGTTGTTTTCATTTTCTTTGTATGTCGACGTTTGTTCCAGCCCTATAGGCTGCGGTACGAGCGACTGAAGTTGTCGTAGAGGATAGGTTTTTGAATTGTCCGTCGGGTCGAGGGAGTGACAATCCGGTCAGTATCGGACGGACGACTCCTCGGGGCGCGATAATTTATTTGGTATCAGAGCCAAGTTCTCGAGATACCTTGTGGTCTTGTGGGTGTTTTCGAATTTTATATTAGAGTCGTTTTCTCGATGGACGCTATTGGGACATGGCGGCGACGGGACTCCTCCAGGCGACACGAGGTATATGACATGCCTCATTTACCTCTTTTGTATCTACTCTCTAGTGTAGGGTTAGACATTTCATTATTTTGATGAGATTGTATATCGACTTATATACTTGGCTGGTAGGTACTCGTGGATATAGTCTAGCTGGATGACATGTAGTCAATCCATTTTTGTTACGACTATGGTGCGTGATTAATCTTGGACCCTTATGTATCATGTTGATGATTGTATCCTAGATGACATGTCTGGAGGACATGGCCTGCTGTGATGCAGCAGAGTGATATTAGTTGTTTATCTTCTCGGTAGATAGAGGATAGAGATATCCTATTTTCGTGGGACTTTTGATCTCAGATTTATTATGCTTGGTTAGATAACCAAAAAGTACAGTCAGATGTGACTTGTATCGATTCAGAAAGGTGTGGACCTAGTTGCTTGCCACTTACGGGTTACCGTTGGTACTTGGTTTGGTGAACCAAGGAGGTACCTACGTACTTATGATTTGCGCTGAGGTGAATCACTTTTGAGGTTAGACTACCTTTGGGTGGAAAATGTTGAGGAAACTATCAAAGAATACAGAATCACTTCGCGATTATATTGAGATACTCTTGAGTCATAGCGTGCCTCTATATTATGGAGTTGGAACCCAGAGGTTTCTGAACCTTGAGTGGAGTTGGAGTATAATGGGTTATGAGAAGACAATTAGTCGACTTGTCTTACACTACTCTAGTCTATGAGGCTTTATGACTCATAGACAGGTCGTATGTGTTTGATATTCTTGATAGCACATCGAGAAGCAGGATCCGCTGGGATGCGGTGGAATGGGTCTTAGTAGCTAACACTGGTGGAATTTGATTGTAACTGGTATATGTTATTGAGGACGGTCTCCGAGGGGTAGACTATTGGTTGTCAAGTAAGAGTGGTTACGAGTTGACCTTCAAACCAGTCCATGTGGTGGTTTATTTGTTGGGACTAGGTGCATGTTGACATGGATACGGGTTCGTAATTTTAAAATTTAATTACGTGCAGCGGAAGGTTTAGCATAAATAATTTCTCAAATTATTTTAACCACGTATCTAGCATGCAACCATATGTTATGGAGACATGATCATACATTTAAAATTTTGCAGAAAGTAAACTAATTTACTTAATACCTCGCGTAACTCGAAGAAAGGGACGAGATCCAACCGTAGCGTCCCTTGGAAGCTCCGCCTCTATTCGCGTCCACGCCGAGTTTTCTTCGGGATGACTTCGCAAAGCCACGAGTTTCATGCCGACAAGAACTACTAGATTCTCCAAAGGCACTACTAGAATATCAAGAGAGAGATGGAAAGACTAACCACCAAACGAAGAACGGAATCAAAATTCCGGGAGGAAGGAAGGAGTCGCGCCCGCTTCTTCTTCTTCTTCGGCCTCTTCTTGGTGGTGGAAGCTCACGGCCAATAGTAAACCTTGGCCTTGCATCCTTTCTCCCGTGTGCAAGCTGCATGTGTAGAACGGGAAACCTTGCTTTCCCGTTGCATGCAAATTAATCAAAACGGAAAGCCATGCTTTCCCGTTGCATGCAAATTAATCAAAACGTTGCATGCAAATTAATCAAAACGGAAAGGCATGCTTTCCCGTTGCATGCAAATTAATCAAAACGTTGCATGCAAATTAATCAAAACGGAAAACCATGCTTTCCCGTTGCATGCACATCCTATGCATCGGGGAGAAGCAGCATGCCGCCTGCTGCTTTGTCACGGCACACCGTGAGGGAGAGGCTTGTGGCTTCCGTGAGGGAGAGAGAGAAGGAGAAGGAGAGAGACTAGGCAAGAATCCTTGATCTCTTGAATTGATTTCCAAGCCTTGCCATGGTACCTTTATATAGTAGCCTCTTTATCGCCAAGTCTCCTCTTAATGGAATAAATTTTTCATAAGAAATTTATCTTATAAATTTTTCTATTAATTATTCCGTTATGCCAAGTTTTTATTATAACTTAATTTATAATAGAAACAGTCATGTCTCCCCTTTCAATTATGGAATAAAATCTTTCAAGAAATTTATTATATAAATTTTTCTTATCATGGAAAAATCAATTCATAATTGATTTTATAAAATAAAATAACCAATCCATGGTTCATTTTAATTTTCGTAAAAAGAATAAATTTTTATAAATTTCTTTATATAAAATTTCTTTTATATAAATTTATTTATATAAATTTCTTTATCCATAATTTTATAAAACAAATCACGCTCGATTTATTTTATAATTTAAACCAAACAATTTGGTTTCCCCTCTTTATTGTGGCCGGCCAAACCAAAGAGGGTGGGCACCCTCTTTGGCCGGCCACACCAAGCCAAAACCCTTACGAATTAAACTCATTTAATTCGTCCAATAAGCCTTCAAAAGACTTAGCCATTTTAAGCTTCCGATGCGTCTCTGAAAATTCAGATTCGACTTATCTCTCTTGATCGGAAAATCTAATTTTCAACTCGTTTTAAATCCCTCGGATTACTCGTAGTGCATGTGACTAAATAGACTTTCGATTTATGTTGGCCGTCTATAATTCATCAATTATAGAACGATCATGAGTGGCACCTAGTAGTACATCATGATCCCCAATTAATCGAAAGATCAACGGTTGACCTCAGAAATTATTCTGAAACCCTTCAGCAGCTATAATGAATCGTGCCTCATTCCCTTCACCATCTTATACCCACTTGGTTCAGGACATGGTCTATGTGTGTCAGTCCCCACTAGGCTGACTACGTCACACCTAACCCAAGTAACGTTCTCTCGTCCTTTGGATTCTAATTACTCTCATGTATTTAAGAGACTCATACTCTGAACATGTCATACTCTGGCCAGAGGCTTTGAGTAACAATCCGACGATAGGCCTTGGGTATACATCTCCTCGCAAGGAGTGGTGAATCCTTTGTAGGCTGTTCAAACATCTTCGGGCACTTCGGCTTATACCTAACCATCCTGGGTTCACACCTCCTTGGAGATGCTTGCTTAATGTAACGACCCGAAAAATTCTCTTAATATTTTCTTAAAATATTGAGCATGTCTAGATAATTTTCCAAGGGGCCTAGAAATATTAATACAAAATGTGGCCTAGAAATCCATATTTTTCTCATTTAAATTGAGAAAACTAAGTACTAATGGGGCTTATATGGGCTTTTTAGTACCATAATTATTAGAGAATTTTAGGTAAAAATTAATATAAATATAAAGGGGTTTTAATGAGAAATATTAACATAATTATGGGAGAATTTTTAGATGATTTTTGGAATTTTGGGGAAAATAATAGAAAATAAAATAAAAATAAGATGCATGGACCAAGGATTGAACCTTGGACCTCTTGTACAACCATGCATGCTCTAACCAACTCACCTAGCAAGGGAATGTTATGAGAGAATGAAGTGGATATTGGTTAAGGCTTAGAAGAAGATGAAGGGTCATGGAGAGACTCTTCATTTACCTCCTTAATGGGTTATAAAGAGGGGGGTTTGGGAGTTACCTTTTTCCTTCCATCACTTTGCATTTTCTTCCTCCTCCTTCCCTCATCCTGGCCGAACACCATAAGGAGGATTTTCCTTGGAAAAGCTTCACAAGAGGGTCTCATCTCCAAGATCTAAAGGCTTCCCAAGGTTACAAGGGCTAGAGGTGACTTAAGGTCTAAGGAGTTCTTTTGATTGTCTATAATCAAGGTGAAAAATCAAGAAACCCCAAGGTAAGACCCCCTCACCTATGGTGTAATGGCTTTTCCTTGATATAGATATGATCTAAGTTGTTATTTAAGATCTAAGATGAAAATCCATGAAGAAGAAGTTAGGGTTTCGGTCACTTGCAAGTTTCATGGCTAGGTTTAGTTTCTAAACTCTCAAATGCTGGTTCTTATGATTGATTATGATGTAAGTGTTGTTAGTGGTGATTTACATGAAATTTTACATGATTATAAGGCCTAATGAATTTCGGCCAAGAACCCTAACCCATGGTTGGGCCTTGATCTAACCATTCAACATATAAGTTTTGGTTTCCTATGGCATGATGGGTAGGAATTTGTTTTATAAGAATTTTTCATGAACTTTAGGGACCCTTAAAGTTTCGGCCAAGAGCAAGAACTAGGGTTAAAGGATTAGGGTTGGCCTTAAGTATAGAATCAAATGCTTAATATGGCCTAGTAGGTATGTATGAGATGTTGTTTGGGAATTTATGTGAAGTTTTCATGGACCTAGGGTTTCTTGGGGCTTTCGGACAAGGACATAACCTAGGGCTAGGATTGGGTTAAATCTACAAAGATGCTTGTTTATAGGTTACCAATATGTATGTTTAAGTATGATGGAAGAATTTCTATGATAACCAAACCCTTAGTTTATATGTCATGTATTATATGTTAGGTCATAAACGTTTAGACATATGCCATGATTTATGAATGATATGTATGTATTCCATGTTTTATGAATGATATGTATGTATACCATGTTTTATGAATACTATGTATGTATGCCATGTTTTAGAAATGATATGTAGGTATGCCATGTTTTATGAATGAGATGTAGGTATGTCATGGTTTATGAATGATATGTATGTATGCCATGTTTTATGAATGATATATATGTATGCCATGTTTTATGAATAATTTGTATGTATGACATGCTTTATGAATGATGTGTACATATGCCATGTTTAAGAATGAAAATGATGAATGAAGTCAAAGTTCATGCCTTCGAGGCTTAATGATGTTATGGAATGAAAATGAAGAATGAAGTTCAAGTTCATGCCTTCAAGGCATAACGATGATGTTAAGTATGATGAATGAATGAATATGCTATGAATGATTATGAATGAAGAAGCATGTGAAAGTATTTTATTTTATGAATGGGCTTGTACCGGACCTAAGTAAGGTCCACGGTTCTGGACTACCGATGAAGCTGTCCATGGTTCGGGACTACCGATGAAGCTGTCCTTACGGTTCGGGACTACCGATGAAGCTGTCCTTACCCTAGTAGGTCGAGATTAGCTACCTCGCATTTACTTAGGGATGCGCGCATATGATGTATGAATGTGGTACAAGCCAGGGCCCAATGAATGTTATGATTATGTTAAAGTATTTAAAAGCATGATTTTAAAGATTAACCATCCTTATATATATATACATTTGCCACATGTATTCATCCATGTTATGCATTATATTTATGATAAGAATATTATGCAAAGTAAGTTTATGCAAGGTATGTTTATGCAAATGATTTATTTATGTTTATGCTAAGTTAGGATGCCATGATTGTATTTATAGTCATTCTAATTTATGATGTCATGATTTATTTATGTTTATGCTAAGTTAGGATGCCATGATTTTATTTATAGTCATGCTAATTTATGATGCCATGATTTATTTATGTTTATGCTAATTTATGATGCCATGATTTATTTATGTTTATGCTAAGTTAGGATGCCATGATTTTATTTATAGTCATGCTAATTTATGATGCCATGATTTATTTATGTTTATGCTAATTTATGATGCCATGATTTATTTATGTTTATGCTAATTTATGATGCCATGATTTATTTATGTTTATGCTAAGTTAGGATGCCATGATTTTATTTATAGTCATGCTAATTTATGATGCCATGATTTATTTATGTTTATGCTAATTTATGATGTCATGATTTATTTATGTTTATGCTAATTTATGATGCCATGATTTATTTATGTTTATGATAAGTTAGGATGCCATGATTTTATTTATAATCATGCTAATTTATGATGCCATGATTTATTTATGTGTATGCTAAGTTACCATGTTCATGTTTATACGATGTATGAATTTTGTGAGTAGGAAAAGGGTCTTACTAAGCCTCCGTGCTTATAGTTTTATTTTCTTATACCGCAGATTAAGCAAGAGATTTCAAAGGATGCAGCAGGAGAGGCAAGACCATGTGTGTGTGGTAGTGGCATGGCCAAGAGTCTCTCTCATTTCACTGATTGCATGTTTTGTTATCTTACAATACTTATGTTGGTTATGCTTTACTTATGATAGTTATGCCTATGAAACAACCTACTACTTATGAAGTTATGGATAAACTACTTGCTACCTGAAAGGCTTATGAATGAATTATGGAAAGTAAATAATCATGATGCTATGCATGCTGGTAATAGGTTACCTGAAATGCTCATGAAAGCTTATGAATGTGTTACAAAAAGTGATATCATGATGCTAGATATGTGTACATGATTTAAGCACTAATTGCATGGTTAAAAGCATGTGAAAAAGAATTTATGATTCCGCTGCATTAAGATGTTTTATATGCACATGTATGTTTAGCGTAACGCCGTTTTATGGAAAAAAAAAGCGGGCGTTACAAGTTTGTATCAGAGCAGTTACCATCTCACTACACACACATCAAGCCTCCTTCCTGCCGCTTCCAAGTAAGTACCTCTTTACATATCTGATAGTAGTAAAATGTTTTATGATTTTAAGATATGCAAGTATGAACGATGGTTATGATGAAAACGATGTTTATGATGAAAAGTACCTTAAGATATGTAACTATGAACAATATTTTATCTTCTTTTATGAATCAAATATTCAGAATAATGTAGGGGTAGGAAAAAAACTGATATTGGCCATACTTATCTTTGGTGAAGAAAAACATGGCTAGAAGACAGAGTAACCGACTTAACGAGACAACTCCAACACCTGACCTGATGCAATTAGTAACTCAGCTCCAACGTCAAGTTACCGAGCAGCAGCAAACCATTAACACCTTAATGAACCAACAGGAAAATTCTACTACTCCACCAGTGAACCAGACTGCTGTGCCTGGGGCGCCTACGGTGTAAAGACCCGGAAAATTTTCTTAATATTTTCTTAAAATATTGAGCATGTCTAGATAATATTCCGAGGGGCCCCGAAATAATTATGTAAAATTGGGCCTAGAAATCCATGTTTTCTCATTTAAATTGAGAAAAACTAGGTACTAATGAGCTTTAAAAGGGCTCCAAAAATGGGTATTAATTAGGTAAAATTAATATAAATTAGGTAAAATTAATATAAATATAAAAGAATTTTATTTAGGAATATTGGCATAATTATGAGTGATTTTAGGGGGATTTTCGGAATTTAAGAAATAAAAATAATAAAATAAATGAAATGAAAATAAAATAAAAATAAAGGTGCATGAGCCAAGGATTGAACCTTAGACCTCTTGTACAACCATGTAAGCCTTAACCAACTCACCTAGCAAGGAATTCTTATAAGTAATTGAAGTGGAGAATAGTTAAGACGTAAAAGGAGGTGAAGAGTCATGGAGAGGCTCTTCATTTGCCTCCTTGATGGGTTATAATGAGAGGAGTTTTGGGAGTTACATATTCTCTCAATCAAGTGCATTACCTCTCCTCTTCATTCCCCATTTTTGCCGAGCACCAAAGGGAGGAGTGCCTTGGAGAAAACTTCACAAGAGGTCTCATCTCTCAAGATCTCAAGTTCCTACAAGGTGACAAGGATTAGTTGTGGTCAAGAGATACCAAGTCCTCTTCCTTCTCCTCTTTAAAGGATCGAAAAAAATAAAGAAAACTAAGGTAAGACTCCCTCACCTGTGGTATAATAGTTACCTATGATTTCCATGATTTTTGGCATGATATATGGGTTAGTTTTCGGATTTAATGTTGAAGGGAAACAAAATCAAGGTTCCTATGTTCAAAGATTTCGGCCAGCATGTTTTAAAGGTCCATAATTATGCTAAAAATCATGATAATGTTATTTTGTGTTCCCTTATGATGTTTAGAAGTTAAGTAAAATTTTTGGGAATTTTTGGAGTAACCTAGGACACCCTAGGGTCTCGGCCAACATGAAAGAAGCAAAACCCAGAACCTTAAGTTCAAGGGTTTCGGCCACCATGTTTTAAATGTCTAAAAATATGTTAAAAATCATGATAATGTTATTTAGTGTTGCCTTATGATTTTTAGAAGTTAAGTGTAATTTTTGGGAATTTTTGGAGTACCCTAGGACACCCTAGGGTCTCGGCCAACATGAAAGAAGCAAACCCCAGAACCTTAAGTTCAAGGGTTTCGGCCACCATGTTTTAAATGTCTATAAATATGTTAAAAATCATGATAATGTTATTTTATGTTCCCTTATGATTTTTAGAAGTAAATTATAATTTTTGGGAATTTTTAGAGTACCCTAGGACACTCTAGGGTTTCGGCCAACATGAAAGAAGCAAAACCCAGAACCTTAAGTTCAAGGGTTTCGGCCACCATGTTTTAAATGTCTATAAATATGTTAAAAATCATGATAATGTTATTTGATGTTCCCTTATAATGTTTAGAAGTTAATTATAATTTTTGGGAATTTTTAGAGTACCCTAGGACACTCTAGGGTTTCGGCCAACATGAAAGGGGCAAAACCAAGGTCCCTATGTTTATGGGTTTCGGCCACCATGATTTAAATGTCTATAAATATGTTAAAAATCATGATAATGTTATTTTATGTTCCCTTATGATGTTTAGAAGTTAATTATAATTTTTGGGAATTTTTGGAGAACCCTAGGACACCCAGGGTTTCGGCCAACATGAAAGAAACAAAACTGAGGACCCTGAGTTTAAGGGTTTCGGCCAGCATGTGTTAAAGGTCTATAATTATGATAAAAATCATGATAATGCTATTTAATGTTCCCTTAGGATGTGTAGAGGTTAAGTATAATTTTTGGGAATTTTTGGGGTACCCTAGAGGCCCCATATGGTTCGGCCAACCCCATGGACCCAAGGGTTAGGGTTGAGTCTTCAACTTCAACTTATGTTTATGTGTTGCCATGATATAAGGATGATGGATGGTGATTGTGTGAATTTTCACATGGCCATGGGACTCCACAAGTTTCAGCCATATAAGGGTGAATAGGGTAAAAGTTAAGATTTACTTCAAGTAAGGGTCCCAATGGCCCTATGGTAAGATGTGATTCATGTTTATGAATGATATGCCATGTTATGAATGATATGCCATGTTTACGAATGATATGCCATGTTTATGAATGATATGCCATGGTTATGCATGATATGCCATGTTATAAATGATATGCCATGTTTACGAATGATATGCCATGTTTATGAATGATATGCCATGGTTATACATGATATGCTATGCTTATGAATGATATGCCATGTTATGAATGATATGTCATGTTTACGAATGATATGCCATGTTTATGAATGATATGCCATGGTTATGCAAGATAAGAATGATGTTACGACAAGTATGTTATGATCATGTCATGATAAGAATGATGCCATGATAAGTATGCTATAAATGTCTTATGAATGATGAAGCATGCAAAGTATTTTACTTTATGAATGGGCTTGTACCGGACCCAAGTATGGGTCCAAGGGATGGGCACCTTAAGAACGCCCCGGTTATGGACTACCGTAGCTGTCCACGGTTCTGGCACTACCGGAGCTGTGCAACAGGGATGGGCTCCTTGAGAACGTCTCGGTTCGGGGACTACCGACTATGCTGTCCTTACCCTAGTAGGTCGGGGCTAGCTACCTCGGATTTACTAGGGATGCGCGCTATGATGTATGTATGTGGTACAAGCCGGGGACCCCAAATATTATGATGATGATGTTTAAGCATTTTCAAAGTATGTTTTTAAAAGTTAAGCATCCCTATGTATATGCATTCCACCCATGCATTCATACATGTTATGCATTATGTTATGATAATGATGTGTTATGCTTATGCTCCATGTTAAAAGATATAAATGAGAATGAATGATCCATGTTATGATTACGGTAAGAAGATGCTCTTATGATATCCTAGAGTGTATGCCTATGTTTATGCCATATAGATTGGTTTATATCTTATGTTTATATTTATGCCATGTCTCATGCCATGCTAGGAAAGTTTATTAAGTTATGTTATGCCGTGTATCATGCCATGCTTAGAATGTTTACGATGTCTATGCTTGATATGCTAGAAAGTATGCCTATGGTTGATTTACATCTTATGCTTATGTTCATGCCACATATGATGCCATGCTTAGAATGTTTAATTATGCTTATGCCTATGTTTATACTTTATGCCATGATAAGAATGTTCAATTAGATTTATGCCTATGTTTATGCTTTATGCTATGATAGAAATGTTTATGATGCTTATGTTCCATATGATTATGAATGAATGATGAATGATTTTAGTGAGTAGGAAAGAGTCTTACTAAGCCTGTGTGCTTATAGTCTTCTTTCCTTATACCGTAGATCATGCAAGGGGATAACGAGGAAGCAGCAGGAGGGCCTGAAATATGTGTGTGATGGTGACTTGGCCCATGAAATCGAATGTGTTAACCGTCTATGATAAGAACTTTATTTTTGCTACCTATATGCTCGAATAGTGACTTATGGAACTTTATGATAAGATGTCAAGTATGATATGATATGAACCTTATGGTATGATGTTAAGCATGTTATGATATGATGTTAAGCATGATGTTCATATGTTAAGTTCCATGTCATTATATTAGGGATGGTAGTAGGGGCATGTATATGTAAGGTTTAAGTTATTCCGCTGCAGTATGATATTACATGCCTTAAGTATGTCAGCGTAACGCCGCAAAAAAAAAAAAAAAAAAAAGCGGGCGTTACAGGTTGGTATCAGAGCAGTTACCATCTCACTACACACACATCAAGCCCTCTCCTGCAGCTTCCAAGTAAGTACCTTTAAGTGTATTTGATGTTCTATTATGATTCTAGAATGATGATACCTATGACTATAGAATATGCAAGTATAAACGGTATTGATGATGAAAAGTACGTTACGATGAGTAACGACGAATGATGCCTTATCTTATTTTAGGAATTAGATACTTAGAATAATATAGGGGTAGGAATATGTATAGATAGGAACTTATAGGAGTGATATCTTGCGTGCTTCTCTCTGTATTATTTGTGAATTGAAAAAAAAGAGAGAAACTAGTTTTGTACTAGTTTTTGTCAGTTCCATACCGACTGTGTTTTTCCAATTCCAGATGTCGCACGAGATTGGCACCAGGAGTGGTTATCAGGGGCGGAGTGGGGAGTTGCTGGAGCAGATAGGGGAGGTGGAGTATAGCCCGGTCCTTGGAGTCCAGGGCAATGTTGGGAAATTGGATCGGCTGTTCTGGAAGTTGGAGCAGGAGGGATTTCCAGTTGTGGATGATCATCGGATCGGGGCTCTACTTCGTTCATTGCCCAACCGGGCGAGAGTGGTGGCTCATCAGATTTGGGGCCAGCACGGATGCCGTATCTGCTATACGGAATTATGTAGACAGCTTCTCCGCCAGGAGTTCCCGGAGGACCTGGGGGACTCGGAAGAAGATCCGGAGATGTACGAA
>JAGFNQ010003785.1:67544-150339 GCA_024364735.1 Boesenbergia rotunda
GAAAATAAAATAAAAATAAAAATGCTCGCCAAGAATTGAACCTTGGACCTCTTATACAACCATGTAAGCCTTAACCAACTCACCAAGCAAGTTATTGTTAAGAGGGAATGAAGTGGATATGGGTTAAGGCATGGAAAAAGATGAAGGGTCATGGAGAGACTCTTCATTTGCCTTCTTGATGGGTTATAATGAGAGGAGTTTTGGGAGTTACTTATTCTCTCAATCAATTGCATTTCCTCTCCACTTCATTCCTCATCTTGCCGAGCACCAAAGGGAGGAGTTCCTTGGAGAAAACTCCACAAGGGGTCTCATCTCTCAAGATCTAAAGTTCCTACAAAGTGACAAGGACTAGTTGTGGTCAAGAGATACCAAGTCCTCTTCCTTCTCCTCTTTCAAGGTTCGAAAAATCAAGAAATCTAAGGTAAGAGTCCCTCACCTGTGGTATAATAGTTACCTATGATTTCCATGATTTTTGGCATGATATATGGGTTAGTTTTCGGATTTAATGTTGAAGGGAAACAAAATCAAGGTTCCTATGTTCAAAGGTTTCGGCCAGCATGTTTTAAAGGTCCATAATTATGCTAAAAATCATGATAATGTTATTTAGTGTTCCCTTATGATGTTTAGAAGTTAAGTGAAATTTTTGGAAATTTTTGGAGTACCCTAGGACACCCTAGGGTCTCGGCCAACATGAAAGAAGCAAAACCCAGAACCTTAAGTTCAAGGGTTTCGGCCACCATGTTTTAAATGTATAAAAATATGCTAAAAATCATGATAATTTTATTTAGTGTTCCCTTATTATGTTTAGAAGTTAAGTGTAATTTTTGGGAATTTTTGGAGTACCCTAGGACACCCTAGGGTCTCGGCCAACATGAAAGAAGCAAAACCCAGAACCTTAAGTTCAAGGGTTTCGGCCACCATGTTTTAAATGTCTATAAATACGTTAAAAATCATGATAATATTATTTGATGTTCCCTTATGATGTTTAGAAGTTAATTATAATTTTTGGGAATTTTTAGAGTACCCTAGGACACTCTAGGGTTTCGGCCAACATGAAAGGGGCAAAACCAAGGTCCCTATGTTTATGGGTTTCGGCCACCATGATTTAAATGTCTATAAATATGTTAAAAATCATGATAATGTTATTTGATGTTCCCTTATGATGTTTAGAAGTTAATTATAATTTTTGGGAATTTTTGGAGTACCCTAGGACACCCAGGGTTTCGGCCAACATGAAAGAAACAAAGCTGAGGACCCTGAGTTTAAGGGTTTTGGCCAGCATGTGTTAAAGGTCTATAATTATGCTAAAAATCATGATAATGCTATTTAATGTTCCCTTATGATGTGTAGAGGTTAAGTAAAATTTTTGGAAATTTTTGGGGTACCCTAGAGGCCCCATATGGTTCGGCCAACCCCAAGGACCCAAGGGTTAGGGTTGAGTCTTCAACTTCAACTTATGTTTATGTGTTGCCATGATATAAGGATGATGGATGGTGATTGTGTGAATTTTCACATGGCCATGGGACTCCACAAGTTTCGGCCATATAAGGGTGAATAGGGTAAAAGTTAAGATTTACTTCAAGTAAGGGTCCCAATGGCCCTATGGTAAGATGTGATTTATGTTTATGAATGATATGCTATGTTATGAATGATATGTCATGTTATGAATGATATGCCATGTTTACGAATGATATGCCATGTTTATGAATGATATGCCATGTTATGAATGATATGCTATGTTTACGAATGATATGCCATGATTATGAATGATATGCCATGGTTATGCATGATATGCCATGTTATGAATGATATGTCATGTTTACGAATGTTATGTCATGTTTATGAATGATATGCCATGGTTATGAATGATATGCCATGTTATGAATGATATGCCATGTATACGAATGTATGTCATGCTCTATGAATGATGTGTACATACACCATGTCTAAGAATGAAAATGATGAATGGCAAGTATGATGAATGAAAGAATGATGCTTATGCCTTTAAGGCATAAATATGCTAAACGGCACAGTCGATGGTCGACGGTACGACGGTCGAGAGGACCGGTAAATGGGCCGGTAGACGGGCCGAGCCGTAACAAGTTATGTTATGATAAGTATGCCATGAATGGCTTATGAATGATGAAGCATGAAAAGTATTTTACTTTATGTATGGGCTTGTACCGGACCGAAGTATGGGTCCAAGGGATGGGCACCTTAAGAACGCCCCGGTGATGGACTACCGCAGCTGTCCACGGTTCTGGCACTACCGTAGCTGTGCAACAGGGATGGGCTCCTTAAGAAGCGCCTCGGTTCGGGGACTACCGATTATGTTGTCCTTACCCTAGTAGGTCGGGGCTAGCTACCTCCGATTTACTAGGGATGCGCGCTATGATGTATGTATGTGGTACAAGCCGGGGACCCCAAATGATGTTATGATGATTATGTTTAAGAAATGAAAAGTATGTTTTTAAAAGATTAAACATCCTTATGATATATATGCATTGCCCATGCATTCATTATGGAAAAGTATGTTTATGAAAAGTATGTTCATGAAAAGTATGATTTTAAACTAAGCATCCATATATGTATATGCATTCCACTCAAGCCTCCATTCATGTTATGCATTATGCTATGATGATAAGATTTTATGCTTACGTTTCATGTTAAGAAGTATGCATGAGAATGAATGATCTATGCCATGATTATGTTAGGAAGATGTTCATATGCTATGATAGGTATTATGCCATGCTACCATGTTTATGATTTATGCCATGAAAGATGGCATGCTACTATGTTTATGATTTATGCCATGAAAGATGTCATGCTACTATGTTTATGATGTATGCCATGAATTATGCCATGCTTAGAATGTTTACCATGTTTATGTGCATGCCATGCTAAAGTGATTTAAGATGTTATGTTTTAAGTAGAGCACCCAGTATGTTAAAGTTCATGTGCTCATTACGAGATGATGAACGATGAATGATTTTTTTTGTGAGTAGGAAAGAGTCTTACTAAGCCTGTGTGCTTATAGTCTTCTTTCCTTGTACCGCAGATCATGCAAGGGGATAACGAGGAAGCAGCAGGAGGGCCTGAAGTATGTGTGTGTTGGTGACTTGGCCCATGAGATCGAATGTGTTAACCGTTTATGCTAAGAACTTTATTTTGCTACCTATATGCTCGAATAGTGACTTATGGAACTTTATGATAAGATGTCCAGTATGATATGATATGAACCTTATGGTATGATGTTAAGCATGTTATGATATGATGATTAAGCATGATGTTCATATGTGAAGTTCCATGTCATTATATTAGGGATGGTAGTAGGGGCATGTATATGTAATGTTTAAGTTATTCCGCTGCAGTATGATGTTACATGCCTTAAGTATGTTAGCGTAACGCCGCTTTAGGAAGAAAAAAAAAGCGGGCGTTACAATTCGTTCCTTCGGTATCAAATTCTTCGACTTCGTCTTCTGAAAGTTGCCTTCCTTGGATTCGTTTCTCAGCTCTGGTTCAATCATCTAGTAATGCTTGAGCTTCCAATGAGTCGGGAGACATAGTTGATCGTCGTTCATCTAATATGTTGCCGCCAGCACTGAACATCTGCTCCACAGCAACAGTTGACACTGGAGAAACTAAAATTTTTTTTGCGATCACAGAGAGAACGAGAAAGCTTTGAGCCTTCTGTGACAACCACTTCAAGATATCGAAATCTTCGCTATCTGCTTCATTAAAATCAAAAGAAGTCGTAAAATAATTCTCAAGTTTCTGTGTGGAACTTGAAGATCTTCGTGGACGTTTCGCCCGTTCTTTTAATAAAAGTTATGCTTTTGTAAGTTTTAAATTAGTAGCAGTAGGTTGTTGTGTTTCAGAAATATTAGTTTGTGTTCCATATTTAATATAATATTGATTATAAAGATCATATAAATAATTTCTAATATTATATATAATATTAGCTGGATCCGGTGAGGAAGAATCTTTAATAGGAATTAAAGAGTCATAATATAAAGTTAACATTTCTTGTAAAACTTCTAATTTAAATCTAGGATCTAAAGCAAATGCAATTAAATATATTTTAGGAATAAAATAAAAATATTTTTCCTATTTAGTTTTCATAGCTAAAATACATACAGTTAAAGCTTCATTATTTACATGTTCATTTAATATTTATAATATACTATAAAACTTCACTAAAATTAAATGAGCAGTGGAATAATAAACATCGGAAAGTTGTTCAGTTGCATCGTTAAAAACTTTTAAAATTTCACAAATATCACTACAAATATTTCATTGTTGTAAAAATAAATATATATTAATATTACTATTTTGTGAAAAAAATAAACATAATAAATCTTTATATTAAAAAGAATCTTGTAATAATTGATATGTTGAATTCCAACGTGTTGGAACATCACGTAGAAATTTTTTAGATTTCATTCCAGTAGCTTTACAAAATTTACCCCATTGTTTCATCATAGATGGATGAGACTATAAGTATGAAATTGCGATTCTAATTGGTTGAATATAATTTTGTAAAAGTTTTAATCCATCTTGAACACATAACATAACATACACAATAAATATGAAAAAAACCCACCAATAACAGGTTAACAAATAAATTTTAGTTCATCGATAGAAGCGGTATTAGAACTAGCATTGTTTAATGATATTGAAAATATTTTATGAGACAATCCATATTCTTCTAAAATTAAGTGTAATAATTGTGCAATGTTATGAAGTATGTGATTCATCAAAAACTATATAAGCTAATAATCTTTTTTTGAATGATCCAAGAGTTATCAATCTAATAGCATGTCACACTCATATAAGAATGAGTTTGCCAATGATCACTCCAAATATCGAAACATAAAGAAACTTTATTATTTAATTTACTAAATTCATCAATTAAATTCTTTTTTCCTTGTTTTGCTAATCTTTTAATTGTACGAGTAAGTGTAATCTTAAGTACATGTTTAGCAGCAGGATTAAGAGATTTTTTACAAAAATCTTCAAATGTGCATTTAAATCCAAAACTAAAAGAAAGATGTTGTACGGAAATAAATTTAGCTAATGATTTTCTTAATTTATTATCCGAATATAAAAATAAACCAGAATCAGTACTACTACCACTAGAAAATCTAGATAATTGTGTTTGAGAGCGGTTAAGCCCATATTCCGTTGGGTGCTTCGTTTTTACATGTCATTTCAACGATCCATAGCCACCGCCGGCTTGGAATTTGTAGGAACCATTGCAATACTTGCATTTTGCACGCCATTCTTTCGACGGAAGTGTGACCTTCTCAAAATGTTTAGTGAAAATAGAAAATTTTAAAGGAGGATTTTCCCGAACCTTAAAAGTAATCGCATCAGTACTTTCTTGCGTTTCGGGGATCGGAGGGCATTGAGGCTGAGCCTCGGTCTCATCATCGGTGGATTGAATTTGAAGGTTGGGATCCTCGTACGCTATTTCTTTTTCCCTCCGAGATCGAGATAATGAAGCTCCATGACCACCTTCCATTATCGTCAAAAAATGAAGAACGCGGAGATAAGTTGAGACTTGAGATTTGAGAATGAGAGATTGAGAGAAGAGAAGATGTGTGTGAAAATGATGAAATGAATTCCCTATTTATAGAGTTTGGATCACAACGGTCACTGAATCATAGCCATTGATCAAAAAACGGTCAAATGATCTCAACCGTCGAAAAAAAAACAAAAACAACCTTCCCAACGGCACTGAACCGGCAGTTTTGGCTGCGCCGAACTGTAACCGGCCCGGCGAACCGGGTCAACGGGCCACCCGACCCGTTGACCCGAGCCGGTTCCGGGCCGGGTCCGGGCTGGACCCGGCCCGGGGTCGAGTCTAGTGTTACGATGAGTGCCGCCCTATGCAATATGGCATCCGTGGCCTATTGAGAAATGAAAAATGATTTATTTAAGTAAGAGTAAATATTTCAGTAAAAAATTTAATCGTCAATCGATAATATATTCGACGTTCAATCGACGATCGAATATCATCAACGACATTATATTGTAGAGGAACAATGAATCTGTCGAGATCGACGGTGAATACTGTGAAATCGTAATTGCGGAGATCCCCACGGATTCACCTTGGCCCTCAGGGTATAGTTTGGTTTTGGACGGTGGTTGGAGGCCCCCGACGGTGTCCAATCGATGATCGGACGTTGGACGTACTGTCGATTGTTGATCAAATTTTTCACTGAGACATTCACTTTCTGTGCGTATCAATACTCTTGAGAAATCGAAATGTCTGGATCAATTCTGAGCTCTCTCGATTTGTTTTCAAGCGTACCGATCACATCCTGACTAATTCAATCGTGTACGATAATTATGAACGATAAGTTAGACAACATATTAAGGGAGTGTTTGATAGGATTTTTATTAAATGCTTTTTAAATTCTAGCCGTATGAAAATATTTTTTAATATTTATGAATATCAAATTTTATTTCAGCTACTCTAATTGTTACTCAAAAACTATAAGGGAGAATTAAAATTTGATGTTTTTTGACTTCTATTTTTTTATTTATGTTCTGAAATTAAAAATTGATATTTATGTTGTTACTTTTTTTTATTTTTTAATGATATTTTATTATAAATATTTATTTTTAAAAATATTTTATATTTTATTATTAATTTTATTTTTTAAAAAATATTCATGATATAAAAAAAATAATTTTGATATATTCAAAATATAATAATAATTATATAAATACATTATTATTAATAGTGTATCAAAATTATATTAAGATAATTTAAAAAATTAATTTATATAGTTTAAAGATATTATTATGATTTAATTAAAAATTAAGCTTAGAATATTCATTTATCAAATATTCAAATTTTACTTTATATTAGCTTTTTATTTTTATTTCCAAATACTCTATACTTTAGTTTCTCGCTAACTTTAAAATAATCTCTATAAGAAACACTTTTAAATAAGCACAAACTTTTCCAAACACTCCCTAAATGACTCCATCTCACTCATTCACATTTTTGAGCGTCTACTCAAGTCTTTTAGGCGACTAAATTTCAAAAAAAAAAATCTCCTTTGTTTTTCACATTTCAACTAAATATATATTACCTATTTTTTAAACTTTGGGAAGATAATTATTATACAATAAATTTATAATTATTTTCATCACTTATTAATATGCGACTCTTCAAACATATAATTCTAGATCCGTCTATGTAATCGAGCATGAGAGTTGAATATACACACTTATTTATGGATAATATGTGAATATCTAATATTAATTTTTTAAAAAATAATTAGTTTTTTTACATAAATACTAAAATTTAAATCTTAAAAATTCAAAGGTTATAATGACTTCATTTAGTTGCAAATGTTCCCACATTATATCTAATGACTTGACTAAAGGGAGGCGAATAGACCATTGATCCTGTCGCGAAGTGAGTAGGACGCCTTTACAGCTGAACGAGTATCCGAGGAGGGGGAGGTCGCTGAAGTGCGTGACGAGCTGGATCACTTCCAACCTGCAAGACAGGGGCCGTTAGAACCCGCCGGGAAAAGTCTCCGGCCAGGCACTCCGACGGTCAAGTCAGTATCCGACGATGGTGATGGAATGCAATAGAACAGTAGCCAAATTGCACTATCGCGCCTACCTGGTAAATGCAGAGTGAGAAGCCTATGTAGCCAGGGAAGCTGACAGGTTTTGCCTCACCTGCCACCTGCTATCGCGTAGTGAGGACAAGGTAATGCGCGTCCAGGGGTGGCAGGGCAAAGCGGCACATGCTGTATTAAGGAAAGAGGCCCTGTCAAATTAAGAGTTGGCGCCGTTGGACGCCGCTCGGTCTGACATCAGGGCATGTGGTCGAGGTACGGGGGACAAGATGTGTCAGGCATATTAATGCCTCAGCGAGATATCCGTCGTTGGCGGCCAGGACGACCAGGGTCTCGCGCCGACCCCGTACAGCTTCTGGTAACCCGATGTCAGGGAGTGGTTGTGCCGACTGGGGGCACAGAGGTAAGGAGGCCGACTGAGGGTCTAGGAGGGTGCCGACTGGGGGCACAGAGGTACGGAAGCCGGCTGAGGGCCTAGGAGGGTGCCGACTGGGGGCACAGAGGTAAGGAGGCCGGCTGAGAGCCTAGGAGGGTGCCGACTGGGGGCACAGAGGTAAGGAGGCCAACAGAGGGCCTAGGAGGGTGCCGACTGGGGGCACAGAGGGGATAACTCCTTCGGCCCGATCCTATCTGACTAAATAGAAAGCTACTATAGGCCTGTATGGGCCTTGACACGGAAACCCAAGGGGCCTAAGCCTGCGTGCCCCTTGTCCAGTGGGATCGTCCAGATCACTAGCCATTTTCCCTGATTGAGCGCCAGACTGCCGGGCTAGGCTACACGCAAGCTGGCCCGGGATCAACCATCTTAAATTTTATCTAATTCTTGTACAAATACAAATACAAACTCAACAAGGGCTAACACCAAAAACGAAAGCAGGAGCTAACACAAAAATGCAATGTGACTCAGAGACCTTGCTCCTGCTCCATGATTTACGACATGTTCAAACTATCGAAGGATTCTACTAATCTACCCCTTCACAACAGACAATAGGGTAAGCCTATGTCAAAGAATAAATCTTTAACGATGAACCTTTGTTGGGAAAATAATGTTGGATATTTGGGCCTCAAAAAGGATCAAATATGATTTTTGTGAGGAAAAATCGAAGTGTCATCAATCAATGAAAGTCATAATTGACTTCAAAATTGAAATATATGTTTCGCGTAGATGAATCTAGATTATTAATTTACTCAAAACCGATGAATGAGAAATTAATTATTTAAAGTTAGTCCAAAAATTAATTATTTAAAGTAGATGGGGAATAGTCCAGCATCTATAATTTTCAAAAGTGATTGTTTCCTTATATGTGTTCCTGTGTTAATGAAGTTAAAAAAGAAAAATATAGGTGGTATCTTCTCACAGGTGAGTAAGTGCTCGCACCTGTGAGCCCACCACATGCGTACGTGCTTAATTGGCGTTTTGTTGGCGCACTTTGCACTTAAATTTATGCTCTAGGTGACCTGACACTCAGGTAGGAGGAGAGATGACTAACTGTTGATTGGGTGAATGACAACCGTTGGATTGAAGAAGGGTGCTGGATCGTAAGTGATGCGATCTGGAGCGTTGATTGTGAAGAGTAATAATCTGACCGTTGGTAAAGAGACTTTATCTAAAACGTCAGATCGAATCTGGCGGCTGAGATCAAAAGGGGATCTGAAGGGTTACAACCATCCAGATCTGATGGCTGAGATCCAAGGGCTATCTGAAAGGTTACAACCCTCCAGATCGAACGATCCAGATTAATCTTAAACCAAAGGTCACACTCACTCACCAAAGGGTACATCACCTCTTCTCTTGTATAAATAAAGTCCCCTAAATACTGGATTCATTCATCCATCCAAAGTTCATTAGCATTCATCTCATCTTGTGCATCCAGAGTCCAAAAAGCCTACGAGCAGGTTCGCTGATTTTAAAATTTATAACGTTGCTATTTCAAGACATCGTCATTATATCTTGGGAAACGAATTGCTATTATCTGTGAGCACCTGTAGCGGAGCAATATCATTTTACGGAGATAATGTCCAAGACTAACCTCGACGATATCATATCAGTTTGCATCCTCCGGCACCAACCCCAAAATCACCTCCAACAAACAATGCTTCAATTTGGTTGGGTTTAACCAAGTCATCTTAATGTGTTTGATATTCATGCGTGTTCAAGTTCGGATTTGCCTGTGTTATTGATATGTGAAATAAATGTGTAACAATTTGAGTTAGTTTTTGCTCAATGACTCGACAAACCAAAATGAGGTGAACTTTTAGGCATGGAATGTTAACATGAGCCGTGAAACGAGGTGGGCTTGGAGGAATGGAGTATTAAAGTGAGTCGTGAAACGAGGTGGACTCTAAGGCATGGAGTATTGCGTGTTTACGATTGCAACCAAGAAGATTGTGTGCTTCTTGGCTTAGTGACCTAAAATGATGTGGACTCATAACCATGAAAGATCAAACGACATGGGAAGAGCTTTGGAAGCTTAGTGCATCCGGACTAAAAGGTCAGAACTAGGTGGACTCATAGGACATGAAGCATTGGATGATATTGGATGAATTGTAATCTTGAGACTTTTGTCTTTGGCATCATCATTGAGATAATGTGTTTAGCTAAGTGGGGATGGACTAATTGGTTATGGATGTTGGTGCAATCATGCTGCAACTCGGCCTTGTTAGACCAAGGGTCTGTGTTTTAATGTTTGGTTAATATAGTTTGATGTTGGAGCGATCATATTTAGACAATATGATTGAGTTGAGTTTAAGTTAGACTGAAATGTCAAGAAGATTAAGGGCAGTTGAATACTTGACATGGAATGTTTAAGTGAGTCATGGGCTAGAGGGGGCAAATAGCCAAAATCTGAATTAGACAAATAAAACTCAAGTGCAAAGCTTAAAGTGTGCTATGAAAAAGAAAGATAATTAAAATAAATAGCAATGCCAACTCGATTCTTCTTAATGTGATTTAGAAGCTCTAGATCTCTACCCCATGACTTATGAACGGGTAAGGTGAGTTACCTTTCGAAAATCCACTATAGGTAGAGAAATCACTTACAATAATTTTAATAGTAAGATATGATGTGAATAAAAGTGTTTATGTGAAATGGAGCTTAAAGGCAAGCCTAAATCAAAAATTAAATATAAGACTATAACAATTACAATGGAGCAATGGGATAGAGTTGATTAATGGCCTGTCTTATTCTTGGTTGAGAGGTCACCTTACCTTTCTATTTATATTTATTGAAATGACCTTGGATAAACTTCAACTAGCTAATATTCTATTTAATTCTAAGTCAATAAACATGTCTTTAGTCAACTGAAATATTGATCATGAATCTACTTTCCTACTTAGCTATGGTCTCCAGTCGACTATATATCTTTAAGTCAACTCAATTCCATGGGTTATCATATAACACTATCTTCAACTCAAATTTAACCTAGATGACTCGAAGCCTAGTAATTGACGCAAGTGGTTAAGATCCATTTGAGCTTTTTTTTTTTTTAATTTCAAACAATTTCGTTGACTATCAAATGGACTCAAACCACATCAGTCGATAAAATTAAAAAAGATAGATTCACTATCTTAACGGTCTCCTAGAGTCTATCACGGATATACAGGAAGGTTTATACAGGTACACAAACAACAGGTGGATGGTGGGATCGAAAATGTAGATCATCATCTCTTGAGGATCGATCCCTGACTATTACGTCAATAATATTATGCACCTACCATCTATACTACGCTCTGAGAATACATTAGTTGATAAAATTAAGAATTCATTTCAATCAACTCGAAACAAATAGACAATAAGGTATGTTAGACAATTAATTACCTTGCAACTCAGTTCATTTTAGTTGATTGTATTCATATTCCGTCAAATCAAAATAGAAAGCTATTATTTGCAAGGGAAATCTTTAGTTGACTATCCGTTCTACTCAACTTATCTCAGTTGATTGAATTCAAATTTAATCAACCCAACTTGAGACAAAACCTTTTTATTTGCGACCAAAACACCTTGAGTTGGCTACTTACTCGAATCAACTCAATAGTCAATTGAATAATCAACTATGATCTAGATAAACCTTTCTTGATTGATTTCACGCCTAACTAAAAATTACTTTTTGTCTGCTAGAAGTCTTACCTCCGGGACTTTTCATTTATCCGGTATTTAATCATTCTTAACCTAGCAAGAGTTTTCGTTTATCAACTTCTATTGAACTTCACCATTAAGGAAGTATACACTTGGACTTTTTCCATCTGCCAACTCCTGTCAAACTTCTTTTTCTATCAATGCTTATGACCTGTATTTGTTAAATATATCATGACCTATTTGGACTTCCTCATTGATTACACCTATAGTTACATGTAATATATTCTACACTTGCACACTTGATAGATACATCAACAAACATAACACTAGTTTAATTTAAACCCTTTCGTAAACATATTGAAACTACTTGGTTAAACTCGAGCACTTGAAGCATGATGGCACTTACACATTGCATTTTGTGAAGTCCACCTTTGGAATCTTTCTTGTGTACACCATATCATGATCAACTAAGTGATCTTTCCTCCTACAAATTAACAAATTGCACTACAAATCCACAAAATTTTTATAATATAATCGTTAACAATGTGGTTTGATCATGTTATTTAAAATGGCAAATGAATAAGAAATTTGCAACTAAACTAGTCTATAAAAAGACTTGTCATTACTCTAATCAATTAACACAATTGTTGGCAAATAACATACACCAACATATACCGAGTTCAACAAAACATTATTCCTCAATAAACCATAATGAATTTCAATATAGAGACATGCTTTTAAACTCTAAAGTAGAAAGAAGAAGAACAGAAATAAAAGAAAAACAGAGATGGTTAAAGCCCTAAAAAAGTCATGCTCAAATTCCTTCAATAAATGATACACAACATGAATTTACAACATAAATGACGTAACATTCCAATTGCAGTGATCTCCGAGGGGTTCATCATGCCCCCAGGGTATAATTTAGTTCGGAGCGGCAGCCAGAGGCCACCGGCGGTGTCCGGACGGCAATCAGGCGTGTACACGAAAAATGTCACGTCATTCACGTTGAATTTCACGTTGTAAATTCATGTTTGTGTATCATTACTCGTGGATCTTTTAGCTTTTGACTTTGAAATCTTTGTCACTTCCTTGAAAGCGGAGGGACAGAGATGGTTTACCAGGCAAATTCCACACCGAGGCCTGGGAGCAGTACAAACGCTGCGCCCAAATCCAACCTGAGCAAACAAATTAAAGGAGGTGAAAGGCAAATACTTCAAGAAAACATAGCTATTCCTTTGTTAGCCAATCATGGTTTACGATTAATTTATACAAAACTAATGGTTGAAGCAGAACTTGTTTGATACGTTCAAGTATGGCTCTCTTGATCCCATGCAGACAACTGCTTACCTAGATATTTCTTGTCTCTCTCTATAGTACAAGGAAAGACTTTTAGTAGATACCAAACATAGGGGGAAAAGTAGAAATGAAAAATAAATTGACAGGCTTTTTAGGATGCAAACCTTCTTCCAAACTTGTTTTAGTTTTACAAAACTATTACTCATCCTTCTGAGTAATCAGTCAAGTTTAACTTCCAAAGCAGGAAAATTTCTAGTCTACTATTTGTTCTCTGAAAATGGAAAGTAAAGGGAATATTACATTATCCAGAAAAGATTCAAAATTGTCAATATTTGGTCTCACGCTCAAATAAATAAAGGATTGAGTTGCAATAAGCTTTGAAACTAAGTTGTCAAAATCTGTGAACATGAATAATATTTGGCATGCAGATTAATGGAAGGATAAGTTTCATTTAATCAACCTAAAATAGATGGGAAACAAAACTTGATAGTGATGCCAACATAAATTGCACTTAAGCCTATATAAAAACATCAGGAAAACTAATATCCATCATACCAGAAGGGGGTTGATGGGATCCCACAAATCCTTGGGTAGCCATTTTTCCAAAAGCACTCTTGTTTCTTCTGGAGTTAAAGTTTTCTAGTAAAGAAAAAACATTAATGCAATTATTGTAACACTTTATACCACGTACTTTTAGATTGTTTCTGCAAAAGAGAGTTGTTAGACTAGTTATCAAGTCATGAAACAAAATTACCAGTCCAGTGTCTGGACGTGAAACCCATCCTAATCGATTACAAATACGATGCACGTGAGTATCAACACAAATCCCTTGAACATTATTCCATCCGACAATCATCACCTACATATTCAAATAAGCATGAAAAAAATGTGGTCATAATTTCAAGAAAGACGGTAAGTGTGAACTGTACCAGATAGGCTATTTTAGGGCCAACTCCAGGAAGTGCAAGCAGTTCGTTAACAGAACTAGGGATGTCACCTCCATACTTCCTTAAGCAAATTTCAGCGACTTCCTTCATATAATGGGCTTTCCTCGAGTAAAATGCAACCTATATTAAAAGTATTAAACAATAATTTTGACACTTCCCAAAGAAGAAAATTTAACTTAAAGAGTGAATTAAACATGATGAAAAAAATAAGCAAAGCAGTTTAAGAAATTTGTCACTTTAGCAAAGCAGTTTAAGAAATTTCTCTCAAAGTAACCACTAACTTCAAATAGTATTCTCTCGTGGATCCTGTTTATTTCTTCTGCGTGTTAATACTCTGTTACATATTATTTAAATAAGAAAAGGAAATATAGGGATATGATTTAGATATGATTTCACTTGATTGTAGGGATATGATTTTGCTTGATTGTAGGGATTTGATTAAGTCTAAATACTTACTATATATGAGATTGATAAATAAAATTAATAACATATTTTTTCTTTCAAAATTTCTTAACATGTATCAAAGCAAATCCTCGCAGTCATTTCAAACCCTAGCGTCCTGTTCTCTTGCATTAGTTGTTGTTGGCCTAGCAGGAACTGTCATCAACGATCTGTCATCACTTAAATTCAGTTACCAAACGCGTGAGCCATACGTGTTGTTACGAGTTTTCTAGTCCAATCCCACAAGTCGGCATGTGAAATTGCGAGCATTAATGTTTCTTGTGCCTCTAAATTCTCATATGTATAGAGATTCCCACAACTTTCTAGAATTATATCCTTCCTCAAATTTAGGCCACCACCAGTCGTCTACCTAGTTAACTGCTCTACATAGTAGCCCATAGTTATCCGACCCTTGTTGTTGGTTGATATCAGATTAATGGTTCTTTTCTAGTTTTTAGGTGCACATTAGTCAACTACTATGTCGACTACTTAGTCAACCCTTCTGAATTCTTCATCGAACAAAACCTTTTGCTTATTGGTTAGTCGACTACCCTGCATCAATCGACTACTTTTGATTTCCGAATTCTAAATCCCTTGTATAGAATATCTCAATTTCTTCATGTTTTTGGGTTTAGAGTTTAAGCAATTGCTTATAATTATTGAATACCTTGAATCTAGAATATTTCGAACAAAATACTTCATTCTATTCGTGGTTTCGATCTCAAGTTTGAGTTATGATTAATCATTTCGCAACTGACTTGACTATTTCTAAGTCTAAATAGTTCTTTTCCCTTCATCCTAAGATATATGTGTGCTTGCTCTCCTCTTTGTAGTTAACCTTAGCTAGCTAAGAGGTTTTTCATACCTCTAGGACTTCATCTTGCAAAGAAGCCTTCATGCTTTCGTCATGCCAAGAGACTACTCGTGCCTCGGGACTTCATCTTACTTAGCATTCAATCATCGCCGACCATCTGGGACTTCCTTGCACCACCTAGCATCCGACTGACCTTAACTTGCTAGAACTTCAATGCCTAGCATCTAATTCACCTCAACTTGTTGGAACTTCTTTATACTGCCTAGCCTACCATCCAGTTAACCTCAACCTGTTGGGACTTCATGCCAAGTAGCTACTTAGGCTTTCATCGTTGCACCTGCAAATTATTTTAAGCTTAGCTATATTTGTACACTTGATATAATATATATATAGAGAGAGAGAGAGCCGTTAATTTAGATTGGACCTGTCGGGTTGATCCGCCCCGTCAAACAATTTAAGCAAGTTAGGTTGAAATTTTATTAACCCATTAAAGGTGGGTCTAGACGGACTTGGGTTGGCCCGAGGATTGAGGAAAAACAAATTCCCCTAAACTTAAAACTAAAGTTAAATGTTTTTTAGCGTACTAGAGTAGTCACCAGGGTTTAACTCTTGAACATGCATTATCACTCTATTTTGTTGTATTATGTCCTCCTCGCCAAGGGTTGGCCTGTCTAACCGCCCGATTATATATATATATATATATATATATATATATATATATAAGATCGACTTCATTACTTAACTTAAATACTATCCAAATATCAAAATCACAGGTAAACACATGCTTAGGTATGATTGCACCAACAATAGCAGCGCAAGAAACATTACTTGTGCCTAGTAGTCTCAAGTTTTGCCCTCGGTAATTTATATCATGCCACTCGGCACAATATGAGATTTCAAATATGAATAAAAATACCTTCCATTTAATCAAAATACAATAATTTGATCGATAATCACGTGATCTTCAATTGAATTAAGCATACCACTAAGAAGAAACTTCCATAATAAAAGGTATAAAAGAAATGGTCAGAGCAGAATTATATACAGAAAAAGGATATACTGGTTTAATCAAGCTTGCAATTACTGATTCTTCAGTTTTCAGAATAATGGCTGCATCCAGTAAACCCTTCTCAGACAGACGCGAAACTGCACCTGAAAACAAGTGATTTAGAACTTCATGTAATATCAAACTTGACTATAATTATAAGCCCAAAAAAACAGGGTACTACTGAACATGCCACTGGCAATTTCTCCTTTAGTTTGGCTCGACAGAAGGCAAGATACCAAGATTCCAAATCTTACTTCCTGGTACAAGACAGAAATAAGTGATGATGCCAAACATTGGAAGGAAAAAAAAACGGCAACATGACAAAATGACAAACATCCAGATATCTAACCATTAGGTAATTTCGGATAGAGTGAGTTTAAACAAAGGGAGTGTATTGTAATCAGTTTCTATAATATTACATTAAGAATCTCATTAGCTAAAAGAATGCTTGTAATACTCGAGATAACCAGTCAGTATAAAGTCATGATCATCGTGTTGCTCTTATCAAATTCAAGGCAATATACTTCTAGCATGATGGCCATAAATGAAACATTAATAAAATTGTAATATATAAACCTAGGAGGCATCTCAAAGCACTTTCAAGTAGCACAAGAAGTGCGGAGTTAGTTAAAGGATTAAAGTTTCATGTCGTGTTGTCACTTCCTTTCACGCACTAACCAACAAATGAGAAGGCACGAGACGACAAACATACAAGCAATCCCCCCTCCCTTACCTCCCATGAAGGAAGTCACATAGTAGCAGAAGAGCATGGACGCTAGAACCACTGCTCTCGATCCATTCCGCATGATCTCCTCGGTGTCTAGTGTCTGAAAATGACCTGCGGAACCTTATTTTCACTAACATCAAAATAGGTGTAGATGCCAAGGTCTCTCTAGCATCAACAATGCTTCTCAAACTGACTCATCTCTTCCTCTTCCTCTACTATTTGCCTCTTCCTCTATTGTGCATGAGGTTGGGTGGAGTCAATGAAATCACTAGCCATATTAGTCGGAATTAAGATGTACCAGTTAAATTAGATGAATACTTATAAAAATTAATGAAAATTTTAAAATAGGATTGAGATTAGCAATTTAATATTGTCGTCGATAATATTAATGATTAATGTCTAATATATTTAAAGTAGTTTATAGTTATAATAAGGATATTTTTAATATTATAGGTCCATAATAAATAAAGTGTTTTTATATAAATTTATTGATTCTTTTGATTTAAAAATGGAGGTTCTGGAATCAATTTTTGGCATGATTTTTTTCAACTCCATTTTTTTAAAAAAATTAAGCTAATGAACAATTTGGCTTTGAGGTTTTTAATTGATTCATTGCTCTAATCTGATCTTAATAATTATACCCGATATAAACAAATTTTAACCAAAATATAATTTACAATTTTTGGAGTGAAAATTTGAGTAAAATTTTTAATAACTTCTGAGTCTATACAAACATGACATAAAGTGGTACCGACCATATTGTTCTAATTAGAGATTGAAACTCTCGAATTACAATCCAAGTGATGCTCCACTAGCATCACATTAAGATGAAGCCCCTAAATCATATCATAGTCTGGTTCTCAAGCAAAACAAAGAAGGAAAATATGCATGGTAAATGAATTATCCTCTTCTCATCTGTCCATTTCTTTGGGTGAGAACTCGAGATGTTATATAAGAAGAAATAACAACATTAGATTTCTCTAAAATATTCCCATAAAAATTTGAAATTAAATGGTTATTTGATTGAATTAACCCATAGCATCAAGAAGAGGTGAATGATACATATTCACCAGCTCTCTGCCATGAATATTGTTTTTATCCATTAAGGACATGATGGTGGTTTAAATCCTTGAATACTGGCCCTTTAAATTGATCCTTTACACTACAATATACAAGTGATCATAGTCACTTAAATTCCTTTACAACAAAACAAGTGAAGGATGCCTAAGGGAGTAAGGGTCTCGCACAACCAATCTAAGGATTTTCCTTCATCCTATAATTGCAACCTCATGAACTTCTACTTAGGTGAGCTGTCCATGTTGCTTGAGCGGACAAAGCCCCATCACCTAACTAACAATTAGATCACTTAACAGTACAATGGAATTTTACAGATCTGTATTTTTTATTGCTTTTGAAATTGTCAGCTATAAGTTTCTTAATTATCGTCGAAACCATCTTATTGGATCAACCAACGCTTATGGTGAACTATTGATATGGGTGTTAATAGGATCCCTCTAAATGAATCATTAGGTCTTATAGACAATTTTATTAATTACTTGAGAAAATTTCCTCGATCCCCAAAAAGTTTAGAGAAGAATATTTTCCATTAATATATGCATTTGGTGTTGGTGCAAGGCTCAGCCTAGTCTTGATAGACCAAGGTTTGTGTTGATGTTTAAATAATATGTTTATTGTTTGGATATGTCAAGTAGGTCAAGACTCATGGGATACTTGACGATGGACAAAGTCCAAATTGGTCAAGGTCAACTAGGCATTTGACAAATGGTAAATCCGATAAGTATTGGCAAGTTGAAAGTGCAAAGTTGGCAAATGAAAGACGAATAGGGAGTTGGCAGTGATGGAAGTTAGAGTAGATTAGGGAGAACTAAATGCTTGGCAAGCGATGAAGTCCTGACAGTTCAAGGTTGACCGGAAGTTAGGCAATGAGGGCGTGCTAAAGGAGCAAACTATAATCAAGCGGAAGTCCTATCAGGTCAAAGTTGACTTGAGACTAGACAAGTGGCAAGTTGAATGCTTTGTGAGTTAAAGTAGACCTGAGGCTAGCTAAGTGAAAGTCCTCGTAGGTCGATGTTGACTGGATATTAGGTAGTTGATGAAGTTCTTAATAAATAGTCTCTAAGCATTGAAAGACTTGGTCAATCAAGGTTGATTGACACTAGATAATGGATGAAGTCCGGAGACACAGTTTCTAAGCAAAGAAAGTATTGTAAGTCAAGATTGACTTATACTAGGCAAACTAGGAATTCTCAAAGACACGGGTCTCTTAGCAATACAAGACTCATCCTTAATAATATTTCAGTTGATTGATGACCAAGTTGACTAAGCGATTGACTCCGGCTTGCTAGCTAGCGAACAAAAGGTTTTTTATTTCAAGAACAATCGATTAAAGTAAGTATCAATCAACAGTCAACTCAAGCTAAAATTCAAACGAACAAAATATTTTTGTTCGACTAAACTGAGACTAGACTAATATAATAAGACCAATCAACTGATGCCAAAATAGGAATATAGAAAGATGATTAGAGCATCAAAGTATTAGTTGCAAAGGCTAGCAGTTAACTAGAGGACAAAGTAGTCAACTGATCGACCGATTCCAAAATGCAATTGTCACGAGCAAGGGCCTTATAAAAGGATGCTCAAAGAGAAGTTCCGATGATATGACACAAAGTAAGCTCCTATGCATCACAGGTTTCCAGGAAGGCATGATGCCCTTCAGGTACCTTGGGATTCTACTAGCCGCAGAGTCTTCAGATATCTACAACCCACTGACTGATTCTCTTATCCGACAACGCTCGGCCACGGAGGACATTGTCTTATGTAAGCAAGGCGCGGCTTATCACTTCAGTACTTCAGGGAGTCGAGTGCTTCTAGCTTCTATTATGTGTTACCTCATGGTATTATCTACCGTATCTACATCATCTGTCGGTCTTTCATGCGAACGTCCAAGCATCCTCTAGTGTCTTGAGCGGATATGTGTAGACTGAAAGACGAGGGCGGCATGGGAGTCAAAGACTTATAGGAGTCGAACCTAGCCCTCTTGGCTAAGGTTCTATGGAGGATTCGGGAGAAGAATGATGCATTATGGATCAAGTAGGTACATCACCTACTTGAGTCAGATTCTCCATTGATCAAGCGTTTACTACACATACGAGATCTCATCCTTGAGACTGCCGGGTCACTCGAGGTTGCTAGATAGAGACTGACAGAAGTTTGCACCGGATGGTGGATTCACCTAGGCTTATGATTTCTTCAGAGGTCCCAGGGACCATATGCTTGGACAGTGTGGTAGTCTTACGTTTATTCGAGTCATGCAGTCATTTTCTTGATGCTAACACAGCGAAGGATCCCCACCAGAGACCGATAGGAGTATCAGAAGGATCACAGTGCACTTTTTGCGAATAGATGTTGGAGACACAAGAGAATCTGTTCTTTCATTGTCCCTCCCCCCTCTCCTCCTCCTATTGCGCACCTATGGCGGAGGATTTGAAATTGGCTTTATATGTGTCTAGAGATGTACACCTATCGGAGGATGATTTGTGTCTTCGGAGGAGAAGAGTGGTGACAAAGGCTCATCATTTAACTTTGTCATCGCTAATACATTATGTGTGGAGGGCCCGAAATCATAGTTTTTTTTTATGAGGGTCAGTTAGTGTAGAGAGGATATTCAAGAGCATGCAGATACATGTATATAGATCTTTAGGTATATATTCAAATTTGATACTACATCAAACATGAATAGACCCTATAACCTCACTTTTGTACATTTTGAATACATGATATACCACTTTTACTTGTCCAAAAAAAAAGGGAGAGGTTTTGATAGAGAGTTGCTGTGAGATCTTGGTCACAATTCTAAAGCATGAAAAAACAACCAAACAAGAACAAGCAAACAAGAAGCAAAGCCCTAATTGTGTAATCTTTCATTGAATTGTATTTCTTATATTTAGTTGTATTTGTATTTGTGTTGTTGTTTTGAGTGACATAAGAGTTTTCTCAACCTCCTAAAGGTTTCCAAGAAGAAGAAAATATAGAGGTGATTTCAGGAGTGATGCACCCAACAGTTGATGGAGCATAGATCGTGGAGTAGGAATCTGATGACTGCCGAACCACATAAGCAGTTTGTCTTAGTGTTCGTGTTCTTTGGTTTTGCTATTCATATATTCCATTGCATACTAATCATTGTAGAAGCACAAACAAAGTCAAAACAATGTGAACAAAAGCGAGTGTCTATTCACCCCCTCTAGCCACATCCAACGATCCAAACATTTAGGGGACTTACATGTCATATTACCATATGCAAGTTGAGTCAATAGCAATAACCAAACCTTATCCCACTAGGTGGGGTCGGCTATATAAATCTTTTTATGTCATTGAGCTCTATCCCCTATTATACATCATTTATATTTAAATAAATTTTATCTTGTTTTATTGTTGTTAACCAAGTTTTTTTTGTTTTGTCTTCCTCTTCCTAATTTGACGTGCATATTTGTCATAATTTCACATCGCCTAATTAGAGCATTTATTGATCGTCTAAGTACATGTCCGTATCATCTTAAACGTGTCTCTCGGAATTTTTTCTCAATAGATATAACCCCAACTTTCTCTCTAATGCTCTCATTTTTTATCCTATCTATCCTTGTATGTCCATACATCCACCTTAACATCCTATCACTGCAACTCTCATCTTCTGCTCATGTGCAAGCTGAGTTATGTTGTGTAAATGGTGGTGCCAACTATTACCACCACTAACCTACCAACGAGTAACCAGCAATCTTCCCTTGTATTTTAGATGATAGAAAGGCTAATGAAGATTGTGATATTCCAAAAAAAAAAATCCTAAAATAATGCTAGTATTCCTTATGGAAACACGTCTGCAATTATCCCCTTGGTTCTATATCTGGCACCCTTATCTCTACATTTGTGAGATTAATAGGATAAGAAATATCAAAGCTTCTGAAAAAGTTTCAAACCTATGAATACAAAAGAAATAGTGAACAGTTTCAGCCTATAGTCTCGAACCATAGTACCTTGGATGAAAGAGGCTTCTCTTCGCTTTCACATCCCATAGTTCTGAATGTGACACCCTCAGCAAGCGTCATTGTTTTAATTCCGTCAAGGACTTCCTTCCAATTTTCTGGTGCATTAACTACAGCACAATTTAAGATCCAAGTTGAGCAACTACTCAAAGAATTTAATACAAGATATCAAATCTCATAGTTCTGCTGATAAGTTATGCCAAACATTTCAATGGTTGAGGAAATAAATGCCTTCCATAATAAAAATGGAAACAAAAAGAAGCACCTAAATTCCGTATTTGTCAAGTACCTTTTGACGCATTGGATCTCTTACTCTGAAAAGCAGATGTAGAGGTAGAATGTTCTTCTGCAGGGCTTAGCAAAAGATGTTTAATAGAAGAAAATCTGTGTATATCATAAACATTCACTCAACAAAATTTAGTACATTGTCCAATGCAACAGCTATAGGTAATTAGACAACCAAAGTTGCAAATTAAGAAATGCCTTTTCACATGGCTCCCTTAGCTCTTAGAATGCACTAAGCTCTCAACTCACTATACTCTCGACTCGCTTCACATGTCATCTTTCATGCGTGACCGTAGTAGTTTGCCTCCTCTAGCTCAAGTGCACTCTAATGCTCCTCATCTTGCAATACCATCATTCTCTAATCTCTAATAGACCTCGAGCCATCAAGTCAACATCAACCTTGGCTATGCTTAGTCTACATGTGTATCAAGTCCTACATAATTTCATAGACATATCAAACACAAATATGATCATAATTTAAACTTTTTACTCAAATGTAACTTAAATTCTTTACCCAGACATCAAAACTCATGATTGATCCCGATCACTGAGGGCATGATTGCATTAACATTACTCTAGAGGATGATAAGGTTGAACACCTGTCGGTCGTCACTCCAGGATGGCAATTTGTGCCATTACAAAAAGGCAATTTTCAAGATAGGTTTGAATAGGCTATAGCTCTAAAACCATGAATGCAGAGACAACAAAAGAAAGAAAATATTTTTTCCTCTAAATCTCTAATGTATCAAAATGTTTTAGGTTATAGGTTGTACATTCTAAAAATATCTTCATAATCCTAGGAGCTATACAACAGCTATTCCTTACAATTAGGTATGTAATAAATACAATACCTAAAATATCAAATAAATCTTTCTATAAATAAATCTCTCTACTTTCTACAGAAAGGACAACATAATTGAATATGCTCACAAGTCATTTGAAATTGAGTGGAGAATAATACAGATTGGGAATCAATATTAATTATAATTTCAAATTTACAGTTGATTTGGTAATTCACTTATTATAATTTGGTATCTTTCAGTTTGGTTAGAGGTTTGGAATTAGTTATTTATTAGTATTTTATATGTTCAAATCGTAGACAATTTGTATCCTAAGATATCAAGCCATATTAGATAAGTGGTACTTCTTACCTATTTTTATTTTATTTCTAATTTTAGTGGATTTGATAAAGACCTCAACTCCGGCTTTAAGATATCTTTAAATTAATAATATTTTGTTCTTGATAGATTTATCATTATGGAAAGTTGGCTTCAAGTTTGTTCCTTAGCGGTTTGATGTACATCACAAGGAGGACAAACAAGAGGTTTGGATGTTTACTAATGGTAAGCGAGTTATCCATGTGAGCTACCTTCAATGAATTCTGGCAGGTGGTGTTAGAGTAGTCCCAACCACATCCAGTGGTATCAGAAGCACTTATAATCCAAAAAAAAAAACAACAAGAAATCAAGAATTTAGCTAGATATCTTTTAAGGAGATTGTATGAATATACTCTACAATTTTCTCTATTTTGGAGAATGGCAATGATCTGTTCTTGGAGTCCATCCTACTCAATAAATGTATTATAATTTGGTAGCTTGTATTTTAGTGACTTTGTCATGTTGCATACAAAATGTTTTGTTGACTAATTTTTTAAATAATGTCCAACCCAATTTTGCAGATAGACTAGCATGTTACCCTCATTCTCGAAAATATTGAGATATTCTTGGAATAGTTCCCTTTTTGTTCAAAAATTGGATCACATTCATTTATGTTGGAGGAACATCATGATTTAAACTCTAATATACAAATGCATTCATTCTGTTAGATTGTGTATGTAGATAGATTTTGCCCTTACTGGAACTAGTGGATAGGTTGTCCTCGTCATATGTCAAATCTTCGATGTCAGCAACGCCACTGACCTGCAAGTTGAAGCTCATCCACTTTTATTATTATTTCGCATGAAATAGAGACACAAAAGGGACTGGACTAACTTTAATGCATACTTCCAGGTGAATGATAAAGAAACATTTAGTGTAAGTATTGTATCAGAAATCCTTGCTTGAAGACAGAAATAAAGCTCAATGCGAGATTCAAAAGCTTTATAAGAGAAATCTTGAATTTATTAACAAGGATATACAAAGAAATGGTATATAGAAGGATCTTACATTTTGGTAATTACCATCTTCTTTCTGCCTCTCCCTACCAACTTCTATATTCCTTTTCACCCTTTTCTTTGTAGAATAACCATGTTTTTCTTTATCACAGTTCCTTCCTTGAAAAGGAAAATTTTAGCTTATCATCATCTCAAATAATGAGCATCTTAGTGGAACACAGTTGAAACATAGTGCATTTCTAAGACACATTGTCATGTGCACACACCAAAAAGAGCAAAAAGAAAGAGAGGGGCCTTAACTTCTGAAAGTTGGCCTTCATAAACGAAACATTAATCGAGTGAAAAGAATAGACTTTATGAGAAAAAGCATCCAAATAATTTCAAAAGACTGACAAACTAAAACTTTTTGCATCTTTCCTAGTTTCAACAAAGGGCCGATTAGGTTTATCAAAGAGTTCATCGATTTCTCGGATGCGCATCTCGTTTCCCATTAGCACGAAAGCCTGTCCACTAGCACACGCATGGAAATAGACGATCTGGTTGATAAATATTTTATCGTTCGGATGCTAGGTTGTGACTATGAAAAGCTCGATAACGGAAATCAACACAAAAGTAGGAGATCATAATGAAATCTATTGCGGCAGGGTGACGAAGAAATACCTGGTTTCAGCTCCGAGTGGAGGCGTATCCCATTGGACAAGAGAGATCGGGGAGACCATCTTGTGGGCGGCATCCTTATGGCTTGAGCTCGAGGTGATAAAGGAAGAGTGCATTTGGGAATGGGAGGGAACGGCGAGTGTAACTTTATATGCAGAGGAGTAGGTGAAAATTTGAGGTTCTAGTTTGGCCTGCGATTCGACCAAGACGTGGGAGGCTGATGGCCAACTGTGCTCATGTGGACTGGACTGGTTTAGAACATGACCAACCTCTTTGGAATGTTTTCAAACTTAATTTTAATGTGATGAAGTATCAAATAGTATTTGTGTGCATAAAATTAAGGGGTGTTTTGTTCATGAAATTTATTGACGGATCAATTATAATGGGAATTATGATGGCAAAAGGTAATTCGCTCGCCCCTAGCGCCCCCGTCATCCCGTCCTAGGGCCAATACGGAGAAGGTAAATCACGGGGGTTACTAGCCCAGATGCTGTGACTAGTGCGTGGGGAGGACAAACACAGACACATTGCAATGGTAATGAGAATCATGATTGCAATGATAGTGTTTGGTTCAAATCCTGGAATGAAAATTATTGTCATTGATGATGTTTGATTCAGTTCAATTTTAATAATGGGAATCTATAAAAAATTTAAAGTTACATAAAATAATAGAATTATTACAAAATAGAGAAAGTGAAATAAAATGAGTTGAGAGATAATGTAGAAAAATATAGAGAGAGAAATTATGAGAAGTAAGGTGGAATAAGAAATTAGAAGAAAAAAATAATAGAAAATACAATAATAGAGAAAATGAAAATAAAAAGTAGAGAGAGAAAGTAAGATAAGATAGATGTGATAAAAAAAATAGAGTGATCCTATCGACAAGCGAAGATCGGTTCTCATCTGGATGACTCGGTCTGACCAAGACGACCCGGTTTGCTATAGCACGGGGGCTCGGGCTCGGGCTTAACCGTGGATCAGATACTACTCACTCGGGTCGGACCGAAATGGGGCACTCAAAGTGAAGTTAATGGTTGCAAATGACAGCAATCCCCTCTTGGGAGCCCAAATAGGGGTTTATATAGGGGAGGGAAAGTTCTCTGCCATGTCAGAGTTGTCCTATCTCATTAAGGATGGGTCAGTTGGCAGACTGAACCAATGACAGCTTTAGTGGCCCTATGAGACTGCCACAGTCGCCTGACACTCTGTCTAAACTGCCTCTTCTGATTCTCATTAATATTTGGCGGCTCTGTTAGGTAATGATTATGTTAGAGAGTTGATACATTATTACTGCAGAGGTGGCTCTTTAATTATTCGGTCGGCTCACCTTAACTCACAGTCTGAGTCGGCCAGATAAGCCTGGATTCTAAGCCTCCGTTCATGGGGCGACCTCGGGGCGTTCGGCTAGAGACCCGACCCGAGTGACCGACTTCAGCTGACTAACCTTGGAGGACCGACACCGAGTAGCTGACCTCGGATGACAAGCCCCCAGTGGGCGACCTCGAGCGGCCGATCTCGAGTGACCTACCTCGAGTAACCTACCCCGAGTGGCCGACCTCGGGTGACCGATCCCAAGTGAACTACCTCGGGCAACCGACCCCGAGTGGTCGACCTCGGGTAACCAGCCCCGAGTGGCCGACCTCTGGTGACCGACCCCGAGTGACCTTCTTCGGGTGACCGATCTCGAGTGACCTACCTCGGGTGACCTACCTGAGTATCTGAATTCGAACCAGGGCCCTACCTGTCTCGACCTCTACCCTTCCTGCTGAGACTCATGTCTGGCCCATTGGACCAAGGTCAACTCGGCCTAACCTTCCTTGACCCAGGCCGGACTCGATTGAACCCGACCGGGCCTCCAATCCTCCTCAAAAACCACTCGCCCGAATCATAGAGGGAGGAATCATTCAAAAAATATAAGGAGAGAAAATGAGATTGAGAGAGAAAATAATATAGAAAAATGTAAAGAGAGAAAGTGATAGAAGATATAAATAAAAGTGAAAAATAAAGATATAGAGAAAGTGACTGATGAGTGGGGAGTAGGTCATTCCCTTATTTTCATTCTCATTAACACTTATCAAACAGTGTCAATAGGAATGATTTATATTGATTCTCAGTCCCTGTTCCCTATTATCCCAAACCAAACACCTTTTGCCCCCGGAGCTATGGTGCAGCGGTAGGGTAACTAGTTGTTAACCCAGGCATCCGCGGTTTGATCCCCAGCTACGGCGTATTTTGCAGGAATTTTTCCTCCAAATAGGGCGCGAACCTTGGGACGTTGGGCTTCTAGACTGCCTACCACGAGTGCTTCCCGATTTACCCTGGTAATCGATGGGAAACTTCCGTAGGGCTAAACCGATCATCCCAAATTTAATTTATCTACTGCCTGATTCATTATTTTTTTTCCAAACCAAACACCTTCTAAACGTGACAATTGGTATTCTATTACATTGATCGTATATGTTATAAGTAGATTGTATCATTTGATTTTGTAACTTGAATCAAACACATCTTTATAATATTTGTCCCTAAAATTTGATTTTTCTTATCTTTTTAATTGTTTTTTTAATATTTTATTACTGCATCACACACCTTGGGATTCTATTAATTGCATTTTCAATTCGTGCTATAAAATCGTGTTAATATTATCAATTTTATATTAAATAATCAATAATAATTGCATAATGGAAGGAGAGGCGTCGATTGAGCCTCCATAAATCGTGTTAACTATTTTAAAGTGATTTGAATAAAGTTTAAATAATTGTAATTAAATTGGTAAAAAGTATTTTGGTATAATAATGTTTGGAATTTCAAATCGAGAGTTAAAAATTAGAGTTTAAGATTTACCCACAATGTTTAACAGCTACTCGGTAGCTATTAAAACATGAAAATAATCTATTTCACACTTAATCAAATTAAATTATAAACTCATCATAAATATATTATAATAAATATTTTGAAAAAAATCAAGTCCTTTATCTCAGTGGCTCCCCTAAAGTCGCCGATAGTTATAGAAGTGATAAATTCATGTACACAGATGAAAGATGTATGATGAAAAAATATCAGATCATTCGTTCTTGAGAATCAACTCTTAATTATTATGTCAGAAATATTATGTGTCGATTATCGAAGTTATTGCCTAGGAGCATATTAATTACTTTGTAACTTTTATATGTCGTAGATGCTATAACGCTGTGAGAATAAGAGGTATTTCAGAGATAAAATTATTGATTGATATTTATTTATTTATTATTTAAAATTTATAAAATTTAAAACGTCCTTTTAATTTTTAACAAATATTTAATCAAATAGATTTAAGTATTGACTCAATGTTAAATTTTATGTATAAGATGTTTTTTTAACAATAATGTTAAAAAAAGATTTTATTTAAAAATAATAATTAAAAACTTTTATTTAAAAAATAACAATTAAATTTAAAAACTTGCTTAAATATTTAAGATAGAATTACGTCATTTATTTTAACATCTCAATTAGATGAGCAAAATTATTTTGAATGTGACACTGTAACTTGCTTAAAAAATTTCGGAATAACTTATTAAATTAAGTAGATAAGTTTTAAAATACTAAATCACATATTTATCTTTCTTTGACTCATAATCAATGGACTTGGTATTGAAATTTTTTACTAATCGAATCGATTTCTTAGTAGATCTAAAATTTCAAAATTTCAAAGTCGATATAATAATCAGTCGACTAATTTATTATTTAAAAAATTAATTTTAAATAAAATTAGTTATTTGATTGATCAAACAATCTCGAATTGATATAAAATAATTTATATATGTTTGTATACTTCTCTTGATTATATTTACGGCAATTTACCAAAGGGCGTACCTAAATATCGGAAATTACCAAAAGGCGTACCATAGTTTCTATTTTACCAAAGGACGCAGACCTTTATGTGAACTTCCTCTTATACCCCTCCTTCTAACTGTCATCTTTCTCTTTTTCTATCTCAGTAACAAATTTCGAGACATCTGCACGTACTTTTTTAGATTTTTATTTTAAAATAATATATTATGAAATCGGCGCTAAAAACGTAAGGTAAAAATTAAAAAAATATTTCAGTTAAAAATATCTCATCCAACCTGATTTAAAAATATAAATAAATAATTTTTATATTTGATTAATAAATATTAATATATTAAATAATATTTAATTAATATATTAATATATAAAAAATTTTAAAAAAAACGCATGTAGACATTAAAAAAAACATAAAAAAATTTCAAAAAACGAAACGTATACAGAAACAAAAAAAAACATTAAAAAATTTCAAAAAAAAATGTGCGTGGGTCTGAAATCCTTTGATTCAGGCTCGACGTGGACATAAATTTTTTTTTCTATTTTAAAAATATATTAATATATAAAAAAATCTATCAAAACACTTAATTTCAAATTAAAACATAGGGTCTGAAGTCATGTTAGGAGGGCCTGAACATAGATGTGATGTTCATCAGTGGGTTTTGGTCAAAACCCACTAATATTTCTATACTACTCCTATTTGATTGGTGATATCTAATATATAGATGTTTGGATATCTAAAACATCATCTCATACCTCTACCCTCTCTATTCATATGGAGTTTTCAGAAATCCAGATATGGGAGGTCCATCAGTGAGTTTTGGTCAAAACTCACTGATATTTCTAAACTACTCCTATTTGATTGGTGATATCTAATATATAGATGTTTGGACACCTAAAACATCATCTCCTACCTCTACCCTCTCTATTCATATGGAGTTTTCAGAAATCCAGATATGGGAGGTCCATCAGTGGGTTTTAGTCAAAACCCACTGATATTTCTAAACTACTCCTATTTGATTGGTGATGTCTAATAGAGAGGGTAAAGGTAGGAGATGATGTTTTAGGTGTCCATGTAACGCTCGCTTTTTTTTTTCTCCATAAGCGGCGTTACGTTAACATGCTTAGGGCATGTAGACATCATAAGGCAGCGGAATAACTTTAACTTATACATGCCCTATTACCATTCTTAACTTAATGACGTGGGAACCTTAGCATATTAACTTTGAACTTAAGCATCATATCATGTCTCACATAACATCATATCATAAGGTTCCATAAGTCATTATTCAACCACATAAGTAAACATATAGTTCCTGGGCCAAGTCACTACGACACACATGCATTCTTGCCCTCCTGCTGCTTCCTTCATTATCCCCTTGAATGATCTGCGGTATAAGGAAATAAGACTATAAGCACACAGGCTTAGTAAGACTCTTTCCTACTCACAAAACCATCCATCATTCATCATCTCATAATGAGCACATAAAACATTAACATACTTGGTGCTCTACTTAGAACATAATATCTTGCATCACTTATCGTATACATAGCATGACATGAACATAAACATAGTAACATTCTAAGCATGACATGATACATGGCATATACATAAATATCATAGACATTCTAAGCATGGCATAATTCATTCATTCTCATGGCACAATTCATAAACATAGTGAACATTCTAAGCATGACATAATTCATGGCATATCGTAAACATAGTGAACATTCTAAGCATGGCATAATTCATTCATTCTCATGGCACAATTCATAAACATAGTGAACATTCTAAACATGACATAATTCATGGCATATCGTAAACATAGTGAACATTCTAAGCATGTCATAATTCATGGCATAAATCATAAACATAGTGAACATTCTAAGCATGACATAATTTATGGCATATCATAAACATAGTGAACATTCTAAGCATGACATAATTCATTCATTCTCATGCATACTTTTTAACATGAAACGTAAGCATAAAATCTTATCAACATAGCATAATGCATAACATGAATGGATGCATGAGTGGAATGCATATACATAAGGATGCTTAACTTTTAAAACATACTTTTCATTGCATAAACATAATCATCATAACATCATTTGGGGTCCCCGGCTTGTACCACATACATACATCATAGCGCGCATCCCTAGCAAGTCCGAGGTCGCGAGCCCCAACCTACTAAGGTAAGGACAGCATAGTCGGTAGTCCCCGAACCGAGGCGTTCTTAAGGTGCCCATCCCTGTTGCACAGCTCCGGTAGTGCCAGAACCGTGGACAGCTTCGGTAGTCCAAAACCGGGGCGTTCTTAAGGTGTCCATCCCTTGGACCCATACTTCGGTCCGGTACAAGCTCATACATAAAGTAAAATACTTCTCATGTTTCATCATTCATAGGACATTCATAGCATACTTAACATAGCATAACTTGTTACGACTCGGCCCGTCTACCGGCCCATTTACCGGTCCTCTCGACCGTCGTACCGTCGACCATCGACCGTGCCGTCTTAGCATATTTATGCCTTAAAGACATAAGCATCATCTTTCATTCATCATCATTCATAGCATATTCATTCATTCATCATACTTAACATCATCATTATGCCTTAAAGGCATGAACCTTAACTTCATTCTTCACTTTCATTTTTAGACATGGCGTCATTTTCATTCTTAAACATAAACATAACATACTTAACATGACATCATTCATATCATGAACCTAACATATCATAGCATCATTTTTATCGTGATCATAACCCTATCATTCTTATCATGGCATCATTCATATCCTGAACATATACTTATCATACTTATCATGGAAACACATAAACATATACTTGAAGTTAAAGGCTCAACCCTAACCCTTGGGTCCTTGAGGTTGGCCGAAACATATGGGGTCTCTAGGGTAATCCAAAAATTCCCAGAAATTATACTTAACCTCCACACATCATAAGGGAACATAAATTAACATTATCAAGATTTTTGGCTTAATTATAGACCTTTAAATCATGGTGACCGAAACCCTTAAACTTAGGGTTCTTAGTTTTGTTTCTTTCATGTTGGCCGAAACCCTAGGGTGTCCTAGGGTACTCCAAAAATTCCTAAAAATTATACTTAACCTCTACACATCATAAGGGAACATTAAATAACATTATCATGATTTTTAGCATAATTATAGACCTGTAAATCATGGTGGCCGAAACCCTTAAACTTAGGGTTCTTAGTTTTGGTTCTTTCATGTTGGCCGAAACCCTAGGGTGTGCTAGGGTACTCCAAAATTTCCCAAAAATTATACTTAACCTCTACACATCATAAGGGAACATTAAATAACATTATCATGATTTTTAGCATAATTATAGACCTGTAAATCATGGTGGCCGAAACCCTTAAACATGAGGGTCTCGGTTTTCTTTCCTTTCAACATCCAATTTGAAAACCAACCACTATATATCATACTAAAAATCATAAAAAACATAGGGAACTATTATACCACAGGTGAGGGAGTCTTACCTTGAGTTTCTTGATTTTTCGAACCTTGGAAGAAGAAGAAGATTGTAAAAGCTTTGGATCCTTGCCTCCTTGTCCTTGTATCATTGGGAAAACTCTTAGATCTTGGAGATAAGACCTCTTGTGGAGCTTTTCCAAGGGAGAACCCCTCCTTGGGTATTCGGCTAGGATGAGGGAAGGGAGAGGTTTCGAAATGCAAGTGATGGGAAGAAGAGGTAACTCCCAAAACCCCCCTTTAATAGCCCATTAAGGAGGCAAATGAAGAGTCTCTCTATGACTCTTCATCTTTTTCTATGCCTTAACCAATATCCACTTCATTTCCTTATAGAAATCCCTTGCTAGGTGAGTTGGTTAAGGCTTACATGGTTGTACAAGAGGTCCAAGGTTCAATCCTTGGCTCATGCATCTTTATTTTTATTTTATTTTTATTTCATTTATTTTATTATTTTTATTTCCTAAATTCTGAAAATCCCCCTAAAATCACCCATAATTATGCTAATATTCCTAAATAAAATTCTTTTATATTTATATTAATTTTACCTAATTTATATTAATTTTACCTAATTTATATTAATTTTACCTAATTAATACCCATTTTTGGAGCCCATTTAAAGCTCATTAGTACCTAATTTCTCCATTAAAATAGAAAAATTAGGCTAAGACTTACCCACAATCATGCTAATATGCCTAATTAAATCCTATTTATATTTATACTAATTATTACCGAAATCCACCTATAATCATGGTACTAAAAAGCCCACATAAAGCCCATTAGTACTTAGTTTTCTCAATTTAAATGAGAAAACATGGATTTTCTAGGCCAAAGTTCTCTTTAATATTTCTAGGTCCCTTGGAAAATTATTTAAACATGCTTAATTTTTAAGAAAATATTAAGAGAATTTTCCGGGTCGTTACAGTCCAAACATCTATATATTAGATATCACCAATCAAATAAGAGCAGTTTAGAAATATCAGAGGGTTTTGACCAAAACCCACTGATGGACCTCCCATATCTGGATTTCTGAAAACTCCATATGAATAGAGAGGGTAGAGGTAGGAGATGATGTTTTAGGTGTCCAAACATCTATATATTAGATATCACCAATCAAATAGGAATAGTTTAGAAATATCAGTGAGTTTTGACCAAAACCCACTCATGGACCTTCCATATCTGGATTTCTGAAAACTCCATATGAATAGAGAGGGTAGAGGTAGGAGATAATGTTTTAGGTGTCCAAACATCTATATATTAGATATCACCAATCAAATAGAAGTAGTTTAGAAATATCAGTGAGTTTTGACCAAAATCCACTGATGGACCTCCCATATTTGGATTTCTAAAAACTCCATATGAATAGAGAGGGTAGAGGTAGAAGATGATGTTTTAGGTGTCCAAACATATATATATTAGATATCACCAATCAAATAGGAGTAGTTTAGAAATATCAGAGGGTTTTGACCAAAACTCACTGATGGACATCACATTTATGTTCAGGCCCTCCTTGCATGACTTCAGACCCTGCGTTTTAATTTAAAATTAAGTGTTTTGATAGGTTTTTTTATATATTAAAATATTTTTAAAATTGAAAAAAAAATTGAGTCCACGTCGGGCCTGAATCAAAAGATTTCAGGCTCAACGTGGACCTGAAATAAAAATTTCAGGCCCACGCTGGGCCAGAAATATTTTTATTTCAGGCCCAGCTTGGGCCTAAAATCAATAGATTTCAGGCCCACGCACGTTGTTTTTTTGAAATTTTTTTATGTTTTTTTTGGGTTCTGCATACGTTTAGTTTTTTGAAATTTTTTTATACTTTTTTTTTATTTCTGCGTGTTTTGAAATTTTTTTATATATTAATATATTTATTAAATATTATTTAATATATTGATTTTATTAATCAAATATAAAAATTATTTATTTATATTTTTAAATCACGTTGGATGAGGTATTTTTAATTGAAATATTTTTTTAATTTTTACCTTACGTTTTTAGCGCCGATTTCATAATATATTATTTTAAAATAAAAGTCTGAAAAAGCACGTGCAGATGTCTCGAAATTTGTTACTGAGAGAGAGAAAGAGAAAGACGACAGTTAGAAGGAGGGGTATAAGAGAAAGTTCACATAAAGGCCTGCACCCTTTGGTAAAATAGAAACCACGGTACACCCTTTGGTAATTTCCGATATTTAGGTACGTCCTTTGGTAAATTGCCGTTATATTTATACCCTCGAATGTCAATTTGACTTAATATACTAAGAACAGTGATTTTTTGAACATGAATATGTTCGAAAAATTTAATTCATACTTAAAAAATCATTGCTCTTGATATATTGAGGCAAATTAATGATGTTTAAATGCATGAATATATTCAAATATGAGCTAGTTTCATGTCAATCCCAAGGTCATTTGGTTCATTAGCTGATTTTGGAACAAATTGACTGATAGACCAAATATTCCCAGATTAACATAAAACAAATTCACATGTATTTTTCTATTATTATATCTATATTCTCAAACATCATTTTCACTCAACATATTAAGAGCAATCATTTTTTTAACATTAATAAGTTCGAAAAATTCAATTCGTATTTAAAAAATCATTGTCCAAAATTGATTGATGGATCAAACAATCTCAGATTAATATGAAACTAACTCCTATATATTTGTCTAATTCTCCTAATTATATTCATGTTCTCAAATGTCAATTTGACATAGTATATTGAGAGCAATGATTTTTTTAACATGAATATATATTGAGAGCGTTCAAAAAATCTAATTCGTATTAAAAAAAGATTGCTCTCACTATATTGAGTCAAATTATGTTCGAGGACATAAATATAATCAGGAGAATTAGACGAATACATAGAAGCTAATTTCATGTCAATCTGAGACGGTTTAGTCCATCAGCCGGTTTTATCTAAAACCGACTAATGGACCAAACGACCGCAAATTGATAAGAACTAGCTCATATGTGTTCATCTAATTTTCCTAATTATATTCATGCTCTTAAATTCCAATTTGATTTAATATATTGAGAGTAATAATTTGTTTAACACAAATATATATTGAGAATAATGATTGTTCAAAAAATCTAATTTGTGTTAAAACAATAATTGCTCTCAATATATTAAGTCAATCTTTAAGCATATAGATATAATCAAGAGAATTAGACGAATACATAGGCTGAATGAATGTCTAAATATTCTAGGATTGACTTGAAACAGCCTCTATGTCTTCATCTACTCTTCTTAATTATATCTATGTCCTTAAACGTTAATTTGACACAATATATTAAGAACAGTGATTATTTGAACACGAATTAAAATTTTTTTAGTGCATTCACAGTTAAAAATTCATTGTTCTTAATATATTTGATCAAATTGATGTTTGAGAGCATGGATATAATCAGGAGAACTAGTCGAACACATAGAAAATAGTTACATGTCAATCCGAGGTCGTTTAGTCTATCAACTAACTAATTTTGTCCAAATTTTATTTAAAAAATCATTCAATCGAGATTTTTTTGAAATTTCAAAATTTTGAATCTAGAGAGAAATTGATTTGACTAGTAAAAAATTTCAGTCAACTAATTGAATGATCGATAAAAATATCAGTCGACTGATTAAAGATAAAATGGAAAATGGATACGTGATTTGGTTACTTTGAAATTACCTACGTGATTTGATAATTTCCGAAACTTTTCTATGTGTTTCGGTTAAAAACTATTTATTTAATATTAAACCTAACTTACGAGACTACCTATTAAATTATCATTCCAATATTTACGGTTCGATCCCTAGTTATAATACATTTATATGATTTTTTTCTCTAAATTTGCAAGATGCTTGGATTCTGGATCGCTTATCATAAGTATTTTCCAACTTACTCTGACGATTGATAAAAAGTTTCGATAATGTTCCGGAAGGAGTCGTCGGCAATGGCCAGTCACGAAGGCTCAGCCCTATGGAGGATACTATGTCGCCGAGGAACCGGAGAAGCCTGCAAGAGTAACACAAGCGTTAGAGGATACGCCGGCCAGAGTCCGGCGGAGTCCACTCCGACGCTCAAGTTAGTAGGATGTCCGATGGATGATGAGAAAGAAAGACACTGCATAAAGATGAGAGATTGTAACCCCCTTTACCGGAGGAGTTGAACTCCCTTTTATATCCCTTTGTCGGTAGACTAGTCGTGCCTTCTTTATTGTGGCCACGTTTTCGATCTTCAGGCCGCGCCCGCCGCTTTCGGTGATAAGAGGATATCCTTTGAAATAGTCCGCGTTTTTATCCCTTTTCCTTGAGTTGCGACACTCAAGGTTCCCGAGGTCGGCAATGGCGGGGACTCCGCATCCTGAGGTGGGCTCGGGAGTTTTCGAATGTGATATCTTCTGCAATGCTTTCGGGGCCCTACCTCACGGAGAAACCTGACCTTCCCGAGCTCGAGCTCCCAAAAGGGGGCCTGGGGCCCAAGCCGAGAGGTTATACCCAGTCCTCTTCTTCTTCATCCTCGGGGCCGGGCAAGGGCTTTACAACCCTATCACAAGTCTCTCCCTTCAAGTCTGATCGAGGAAAGTGTGGCTGACTGATCGGACTAGTATCGGGATGAAGAAGTTGTCTTCGCTGAGGTATGGGTGCCTGGGGAGGCTTTTGTATGACACCGAGCAGGCCCTCGAGAATTCCCGACACCAGGAACGTCTGGCCTCTGAGAAGGCCGTGTCGGTCACCGAGGATCTCCTTCGGGTGACGCAGGAGAGGGACCAGCTCCAGGTGAGAGAGAAGGAGCTACAAAGTCAAATGGAATCTTGGCTCCTGCTGGCTACTGACCGTGCCTTTGCCCTGGAGGATGACCTAGTCTAGGCCATGGCGGACGCCCGGGCGGCGTCTGAGCAGCTCAGGGAAGCCCTAATTGAGCATGATGATATGTCTGCTAAACTAAGGTGGCTGAGACGGTCCGTTGAGGCTGCCGAGGTTTCTGCTTCTCGGGAGGCCGAGAGGGGCTTCAAGGCGAAGTTTCTAGGCTCGGAGGAGTTTCGTACCATTGTGGCCGAACAAGTAATGGAGCGTTTACAACAGGGCTTTCATGGGGCCCTCGGCGGGCTAAAGAAGGGAAAATTCTTACCCCCCAGCGATGGCCCAAGAATGTAAATACCCTTTGACTTGTGAGTTGGCCTCTGCTTGAGGCCTCTAGTATCCTGATTGCAGACAAAATATTGTTTATCTTTTCCCTTTATGTGTGCATGATGCTCTCTTTGTTTTTGCGTGTGGGCTCCACCAACCGACTGCCTTCGAGGCGGATACTAAGAGGCATATCCCCGTCCGCAGCATTTTAAATTGGTGAAGTCTCGTTGCTAGTCCATGCGCGTGAGGGTGCAGGGACGGTTTCCAAACCGTCCCTTCCGTATTATTCGCAATCTCCCTGATTAAACCCAATAAGAGTTACGAGTTCCTAGGCGTAGTAAGGGCGCGCCAGTCAAAAAGACGCTTGGAGTTATGGCGCTTGCTGCGCTTTAATTGCCTTGGGAGAATCCCTGCATTATAAATAGGGGGTGGGGGAGCCAGCTTTTCCCATCCCTCTGGTTTTGGCTATCTCCTCGCGTCATTACGCGCATCTTCCATGTCCCTGGTGGGAAACCTAGCGCTGCGCTTGCTTGAAGGACTAGACAGAGGTAGAAGCCTTGGGATCGTTCCCCTTGCTAGGGAGCATGGTGGAGATGATGCCCGGGGTCTCTCTGAAGATTCCCAGGGAGGTGGAACTCACTGCTTGTCCGTGGAGTTCGGAAAGGACCTTATGTGGCCCTCCAGGGGGCATGGGGGAGATGACCCATCCTGCCAATCCTCAAACCCATGGTCGGCCGGCGGCAGTATACCCCATGCACCATCGGCTTCTCGGGAAGACGAGGGTGTCACTAGGGTATGTCGTTACCGGGGGGCGCCGCGGGTTTGAGAATATTTCCATCTGTTTTGCCACCCCACCCACTTAGTATTTTTCTCGACCTGTACTTGGGTGGCGGCTCAGAGTTACGTCTTCTCGTGCTCCGGAGAGAAACTGCAGCGGCTCCCCCCTCCTGACCCTGTTAAGACAATTCTTCTTTGCGTCTTTACACGCTCCAGGGAGAAGTTGCAGCCGTCCATACTCCCTCCTCTTTTTTCTGCCTGTTTATGGCGAAGAGCGAGGGTGTCCTGATGGGGCTAGACTGTGCATGTGTTACCTTAGGCATCAATCTTCATTCTAGATTATCCAGAAGGAATGCTTAATCTACTTCCGTCGTCGATTTCCGTCCCAGGCTGCTCGACGGGAATATCTGAACTACTCATGTGTTACTTCAGGCGTCCCATGCGGCAAAGATGTATATCTTCCTATATTTCCTTATGTAAATAAGTAATTACTTTTGTTTGCTGGTCCTACATGTATGATTGCTTCCTATTTCAATGCATTGTGGATTCTTCGATAAGTGTTTCACTTCGAAATCAGTTAAATTCCCCGTCGGGTTCTGGTCACTCGAACGAGAGTGTAGTCCCTTGACTACCCCTGGCGCCAACTGACCCGTGGGATATCGGACGAGCGTTAAGTTCCGAACTCAACCTAAGTACCCTGGGCCTCGGCTAGACCTAAGGCATTAGGGTCCGGCGAGTAGGTCTCGAACCAAGCCTAAGTGCCCCGGGCGTCGGCTAGGCCTCGGGGCATTAGAGTTTTGAAGTACTTGAACGGGCACGTAGGTCCTGGACCAAGCCTAAGTACTTGAGTTACTTGGACTGGCGCGTAGGTCCCTGACAGGCCCAAAATATACTGTCACGAATGTGGGTCCATCAAATTTAGAATGTGAATAAAATGAAATGAAATGTTGGAAACTCTTTTACAATCAAGAATATGAAAATGTAATATAGGGGTCACAGGTCGTATTTTTCTCGGGGACTAGTTGTCTAGTTTGATTCCAACTTGCATTTAGGTGTCGTTCGTGAAATTTGGGTTTCAAATAAAGATTTGGGTTTGGGCTCAATTCGAATCGAAATTGCAATGAAAATTAAGAAAACTTACATCAATGAACAAAACAAGGTGATAGCAATTAATAACTCGAGCAAAAGGACCACTTATTCATCCTAAGCACTTAAGCAATTTTTAGAAAGTGAATCTGATCTCAAATTCAGCAACAAATGCTAAGCAATGAAGCAACTAAACAGTGGATACAATTTCAGAAGCAAGCCAACTTAGATCAAATGCTATCTATGAAAATTCAACAATCAAACTTTGGACAATCACTACACAACTAGCTAAAAAGTCCGGAGGTTAACCAATGCATACAAACTCAAGGATTCTGAAGATGATATCAATAGACTTCAGTAGCTGTCCTACACCAGAAAAACTGGTGAAAATCTGATACAAATCAGTATTCTAACAACTTGGCACACAAGATGAAACTCTTGTGCCAAGGGCTGAATTTTTGTGCCAAGTTAAAACTGATTATATCAGTTCAGAAATGCCACTGACCGAATGCAGTGTGACACGCAACCTACCAATCAAGGACTTTCAGATATGAATGAAGATTTCGAGTCAAAAAGATGCTCCACCAAATTGCCCTATTGCAGAAATGAAATGGACTCGAATTGCAGAAATGGGGTCTGATGCGCAAAGAATGGCTGATACAAAGTTCAGAGGCAACAAGCTGCAGTTTGGAGTTGTTCCTTGATGCGAAAAGCAGGTCTACAACTAGTGTGAAGCCAAGAATGTTAAGTAAATGGATGTGAAGCAAGCAAAAGTGCAGGAATTGCAGAAATACAGTTCAGACTTTCAAGAATTAATTTCTGCAACTCAATGGATGAAAAATCCAGCAAGCAATTGAAGTCAAAAGCTGTAAAATTCGAATGCGAATTTTCCTGATACAACTTCAGAAGTAAAATCTGATGATATGCAGAATTGGATGAACAAATTTTTGGATGCAGAAATTTCCAATGCAGCAGGACTTGATGCAGGATCTGAATACATAAATTCAGAAACAACCCTAATGCAGTTCCTCACAAGTCAAGCTGTAAAATCATGAACTAATGCTTGGGAAGGTTCAGACACCCTCAAGCTCACTTGATACAAATTTCAGATGACTAATAACTACACTTGCAGAAATAACCCATAATTGCAGGAATAGAGTGATGCGCAGAACAGGGAGCTGAAAATCAGAAATAAAGCTGAATAGGAAACGAACTTAAATCTAATGAATTCACACACTAAATGTGGTCTTCAATGGAAAGGATTAAACTAGACATAACTGAATTCGAATTAGAAATAAACTGAAGAAATTCGAAACTAAACTAGAATCTACAGCAAAAAGCTGATACGCAAGCAACAAGAACTGGCACGCAAGCATTAAACACAGAAATAAACTAAAATTAAACGCAATCTATCACTACACAAGTTCCTTAACTAATCAACTTGAAGATTGAAGCTAAATTACAGCTAAACAATTAAGAAAACTAAATCTAAGCAGCTGATACGAACTGCAAAAACAGAACAGTGGCAGAATATAAAGATTACAGCTACAAAAACAGAAATTAAACGAGTTAAACTACTCCTCAATTCTTCCCTAGCTCAAGGTTTCTTTGTTCGTCACGCAAAGGCTGGCCTCGAACCCCCAAGCACAGCAAATCGATTGGAGAACAGCTCAGTTGGTCGAATCTGCTCAAACTGCATCAACTAGGAAATTTCCAATCCGAAAGCTTCGATCTCAGTTGTTGAGCTGCGATGGTGATTTGGATGAGAACTGAGCTCACTTGAGAACCCCTACAAGTGGCTCAGGTGGTCGGAAGTGGGTTGTAGCTGAGATTAAAGCTCCCGGACCACAAAGAGTGCCGAAACCCTCAAACAAACTCTGTCCGGATGAAATCTGAGATGAATTCTCCACCCTAGCTATCTCCAATGATCCAAACCTTGATCTTGATGAAGAACCGAGGGGTCGCGCCCCTTGAATTGAAGAAAAAACTAAAGAAAATGCAAAGAACGGAAAAGACTACTGTAGCGGCGAGGAAACGCGACGAGGAGAAGGGCTGGAAAAATCTGATTAAATACATTAGCCATGGACGGCCCAGATTGATTTTCTTCAATCCAACGGCTGATCTTGCTCTGATTTGAGCCAAACTTTTATGATGATGATCTGGGGTCAGGATCTTCCTTGTGGTAGCTCGGATCCTCCAGATATGCCACAGATGGTCCAGATCAATTCTATCTGTGAATGGACGCTCTAGAGCCCTCCTTGCTCGATCCAACGGTTGATTTAGCTCTGATTGGGATGAAACCTTCAGATCTTGATCATAGAGCTTGATCAACCCTAACCCTAGCTCGGATTGCTTCAGATCGTCCCGGATGACTCAGATCTAGCCGCTCTTGAATCGGACGGCCCGGATTAATCGTAGGCTTGATAATTCGATCCGGTTCACATACGACTCAAGTTTGACCCAGTATGCCCTAAGTCCAGGATCCTTTAATGCCTACAAAAATATATCAAAAAATTAGTGGTCAAATAATCCAAAAAATGTGTAAATTTGCAATTAAGTCCAAAATAAGAGGAAATCCTAAAACCTAGGGTAAAATCACAAATAAGCAATAAAAACATAGGTCAAACATAGATTTTAACATCTAAAATAATCACAAAAATGGTACTCATCAGTCCCGAACCAAGCCTAAGTACTGGAGTTACTTGGACGGGCGCGTAGGTCCCGAACTAAGCCTAAGTGCCTCGGGCATCGGCTAGGCCTCGGGGCATTAGGGTTTTGAAGTACTTGGACGGGCACGTAGGTCCCGGACCAAGCCTAAGTACTTGAGTTACTTGGATGGACGCGTAGATCCCGAACCAAGCCTAAGTGCCCCGGGTGTCGGCTAGGCCTCGGGGCATTAGGGTTTTGAAGTACTTGGACGGGCGTGTAGGTTCCGGACCAAGCCTAAGTACTTGGGTTACTTGGACGGGCGCATAGATCCCGAACCAAGTCTATGTACTGGAGTTACTTGGACGGGCTCGTAGGTCCCGAACCAAGCCTAAGTGCCCCGGGCGTCGGCTAGGCCTCGAGGCATTAGGGTTTTGAAGTACTTGGACGGGGACGTAGGTCCTGGACCAAGCCTAAGTACTTGGGTTACTTGGACGGGCGCATAGGTCCCGAACCAAGTCTAAGTACTGGGGTTACTTGGACGGGCGCGTAGGTCTCAAACCAAGCCTAAGTGCCCCGGGCGTCGGCTAGGTCTCGGGGCATTAGGGTTTTGAAGTACTTGGTCGGGCGCGTAGGTCCCGGACCAAGCCTAAGTACTTGAGTTACTTGGACGGGCGCGTAGGTCCCGAATCAAGCCTAAGTGCTGGAGTTACTTGGACGGGCGCGTAGGTCCTGCACCAAGCCTAAGTGCCCCTGGCGTCGGCTAGGCCTCGGGGCATTAGGGTTTTGAAGTACTTGGGCGGGCGCGTAGGTCCCGGACCAAGCCTAAGTACTTGGGTTACTTGGACGGGCACGTAGGTCCCGAACCAAGTCTAAGTACTGGAGTTACTTGGACGGGCGCGTAGGTCTCGAACTAAGCCTAAGTGCCCCGGGCGTCGACTAGGCCTCGGGGCATTAGGGTTTTGAAGTACTTGGTCAGCCGCGTAGGTCCCGGACCAAGCATAAGTACTTGAGTTACTTGGACGGGCGCGTAGGTCCCAGACCAAGCCTAAGTACTTGAGTTACTTGGACGGGCGCGTAGGTCCCGGACCAAGCCTAAGTGCTGGAGTTACTTGGACGGGCGCGTAGGTCCCGAACCAAGCCTAAGTGCCTCGGGCGTCGGCTAAGCCTCGGGGCATTAGGGTTTTGATTTGCTAGAACACGCGTTGGTTATTTTGAAAAGAAACCTTCCATTTTATTACTTGATGCAGCTGTAAACTCACAGCAAGACATAAGCGATTATGCTAAGCAAATTCCAGAACTTACCAGGACATTACAGACCAGGTCCCATAACCAAACTAAGATCCCTCTCGGAGCTATTCCTCCAGTCCGCGGGGGTTCTTCCTAGACTCTGCCCTGACTTCGCCACTATAGCACCTTCGCGAAACAAGCTGATCCCCTCGAACTTCCACCACTCGATCGCCCACCGGGAATTTGATCTTCTGGTGGTATATAGAGACCACCGCCTGGAAGATACTGAGCACTGGTCGACCCAAGATGGCATTATAGGAGGAAGGTGCGTCCACAATTAGGAAAGGAGTCCTCCGGGTTCACTCGAGCCTATCGCTGCCCAGCGAGAGTGACAAGGTAATTTGTCCTAACGGCTGCACCCGATACCCAGTGAAGCCAAACAGGGGGGTCAAGACAGGGATCAATTCCTCCTCGTCTATCTACAACTGCTCCCAAGTAGGGATGGCAATGGGTCGGGTTCGGGTCGGATTCTATATCCTCCGTACCCATACCCATCGGGTATCGGATATCCATCGGGTATACCCATACCCATTAAAGGATCGGATATCTTGTATACTAATAATTTTTTTTTCTATCCAACTATATCATTGAACAAAAATACATTATAATTAACATTAAAGTTAAAAAAATATATATCTATAATTTTAAAAATAGATTAAACATATATATAATCTATTTCTAACATTAATATAAATTATTAGTAGGTTTTGGGGAAAAAATCTTTAATGTATATATGTATTTTTTATTTAATCGGGTATTCGGGTCGGATATCGGGTATTGGTAGTCCCTCCATATCCTCCTCCATTCGGGTCGGATGTCGGATTCTCCGTCGGATTCGGATGAAATTGTCATCCCTACTCCCAAGCTGCCCTATATAGGATATTCACGGAACTTTCTGTGTCTACGAAGATGCGTTTTACCTCATAATTGGCGATGCGAGTCACAATAACTATGGAGTCCTCATGTGGAGCTTCCACTTCTTCGAGGTCGGATGACCCGAATGAGATGGTGGGGCCCGCCCCCAGACTTCGGCTCGTCCCGATGGAATAATTTTCCAACCGTCGGGTGTACGACTTCCTGGCTTGATTAGAGTCGCCCCCAGTAGGTCCTCCGGAGATGACCCCTACATGGCCCGAGGGGGGGGGGTCTCGCATAGGAGCTTTGCCCTTCTAAGGATCTTTCTCCAAGGAGGGGGATCTTCGGGGCGCAGGTCCTCGGCTCATGCCTCTGGATCGCGATCGGGATCACGGTCGGATTTCGTTTTCCCTGCCGGGTCTTCGCAGAGGGGAAGGGCTTCGTCGCGGCGACCTTCGGTGGTACCCCGACCTGTTCCACTTTCTACACAGCTTGACATCCGCTCCCTCGGAGACCTTCTTTTTCAGGGCATGGCACTCTTCTGTGGAGTGAGTCGAGCTGCTATGGTAACTGCAGTACTTGGGCAATATCTCCAGCGGCTCAATGTCTACTGTTTCCACCACCCTACGTTTACCCGTCCAGTGATCCATTCTCGGCGGTAGGTCTTTTCCCCTCACCGGGGTTGGGGGCTCCTTCCTATCTGACCAGGGAGCCACGGGAAGAGGAGTTCCGGCTGGATCCTTGCGCCGAGCGTATTGTACTTCCTCTACATTGACATGTTTGACCGAGCGTCCCAGCAAGTCATCAAAACTAGCGGGGGGCTTCTTCACCAATGATCGGAAGAAGTCTCCTTCCGCGAGCCCTTGAGTTGACGAGTATCTCCGACGTGGCGCTAGGTACATCTTGTGCCACCCGGTTGAACCTCTGTATGTACTCCTTAAGCGGTTCCTTAGGCTTTTGCTTAAGAGCGAACAGGTTGAGTGTTGCTTTCTGGTAATGCCTGCTACTCGCAAAGTAGTGGAGAAAGGTTGTCTTGAATTCCGCGAATGAGTTGATGGAACCTTGGGGCAGCCTCTGAAACCACCGTTGCGCCGCACCAAACAAGGTGTTCAAAAACACCCGGCATTTTACTCCATCCGTATATTGGTGTAGAAGCGCCGCATTTTCGAACTTGCATATGTGATCTTCGGGATCTGTCTTCCCATCATACTCAGGGATCCCCGGCCCACGAAACTGCTTAGGCATGAGGTATTCCACAATCTCCGACGAGAAAGGGGTGGATGGAGTCTTCTGAAAGATCTTGAGTCCATCCCTCCTTCCCGGTCCGTCGTCATACTTCTGAGCACTCGAGGCTACTGAGTGAGCTTTTTCTCCCTCTACAGGGGATTCCTTTCGGGGGCCTGTGCTGCATCATCATGTCGCCCTACCGGGGTCACAGACCTTCTGGGGGACGAGACAGAGGTTTTGGGGATCTCCTCCCTTGCCGAACCCGCTGGTTGCAGGGCCGCCTGTTCAATTTGGTGTTGTTCCAAGGCCTCCTTGACGACATTAGCTACTCGACGATTAAATTCTTCTTGAGTGAGAATGAGGGGTTGTTCCTCCGGTCCTGCCATTGGCGCTCTTTCAGGTGCTTTGTTGTTTCCCACAGACGGCGCCAAATTTATTCCGAAAGGAGTCGTCGGCAACGGCCAGTCACGAAGGCTCAACCCCTATGAAGGATACTATGTCGCCGAGGAACCGGAGAAGCCTGCAAGAGTAACACAAGCGTTAGAGGACACGCCGACCAGGGTCCGGCGGAGTCCACTCCGACGCTCAAGTTTGTAGGATGTCCGATGGATGATGAGAAAGAAAGACACTGCATAAAGATGAGAGATTGTAACCCCCTTTACCGGAGGAGTTGAACTCCCTTTTATATCCCTTTGTCGGCAGACTAGTCGTGTCTTCTTTATTGTGGCCACGTTTTCGATCTTCAGGTCGCGCCCGCCGCTTTCGGTGATAAGAGGATATCCTTTGAAATAGTCCGCGTTTTTATCCCTTTTCCTTGAGTTGCGACACTCAAGGTTCCCGAGGTCGGCAATGGCGGGGACTCCGCATCCCGAGGTGGGCTCGGGAGTTTTCGAATGTGATATCTTCTGCAATACTTTCGGGGCCCTACCTGACGGAGAAACCTGACCTTCCCAAGCTCGAGCTCTCAAAAGGGGGCCTGGGGCCCAAGCCGAGATGTTATACCCAGTCCCCTGCTTCTTCGTCCTCGGGGTCGGGCAAGGGCTTTACAACCCTATCAGATAAGGTACTAAGCTATTTGGCTATGAATATTTCTAAATTTACTCTACCACTAGATAGAAAACTTTAAATCTCATATTCGAATGGTACTTCATTCATCATATTTAATATTAAACCTAGAAAAGCAACAAAAACTTTTTTTTTTCAGGAATGCCGTGCGTATGCCTATAAACAATTATGAAATCTTTAACTAACCAGTTGATCATTGAAGTCATCATTTTTTTTTTTGAGAAATTCAGTATTAAACTTCGATAAAACTAAGAAAAAATAAAAGAAACATTTGATTGGATCCGCCTCCGGGCATAGTCTTCCATACTCCATGAATAAACACATAATGATTTTTTTTAATTTTGTTTTGTTTTTTTTAGGAAGAAAGAAGAGAAACTAATTTTGCACTCCTACTCAACCGCGAGCAAGTTCTCCAACACGACCAGTTCTGGCTCCGCCCAGTCGTCACGTGCAACGCCCATCTTCCTCGCCGCTTTCAGGCTTCGTCGTCGGCTCGGTTGCGTCGCCGATCGAGTGCCGCCCTTCTCCGACACTACAAACAGAACCCCAAATCAACAAAGGCCGCACTAAACTATCAAGGCATTCCTAGAAGAAAGCAATTGAAAACAACAAATCATCACCGTAGATCGCACCCACGGCGGCGTCGGATCGCAAACCCCAGCCATTTGTTGATTTCAGATCTGAATCTGCCCGACAACGCGACCATTAATTAATTAACGATTTGAAGAAGAAGAAGAAGAAGAAGAAGAAAGTAACCTGGGATAAGCGAAGTTTGGGGATCGTGGGAGAGGAGGTAGAGGACGAGTATGCAGAGGATGGTGAAGATGGGAATCAAGTGAATAGAGCGTTCCGCCCTCGAACTGGTCCGGATCACCTTATCCTCCACCGCCTCCGTCGAGGGCTCGTGAGGATGTCCGCCGAGGGTTTTGCGCTTGTCGTCCGTGCCGGAGAGGAGGAGCTTGGGGCCGGGAGATCCGAGGGATTGCCGATGCATGGCGTTGCTTGATCTGCGAGCGGCCGATGGAGCTGGAGTGATGTGATTGGAGCCGGAGAAAAACGGACGGATCGAATTTATTAATTTTGGAAAGGAAAAGTCGAAAGGCATTAAAATTTATAGCTGTCAGTATTTTGAATTTTAGGAAGGAAGGGAGGGTTTCCATTAGTTTAATGAGGCGCGTGAGATTTCCGCTGCGGCCACGAGATTTGTGCCTCACGTGAACGTTGCTTGAGATTCTGCGGACGTGCCAGTTAACGGGTTTGAAAATGGAACGTTGAACCACCGACGGCGGGGAGCTAATTAATTTGAATCGGGTTGGCTAGAAAATTTTTTTAAAAAATTAAAAATTTTAATTTAATATTATTTTTAAATTTAAATTTTTCTTATTTATTTTCCTATTAAATTAAATTATTTTCTATTTATTTTCATATTAAATTGTATTCTTTTTATTTATTTTTATATTAAATTAATTTTTAAACTTATAAAAATATATAAATCTATTATAATTTTTTAATAATTTTTAATATCATTATTAAAAATATCTAATCCCAATTATATTCTTTTTTATTTATTATATAATAAATTATATTTTTTTCATATTTATTTTTTATTAAATTATTTTTTATTTATTTATAAAAATATATTCTGGGTGGCCAGATTCTGTCATCCAACTTTACTATTTATTTAATTTCAAATGGGCATGGTCGTATGGAATGGTACTATAGCCCTGCGGGCTCAAGATTGGGGAACTTAAAAAAAAATATTCATTTTAATTTTATATGAGTTTTTAAAAATATCAATTTTAAATTATTTTTTTTTTGTTTTTTAATTGTATATATTATTTTTAAAATCTAGTCCATTTTTTTTATAAGATCTCTTAAAAAGGTATCTTCCGGTAATTATCGATGATGGAGTGCTATTTTTTTTTAACGTCGATATTTTTATCTTTTTTTTATTTTCCTTTATCGATTTTATACTCTTTATCATTTCTTATTACAAAGGTAATAGCCCTCACTCCTGACACGGTGAAAACAAGTAAATCGTGAAGGCTTCGTCCATCATAACGGCCTTTGCATGGAGGTCAGGTGACCAACGAAGCATTCTTTTATTAGTTGACAATAAAAGATGAAATCGTCATCTCAACGATCCTTCCAAGATGGTCCTCCCATTGCTAAGAAGAGAGGTAAATTACAAAAATTTCACCTAGCAACAACAATATATGCAAGAAAAAGTTGAAGCAACTAATAGAGCATTCCACATCCATGAAAAATCGATTCCAAATATATTAACAACAATACTTTTACATAAACTAATTATGTCAACCCGTAAAATGTTATTGATTCCCTTGTTAGTTGACAACACTTTGACGACCTCTCTGCGATAGTCTCCCACTATTTAAAACTTAGATAAATTATGTAGAGTTTTGCTCAACAACACTAACACACAGAAAGAATGATTGAGATAATTAATAAGACATTTCACTTTCATTAGGAATCAATTTCAGACCTCACAATTCCCTTTATTGGTGATAATATTAAAAAAATATTCTTTTTCATTTTAATGGATGCTTTTCTTTCGTCACTTCTTCTTCCTCAATAAAAACAAGAAATAAAATTTTTTCATTCATTAGGTAAAATAATATGTTATTTTTTAAACATCAAATTATTTTTTTATTATATAAATTAAAAATAATTAATTTTAAATTCTCTTAATATTTTTAAATGAAAATTTTTACAATTGAAATCTTGAACATTTTTAAAAATATAAAATATTATTTGATATCGACGTTTAAATTTATTTTCAAAATTAAATTTTTTTTAAAAATAATAAATTCAGAATTAAATACACTTGATATATTAAATTTTATTTAAAAAAATTAATTAAAATTAATAAAATTTTTAATAATGCTTAAAGATTAAATAATTTATATTTTACTAATTTAAAAATTATTATAAAAGCTTAATATATAATATTATTAGTAATTTACTTCTCAAATATTAGAAAAAATATTTTTTAAAAATTAATATTTATTTTTAAAAAAGTAAAATTTAAAAAAAAATTAGAGGCCTCTAAAAGAGTTGAGACCGCTTTGACTGTAAAAAAATAAAAAAAAATATTGGCCAAGTAACTGATGAATTTAGAGTGATCGATTCGGTCTTATGAAAGTTTTTGATCGGTCATTAGGATAAATCGGGAAGTGTTCGTAGTGGGCGGTCTAGAAGTCCAACGTCTCAAGGTTCGCGTTCCATTTAGAGAAAAAATTATTGTAAAATATGCCATAGTTAAAGATCGAATCGTAAATACTGAGATAGTAATTAATCGTCTTACCACTGCATTATAACCCGAGGGCAAGACCGCTTTAACCGTAGGTCTCATGGAGGATGAGTGTGATAGACATAATTTTTTTAATAAGTAAAATGGGTTGAATCAATTAATTTGATTATATATATATATATATACACGATCTGCTGATCGTTCTCTACGGACCGCGTGCGAACTGCGTACGTGGCACTGCTTGATCGATCAACCTGACCGATCAGTCGTTACTCAATATCGACGGGTTCACCGCTATCTGACGGGTTCACCGCTATCTGACGGGTTCACCGCTACCTCTAGGATTCATCGCGCCCCCTAGGGTTATAGTTTTATTCGGGGGTGACGGCCAAAGGCCGTCGATGATGTCCGATCGACGATCGGCCACCATCGGTGCAGCGTCTTGCGTGACCGATCAGGCAGTTGCCTGATCGGTCTGACACTGTGGTCCGCAGCAGATCATTGTGGTTCGCACGCGGTCCTATATATATATATATATATATATATATATATATATATATATATATATATATATATATATATATATATATTTCCTTAACGCGATTCAATTGTGATGTATATTTCCTTAACGCGATTCAATTGTGACAAACTCATCGATATAACAGTCGAAGGGGTTGAAGTCGCCACAACGAAAGGACCATTGAGGTGGAATTAGTAGGGAAAACAGAAGAATGACTCTAATTTTCCTTGAGATCATAGTCATGATCTCTAAAGGTTTCTCTCTCCCCTCTCACACGTACAAGTACTTAGATATACAAATCATGAGAAGATCTCTGTTTCTCATGATTTCTACTTTAATTTTGCTTCCACTTAACACCTTACTGACTTAAATACCAAAGGACTTTGTTGGACAACTTCAACACCCTCTGATGTTTTCTCTCGTGTGTGAATATTGAACCACAGAGTCCGAGTTAGTGAAGTGAACTCAAAGCAAGTGAGCCTAATAAATCAAGTATAGACCAAGTACTAGGCATTGTATGTCGTTTGTAATTATATCTTGTAGGAAGCTGGAGCTAGATAAAGACTAAGTGGATCTGAAGACCAAAAAACGTCTGGGGTGACTGGACCATATTCGTGCAACCGGACCATATTTGAGAGTTTGAAATAGGTCCGGGAGACCAAAATCTCCCGATAATATTGGATTTAAGCGATGCGATCAACAGATTAGGATTGACGACTAAGCTTGTAATTTTGTCTTCTAGGAAGTTAGAGTTTGATGAAGACTCAAAGGATCCGAAGATAGAAACATGTCCCGGCGACTAGACCATGTTCGAGTCTTTGGAATAGGTTTAGGCAACCAGACCATATCTAGGCAATCAGAATCTCTATATGTAGTTATCAGATTTGAGTGAAGCGGTCAATGAACCAAAATTGATCAAGCTCCAGGCTACTGGTGTTGGTTCAAGCGATTGGAAGTTGCAAAGTCATCCTGATCAAGAGTCGAAGAGGATAAGATTTGCAGTTGAGTTAGTAGGGTTTGGGAGATCGGAAGGAAGTGACTGGACAAGTGTTGATAGAGTTCTATAAAAGGAAGGTCAATGCATCAATTTTAGACATCATCTACACTCATAACTCACTCTGTGCTCTTTGATTTAATGTTCGTCGACGATATAGGAAGTACCAGGAGGTACAGTCGCATTCAGGGCTTTGGGAGACTTATGTTCATAATTTTATTTGTCTTTATTTTTATGCATCATTAATATTGTTATTGTTCTTGTGATTGACAACTTTGTAAGAGGTTTTTCCATAGACGGAAGATGTCCAAAAAGAAAAAAGATTAGTGCTCACACTCGAGATATAGTCTTGGACTTAGCAACCCTGAGGGTTGTGAACCAAGTAAAAATTATTATGTGTACTCTTTGTTTTGTTCTTTAATTTCTTTTATATTTCCATTGCATACTAACATGTTGAAGAGGAATGACATCAAAAAAATATGAAAAAGGACACACGCTATTTACCTCCCTCTAGTGTGCGTACAATCCTACATTAGCCTCCTTGATCTGTTAGGATCTCCACCTATACAAGATCCCTTTTGGATTTTCATGTCGAGCATCCAACCCTAGCCTATTGGAATTCCCACCTAGACAAGATCCCTCTTGGAGTTTCATGTCAAACATCTAACCTACTAGGGTTTTCACTTGCCAAGATCTCTTAGACTTTCATGCCCAAGAGTTCCATGTACTTGTCCAACTACTTACATCTACACACTTGACAAACCATATTAGATCACCATAAATACCTTACCTAACTCGTGTTTCAAATATCAAAACTCATGAAATACCACGCATAAAGTATGATTGCATCAGCACTAGCATCTAGCTAGCTTTCCTCGATGTACTAAGAGTTCCATGTTCTCAACCTTAGGTCAACTTTGACCCACTATGTCTTGTAATACCTAGAATTCACTCTTCTAGAACTTTAACTTTTTTGATATCCCATCGTCCTTGATCTGCTATGGGGATTTCATCACTATCAAGCATCCAATTCCCAATGACTTGCCTCGACTTACATCACCCACCTAACATCAAGTCATTCTTAACTTATTAGGACTTTTTCTACCAATCTCTATTGAACTTCATCATTGCTAAGTGTCTAGTCTACTTTAATCCATTAGGTCATTTCCTTTTCACTTTGCTAGTGCACTCTCTATGTCACAATTAATGCTAAGTGTCTAATTACCTTAACCGACTTGGTTTTCTTCTACTATTAAGTACAATCATATTGCTCAAACATCAATAATCTTAAACCATGGTCAACTAACCAGAGATCAATCGCATGAATATTTAACTTACGTAGCTTTAATTGGTATTGTTGGAGGAAATATTCTTTTTTGGAGAGTTAACAAAAATTAAATTGAAATTATAAAAATTTCAACTTAGTTGTCGAGTGGCCCAAGCTATTTTTTATGCAGAATGCAGTCTCCCGGGCAGGAATTCTTGATCTGGAATTCCCGAGCTGGAATCTCCCGACCAGGTTTCTCGAACCGGACGACTTGAACTAGTTTCCCTGAATCGGAAGTCCCGAACCGCTCTTCCCGAACCACTCTTGAAGAGTTGCTAAGGCCTGCATAATGCAGTTTCCTTGAAACAGATTTGTCCTCCTCCGATGGTACTTCGAGGTTTCGATGAGCGTTTGTCTCTCAGGATACAACAGTGGGACCACGGGCAGAACGAAGCACTCGTTGCTCGTGGCGAACTGAAGAAGTACCCGAACATAATATATAGGGCTCAGACCCCCGCAGTAATCAATGACCGAATTAATGTCACTTACTGCCAATTAATCGTCCATATCCAAATGGGGGGGGGGGGGGTTGGTTTATCCTCTTGGATAAATTTTACCCCGACCGGTCGAGCATTCAACGCGCGCAGGTTGTGCACGCACACGAGTTTATTAGGTTCAGTACAAATTCAAGCCCTGGATTTGCATCCCCATGCGCACCCACGCGTGAGAGAGAGCCTCTCCCCATGCATTTGTTCACAACTAATATGCTTGTGAAACAATATAAACCAACAATTATACCTTGAGGATCCTAATATGGGACTAAAGTTTCATTCACAATGAAATTTCTTTATTCTCTATTTCCCTTTCGATTCACCTGAAACTCTCAATATGGGACTAAAATCCTATTATTCACCAATCACCATGGTGCCTCTTTCTCCCTTTCCATTCATAATATATCCAGCATTGAAATCCTTCTCGATACATTAAATTCACTCAATTGATCTACATAGTGGCTAACCCAAAGTTTCCTTGAATCATTTTTTTTATCTTACATAACTTATATAGTTATAGCTTCCTTGAATCATTTAATTTCCTTCGCTTGCCTATTATAAAAATACTCATCTCTCGCGCGTAAAAGCACTATGAATAAAATAATTATATATCAGCAGCACCTGCGTTCTAATTATTCTACTCAGCAGTTTGAAATTTGTCTAGACAAACTGATGAATTCTGAGTGCGTGCGTAGAGTACAAGATTACATAATTTGATAATCGATAGCTAGTCAAGTGACATTATTGATCGAGACTCTTTAATTGGCACGTCGAGGGCCTAATGCACACCGATCGAGCTAGGCCCTTTGGACTTTCTTGCTCATTAATGAAGGAAACCATGCACGCTCAGATATGATTCAATTCTAAATCCAATATTAAATTGTGCACGTTGCAATCGTAAAGTTTACTAAACTTACAAAGACAACCTTTTCGTTGACCCAGCTGCTATGTGTGTGTGTATATAAAGTAGTAGGAAGTTAGTTGACAGGCTTCATTCATCCCCAAATGCTTGTGCAAGGCCATTAAGATTCTTCGCCACCTCAGTAAGATTCGATCAAGTTCTATAGATTTCTTTGCTGAAACTAATCCATCGATCTAGAAGGCGATCCAGGATGAGCCGCTACAGGAAGGGACAGAAGCTTGACCTGAAGCTGAACCTCGCTAGAGTCTTGGCCGAGGAAGTTGCCTCCCCTCATGGCGGCTGCCTTTCGTCGCCATCGGCCAGCTCTTGTCTTTTGGCGGAGCCCGATCATCTGGGTCTGCGTTCGCCGATGAGTCCCGAGGCGACGTCGTCTATGGTGCTTGCCGGCTGCCCGAGGTGCCTCATGTACGTCATGTTGTTGGAGGATGACAAGAAGTGCCCCAAATGCGCCAGCACCGTCCTTCTCGACTTCTTCCGTGCTGGTGCAGGAGGCGCCGGCGCCGGCGCCGGCAGAGGCAGCAAGCACGTCGACAAGAAGACCCGGATGAGCTGACTAAATTTGTATCTCTTCTTTTATCGTTGCTATTTTGTAGTCTTCTAATCGATTAGAGAATCCTGTTCTTGTCGCGAAGCTCAAATTCTACGCATTGGATAAATAAATATATTATAATATAATAATTTGTAAAATGATATGCTAAATCAAAAATCCCAAAAAGAAATTACATGAATAATGTGATATTTTATCTGTAGCGATCTTCGATAGATTTATTATGTCCCCAGGATATAATTTGATTCGGGACGGTGACCGGAGACCACTGATGATATCCGAGCTATAATCGAACATGTACATATAAAATACCACGTCATTTACTAAACGTATTAATGCACACGAGATATAATTATCTTTCATTATTAAAAATAAAATAATTTAATCATCTCTTTTTTCATCTGTAATTATGATATTTATTAACATGATATTTTATTAACAATGAAAACCAAAAGGAAGATGCCTTCGAAAGCCTTTTAGACATTTAACCTGCCTTGCCTTCGGATGATTTAGACTTAGTTGATTTAGAAATAATAATAATACTTTTAGAATTTATTAGTTGATTTATTATAATAATAATAATAATAATAATAATAATTATTATTATTATTAGGGGTAAATTTTCCTAAATTCCCTACTTACCAAGTCAACTTTGCATGCAATCCCTACACAAACATTTCTTTGCATGCAGTCCTTGATGGGATGTTTGATGAGTATTGTTTGAAGAAAAGTGAGTATAAAAGTTAGAAAATTGAGTATGGCAGTTTGCATCCACCACATCAATACTCATATACTCAATTTTCACTCTTTTATACTCAAGTTTCACTCTTTTATACTCAGTTTTTACTGATGTATACTCAATTTTTACCCTTTTATACTCAGTTCCATCAGGGAGTAAAAACAAAGACAAACTTGTGTGGGGAGTGAATGCAAATCTCAAAGGGCTATTGAGGAGTTTATGGCAATTTATCGATAAAGTTGCTTTAAATTCCTAATGGGGAGTTAAACTTTGCATTCACTCCCCACACAAGTTTTTGTTTGTTTTTGCTCCCTAATGGAACTGAGTATAAAAGGGTAAAAATTGAGTATAAATCACTGAAAACTCAGTATAAAACAGTGAAACTTGAGTATAAAAAAGTGAAAATTGAGTACAGGGTTATTGATGTGGTGGATGCAAACTGTCATACTCAGTTTTCTAACTTTTATACTTAATTTTCTTTAAATAATACTCATCAAACATCACATCAGGGACTGCATGCAAAGAAATATTTGGGTAGAGATTGTATGTAAAATTGACTTGGTAAGTGGGGAGTTTAGGAAAATTTATCCTTATGAAATTTAGGGTCCAGAAAATTTGAAAAGAATGTGTGCTAAATTTATAATAATTAAAAGACACTGAAGAAATTGTGTGGGCCAATATTTTACGATCCAATACATTAAAGGAGATAAGCCTTCCTGCTTCGCTGCCGTCCCGGTACCTTCTCCCTGCAATGGCTTCGGCTGCAGCAGCCATCTCCGCCGCTCTCTCCTCTCTCTCCCTCCACCCTCCCTCCCGCCGTTCTCGTCTCTTCAATACTCCACTCTTCTCCTTCTCCTCCTCAATCCGCTGTCATACCGTCCCCAAATTAGCCGCCTCGCCCAGAGATGACATAGACACTTCCTTCTTCGACAACCCCGACCCGAACTCTGAAATCACATTCGATCCCCCCGCCCCACCTGAGGGCTACGTCCCTCCTCCTGCCTTCGACGAGCTTCCCCCGGAGTCCGAGGAGGCCATCGCCGCCGCCTACGAGGAGATCTACGGCCCCGCCTACAGCGGCGAATCCGTGCTCGGGAATGACATCTATGTTATGGACGCTAAGCTCAAGAAGGCTAGCGGGCTTCTTGGCCGCAACAAACGGGAGAAGCCCAATGATGGCTTCGAGGAGAGGGTCGTCCAGGTGAGAAGGGTCACCAAGGTTGTCAAGGGGGGTAAAAAGCTCTCCTTTAGAGCCATCGTAGTGATCGGAGACAAGAAAGGGCACGTTGGCGTCGGGGTAGGGAAGGCCAAAGAAGTGGTGGATGCCATCTTTAAGTCCGCTGTGAACGCCCGGAGGAACATTGTGACGGTGCCAATGACCAAGTATTTGACCTTTCCCCACAGGTAATTACAGTTCAGATCATATACTTATTGGTTGGAAATAGTAATTTTATGCTAAAGCATCTTACTCGTTGGTTATTTAGCCGGAATCATATAAGTAATTTGGCTAGAATCGCACGAGAAAATAAAGAAAATCTAGTAATTTTTTTATTATGACACAATATCCTTCATATGTTAAGAGTGCCACTGTCAAAGAAATTTTAGGATCACCAAACCAATCCTTGGGGGGAATTAGTTGGCAACTGATGCTTGACAGTCATGGTCAGTATTTGAAATCTTATGAAAGACATATATCATGAAATTAATATTAAGTTAATACTTTTTCAGAAAGAGGACTACACCAATCATGTGTACTTTATACAGATTTTGTGATGAATTAATGTTCTTTCTTTCTTGGTATAACTTTGATCATTCACTTTACTCTGACCTTTTTTTTTTTCTTTTTACAATTTATAACATAATCTTTGACATGGAATCACAACTAAGGCCCTGAATCTGTGTTAAGTAGGGAAGGATGGATTTAGTAGAATACACTAGTATTTTTGTTATGCCTTCCTTCTGGAGGTTTGAGATACTGTACACTGTGGAGAGAGGATTGTTGGCTCGTCTGATTTGACATCAGAAGAGAAGAAAATTTGTTCCATTGAATTTTGGGAAGGACGAGAACATGAATTAACTTTCATAATGTCCTTTCCCTAATTTTACACCAAGTAAACGAGGGAAACTATATCGACCCTTGTGCAATTAATCCTTTCCTTCATCGGTCCTTTAAGATAGATAGGGCAATAAATATGAACCTGCATCTGGTGTTCTCCAACCTGATTGCAAAACACTATGAAAGTCTCTTGACTCTTTCAGTTACACTAGCATCCTTATATAGTTTGTCATAAGCCTTTGAGACTCAATAATGAATTGGTTGCTAGTCTAGGATTAAATTATCATTTTGTGCCAATTTTAAGTTTATAGCTTAAATGATACAATTTCAGTCTTAATCCAAGCTTCAACACACATCCAAGCTTGCCAAGATGAGTTTATATTGGTTTTAATCCTATGATACTTGGCTTATTTACTCTTAAAAACAAAGGTATTATACTTAGAAAATTAATAATTAAAATTTTGTTATATTATACATGCTTCAGTACTTTTAAAGTATCTCAAGATAATGACTTTTACTTATTTAATACTCTTTCAATTAAGGTTGATGTAAATTAGAGTATTAATTGGATAGTTGAATTAAAAACGATTAATGTTCATTTTTACTCCAGTGTTTGTGAATTCATATAAGCTATAATCCTAAAATCTACCTCTACTTGTTACTAATAGCAATTGATAATAATTTTGTGAAAACAAATAATATATATTATTTAAATTCATCTTAATGCATGCTGATAGGATGATACTTAGACTTAGAAGACCATGCCAATTAGTTTGGATTTTAATGACTTATTAGAATAGTATGCTTGTAGTCTAATGCCTAGTCCGATATAAAGATTTCAAAAGTTGTTCAATGGTGTATTTATATGTAAAGTCTTCCTCCTCTCATGCTATCATCACACAATTAAACAATTGTTTCCTATATTTGTGCAGCAAGATGATATCAGGGGTTTCAATAATCATTGAAAATTGATTGTTATAGTTGAAGCCCAATATACATAAAATTGATTAATTAGTCTCTCTTTAATTCATATATATATATTTATTACAATCACGTTGTTGCTTGGTGTGCTTCATCATATTTGAGAAAAATCAGACTCACTTGCAATTTTAATATTGAACCCAAAGCCAATGACCAACTCGATCAAGAAAAAGAGGTCCGACACATATGCTATAGTTGGATGAGAAAGTTAAATAAGTTGAACATGTTTGTTAGAAACCTACCCGGGATAGACTCTGTTTTTCTTTGTAAAATGTCTGTGATGTCAAATCCTATACTGTTGCTTCTATTTATCAAGTTAAGGTTGGAGTTCTGTTGTTCTTATGCCATGTCTTTCGCACATTGTGTTTCGTTATTCCTAGAATTAGCATCTGATTTGTTGTTCTAATTGTTCACTGCGGAAGATCGGATGGAGATTATGGAGCAGCAAAAGTGATGCTGCGACCTGCTTCACCTGGAACTGGTGTTATCGCCGGTGGTGCAGTTAGAATCGTGCTGGAGATGGCCGGCGTAGAGAATGCTCTGGGAAAGCAACTGGGAAGCAAAAATGCACTGAACAATGCAAGGGCAACAGTTACTGCAGTGATGAAGATGAGACAGTTACGAGAGGTGGCTCTTGAACGAGGAATTCCTATGGAAGAACTGTGGCAGTGAAATTTCATTATGCAAAATTTGCTTTGTCGTCCAACTGAGGTCGCTTATGTTAACGATTTTCCTTAAAATACATGGTTTTCGGTTTCAATACATGATTTTTCCTTCGTGCAACATTTCATCTATGAATTGACTTGAATGACACTTTTATAGTCTGCTTCATTGGAGCCGGACAGGTCATCCAAGATTAAATGTTATCCAATCTCGTTAATCTATGAAGGATCCATTCAGTTCACCTTCAAGTAAGCACGCAAGTGCACTTGCACCCCATCTTTGGTATTCATAAATGTCCAAATCTAGCTCTTGGATCCAGTTTTTTCCTGTCAGTTCCTCCTATCTAAGAGGCCGTTTAGTATCATGATTTACTTCATTTCTACAAGGTCTTGAGGCAGACAACGAAGGAGCACTTGAAGTACGCATTATTATTATTATTATTATTATTATTATTATTATTATTATTTTGCATCACATAGTTTACCGAAAGGGCGTCCTATCCTATATAAGAAAGTCTTAATTGTCCTATAAAATCACTCACGTTACTTGCCCATCCGCTTCATAACATTGGACTCATCACCAACTGTCTTAACCTGTTGCCTAAACCTCATCAATAACATTAGTTTTCGCCCCCGAAACTATGGTCAGAAGGCGATTAATTATCTCCTAAGTATTTACAGTTTGATTCCAACTATGATGAATTTTATAAGATTTTTTCCTTCAAATAGAGCGCACAACTGTCCAATGCCGGTGGGAAATTTTTGTGGGTTAGGCCTAGGCCGGTCATCCTAGATTCGTTACCCAACCTAATTAATCATTTTTTTTTGTCAATAACATTAGTTTTCAAAATTCAATCACCCTTATATGCTAGAACTTCGTTCCTTACCAAGCATTTAGTCCTTTATAACTTGCTTGGACTTTTGTCACTTTCAAATATCTAATTACCTCTTGATTTGCATAAACTTTCAATCAACTATCCAACATTCAGTCCTCCATAATTTGTCAAGACTTCCTATTATATCCTTAACATTCAGTCGTCTATAATTTATTAGGGCTTTTCCTTATGTGCCTAATATTTAGTCTTTTGTGAATCGTTAAGATTCATCAAGTGTTTGATCAATTATGACTCACATGGAGCTTTCACGGGCTGACAGTCGATTCATGCAAGGGAATTGTTGCCAATAAGCCCGAGGTCGATTCCCAACGGGTGCGCAATGCCCTGTTGATTACCTCATCCCCTTCTTGCATGCACTGTTGTTGTTGGGCAAAACCTCCGTGATTTATCTCCTTTCCATATAGTAGGGGGGGAGGGAGTCACCCTGAAGGAATCGCAAAGATGACAATTTTACCTTTTCTATCAACTAAGACACATGAATTTTCAAATAATTAAATGTTTGGTCAATCTTCACTCATTTTGACATGTATATATCACTCAACCATCAAATATATTGATCAAATATCAAAATTCCATCTGAGACTAGTCGCTTTGAACAGGGTTGAAGGCACCAACAAGCCATTGTTGAGATCTAATTACTATAATAGGAATCCAATCTAATCAAATTCGCAATTGAAATGGTGAGCTCAGATTGCCATACTAGAAATCCTATCATATTCACAATATGAATGTCTATACTCCCAAAATTTCTCAACGAGGGTCAAATTACAACACTGTAAGGAAAGGAAAGAATCAAGATACAAGATCAGCCCTAATCTTTAACTAAGAATAACAAGTGGCAAGGAATCAAGAGCAGCACAAGAATATAATTTACTTATGAAAGATGATCCTCCATTAGAAACATTTATGAAAATAAAATTGTAGCAATGAAAGAAAATTAATTATCAAGAAAATTAACTCTTAAGTATCTGCACATATTTCATATGCCCAGACTAACAGGATGTTGACTATTAGGATGAATCTCTATGTGCTCTTCTTCGATTTGACCGGTGAAAAATTTTTATAAGGTCGGATCGATCGTCCCAGATTCAACTCTTAACTGGTTAATTATTTTATCATATGCCCAGATTGTTTGGGTTTCTATGTGTGCAAATACATAGACACTCAAAAATAGTGATAGGATTTCATAAATGATTACACTCCTTCATTTTGCATAATTTTTTTAATCAATTTATACAGACAATGTCTTAATTGATCTCTAAAAACTGTTCCACTATTTTGGAAGTGGTGATTTCTATAAATAGATTTTACAGCACAATTACCAGCATTCTAATCTCCTAAAAAATCTTCTAAAGTAACAATGCACATTTCATTTGTACTGTGTATACATTTAATTATGTGATCACCAATCAAATTAAACTCATCTACAATTTCATTAATAAAATTTTCATTTTCAGTTAGTGATTCTCTTTACAATTTTATTTTAGTCACAAGTCCCATTGTGCCATGCAAGAGGTTCCAGGAGATGAAATAGATGAAATCAACTTAGTCCTCTTTGTATTAAAATGAAGCCTAATGCTCAAGCATTTGGGCTTAATTCAGCTGATTGAATGAACAATAGGTTTCACAATGACATGTCAGAGGGGAAAAAAATAGAAAAAATATATAAAGAATAAAGAATGAATCCCAGATAAAAATTAAACCCTATGGCTGAAATCAATGGATCTCAAGAGCAAGAACAAATGCCCTGAGGCTACAAGCCAGCTGAATAACTTCATTGGATTTCTTACCCCATCCAAGGAATGCTGTTGAGAGGAGTTAACTGAGGCATTCTGACGAGAAACAATGCTCGTCCGGAGGCTCGATAAGGCCACAAGAGGCGGCCAGATGCTGCGCTGTTGTTCCTTCTTTGCCTGCCTAATGTGTTTAAGCTCCTGACGGATCACTGCACGGATGGATCTCAAGTATGAAGACATATCATGGTCTCTAGACACTGTTCCTTCTGAGCCGTAAGCAGAGCTGTCGCTCAGGATCTCAAGAGGATGGGGAGAATTGATGAATGCCGACAATGCTGCCTGCAATAGCCTCTTAGAATCTGAATTCAAGGGCCATGAACCTCCCAGGACGTAGAGGCCTGTATCTGGTGGAAGAAGGTGGTGGTGTGGTGAAAATTTTTCTTCAGGTTGTAAGATCAAAAGAGTCCCCATTGGAGCATATAGCAGTTTCTGTTAAGGAAATAGTTAAAAAAGAATTAGTAACAATGATGAGCCATGCAAATTTAACCTGGTCTTGTTTTCAATTATAGTGATAAAATAATAAAGAGTCATCCTAGCTCTTGAGACTCACACTAGTACAAAATCAGTGAAGCACATTTACCCTTCACACAAAAGTCTTTGCCCCGTGCCCATCATATGAAAATCATGTGTCACACAATTACAAGTGATACCTTGAACTATAGGAATTCTATACCCAACTAAAGGAATTGTTTGTATGCAACTCTAAGGTAAGAATTCTATAGACGACTCTAAAGAGCAAACGAAAGATATGATTAGAAAGGTAGGGAGCCTCTGTAGACATTTAGTACCACAATAATTGGACATATTATCAGGACTAACTGGATAAAAACTCAAGTTGTATTTAATTGATCGATATTGGGAAACCTCCAATAAAAAAAACAGCTATATAAAGAGCATGATAACTGAGAACCTACCTGGTTCATCAAACATGGATGATTCCGGAAGTTGCCATTAATGGCCTTTAGAATGTTAGCAACATTATCAGGATAGTGGCAAGCAAATGCTCGAGGAACAATATCTCTATGAATTGTTATGGCTTGGACATGTTTTGTGGGCAAACCCAATTTGTGGAGCAAATGATTACCACCGCACATGATATACGGGGAGCCAAAAGTTACAACGGGCAGTAAGGATGTGGCTTGTACTTCTCCGCGTATTACCAGCATTAAGCTCAGAAGCAATGCAACACTTCCACCAAGAGAATGACCAGTGAAGCGCAGAGTTGCAGATTCACCATAAGACTTTATGTAAGCTCTGATTTCAGGCAACATTTGTTGGTAAATTCCTTTTGCAACTTCATAAATTCCTCGGTGTACGAGCACATCTTGATCCTAAATCAAACAAGGACCAAACTTTAATAAGCACAATAGGCATGGAACTAAATGCTTGAAAATATTTTATCAATGGGAAAATTTAGTTAGACTTAGGAGGTTCAAACATGCATCCTTTTTCTTTTCAAATGAAACTTTCAGGCATGTAATTTCCTAATTGATCTCAATTTGTTGATAAAAATTTCTGTCAAACTCTTAGTAGATGATAATTCATATCCAATGCAATCTACGAATGCAGTTTAAAAAACTAGGTTTAAAGTAAAATGTTTTAAGTTGGAGAAGCAACTCCAACTAAAATCAGGAATTCAAATTTTAAGCTTTAAAAGTTTGTTATAGTCATTATTGTTTTTTTTTATTGGGCATTATTGTTTTCTACAAACCAGCTAAAAAAATTAGCAGTCTTAGTTGTATTAGTCTTTGTATCATTTGATAAAAGGGTTCTTGCTCATGTAATTAATTCAACAGTTTAATACAAATTTTCACTCTTTCGTGAGCTTTTATGATGTGAGTGTTGATTCTTTGTGTGAAATCAATTTTATTTCTTGTTGTGTGAGATAGTTGTTCCCCTGCTGAGTCATCTATCCTATCCACAAACAACTGAGAATCACATATGATCCACAAATCAGAATACATGACTACTAAACATTGCTTATACGAATTACCTCAAACTGGATAGGCTCAAACAGAAGATTTGCTTGCCAAGAAGCCAGTGTTTCAGAACCCTAAAGAACAAACAAAAAAAAAAGAAAAGAATTTATACCCAATAAGTTTTTAGTTGAATTCATGAGAAAAAAAGAGTTAGACATGTTATGTGATGCGAAAGAGATAACTTACTTGAACTACAAAATATCTAGTACTGCTTCTCATGTCATCACAAATGTACCAACCACAAGGTGAACTTTTGGCTGAATTCAAGTCCTTTGCAACTGCATCTTTCATCTCCTCCTTTCCCGCAACCACAGCAGTAACTGAATTTGTAGTAGCGATGAAAGATACTTCTTTGATTCTTATACCTTTTCCTTCATTTTGTTTGCTTGCTTCAGTTGAATTTTCCCTTGATTTCTGTTGAATTGAACTGAAAGGAAGGATGCCCTTTGTCCTGGATTGCAAATAGGAGGCAGCAGAAGCTGCAATGCGGTAGGCAGCAAAATCATTCAACCTAGTAACTGTTTCACCTTGCTGATTATCATTGTTCTGTTCTTCACTGTCGACTTCTTTCAATTTTTGATCTTCAATAGGTGTTGGATCTTCAGCAGTACTTAATGATTCACCTCTTATATCAAATGAAGAGGTCACAAATCGCAAACCATAGCATTTAAGGAGGCCTTTTTGCTGCATAAGTACAAAAAAAACTCCCATTAAAAAGAATTCATGATCTCATAATTTGAAATATGGACTCCAGAAACCAAACATTCAATATTCATGCAGGAAAGTCTTGGTCATGGAAGTGCATATGCAGGACAAATAGCTACTTAACAAATAAGAGTGGTAAAGGCATGAACCGACAAAATTCTGTCAGAGGAAATACATACCCATGAGAAATAGCTACTAAATCAAATAGAGAGATGAAAACATGAACTGAGAAAGATGATTAGAGGTTTGGTAACAAAAATACCAAATAGCACAGTTAGATGTCTCCACATTAGGCCAAAGCTCTGTTTTTCCATTTCAAAGGGTCTCACAGCAACAGTGAATTAGACAGAGGATTACTTACCGTGTTTACAGTAAAAACAAAAGGTTATCCATCCATCATGCATAGCTTTGCTCTGATGTTAAACCCTTAAGCTACAGACAAAGCATATTTACGCATGGCAATTCAAAACCTAATTAAGATTCGATCACAATGAACTTCAAAGAGAGAATGTAAAGGTTGATGGAAAATTGACAGCATGGAATTGCAAAGTTAGGCAACGCCAAACTTTGTGGCGATAATTTTTTTTTTTTTTTAAGAACAAGAATGGAGAAAGGGAGAACTATACGTACTCAAACCAATATATTTTCATAGGAAAAAAATAAATGAATAAATAAAGAACCTTTATCTTTGGAATATCATAGGCAAGGCTGCTGATCATAGCCATCTTCCCGAAGAGCAACGCCTCCCTGCATGTTACTCTTCGGAGGAGGCGCGAGAAGGATTCAGTGTCGAATTCCATCCTGTCCGCCACTTCGCCACAGTTGGCGCACCCTTGGCAACTCTGGACGCAATCTTGCCCCACGCACAACTCCTCCTCCTCCTCCTCTTCCACCTCCTCCGAGTAGCCTGTCGCCTTGTCCCGTTTCCCTGCCCAGATCAACCCCACTCTTAGTATGTTCTGTACCCAACTGATCCTTTGTGTCTCGGTGGCCGTTTCATGCTCCTCCGCATCTTCCTTGTCCTCCGCTTTACTCTCCTTTCCCACCCCCGGCCCTTGGCTCCTGGGCCACAACCACATCGTCTTAATCGGAAACACGTACGACTGCCTCGACGGCATCGAAGAAGAAGCGGAAGCCGACGATGTCTCCGTCGCGCTCTTGCCGCCTACCGCGCTAGCTCGCGGCGCCAAAGAGGCGTGTCGATGGCGGAATGTGGCGTCGCAGGTAAGAGCGATTCCCGGCGACGGTACTCGAACGGCTTTCATCCACCTCGTACCGTCCATTTTCTCACCGTTCCCCACGCAAACCCTTGAAAGTCTCCGACTTTACCCTCAAAACCCGACCTTGACTTTTCTCAAGCTTTATTGAAGGACGAGCGCGATTAAAGGAAGCAACAATCAGCCTGTATGAAAAGCCGCAACTTTTGCTCTCCCGACGATGCTCTATCGACTTCAATGCTCGCAGCTCCGCCTCCGGCAGCCGGATATTTGAAGACGCGATTGGAGACTTGCGCGCGCCTCCTAACCCAAAAATATAGGAAGGCAAGCCACCGCTGCCGACTAACGAGGCGGAAAAGCCGCGGATGGATATGTGGAACACGTCACTTCTGGGGACCGACTGAGATCGATAAGCAGAGCACGTCACGGCCTGGACACCCCGATGGCGATGCCGATGGCGGGATGCTTGAATAGGGTTGGAAGGTTAACCAAATTCACCCGCTTTTCGTAGACTGTTGCGTTGTTGTGTTCTCTATCTTCCTTCTCGTCGTCTCCCCCCGTCCCGCTGGCTTTCGTTGGTTGGGTCAAAACGTTGTTTCATTTTATTTTGTTACACGTTTCATTGCTTCTTTTTTATTAAAAAAAATGCAAAATAAATAATATAATAATAATTTATTTATTTTCGTGGCTTGTAGGCAACTACTTCGGAAATTGAGTGTTGATTAATCAGACATATTTTCCTTATTCTAACGTAAAAATATATAAAATAAATAAATTTTTAATGATGATAAATTTGAGTTATTAATATTTGTGAATTAAACGTAATAAATTGGACAAACAAAGTTATTTATTAATTTATTGTTGTTCTTTTAATTTTAATTTTATATTCAAAACCCCTTAAGAATCAACCATTGACATATATATATATATATATATATATATATATATATATATATATATATATATATATATATATATATATATAAACTTTTATATCCTGATTTATACGCTATTAAAATTCTTACTTACTAGATGTGAAGCAAGTAATTAACGTGCAAGTATTTTTTTATCTTAAAATGAAGTTTAGAAGATAGAAGGATTACCAAGACTTTTTTAAAAAAAAATTTTGTTTTAGGACAAAAAGGACTATAATACACTCGGTGAAAAAATTCAATAAAACGCTCAGTGAATAACGTGACACTTTATATGTACACGTCCGATTATCGCTCGGACACCATCGACGACCTCCAGCCGCCGCCCCGAATCATTTTATACCCTGGGGGGCACGGTGAACCCGTTGAGAATCACTGCATGCAAAGTGTCACATTATTCGCTGAGTCTTTTCTTAAGATTTTCACTGAGCATATCATTTTTCGGACAAAAATTATAGAGACACTTCTATATTTTCAAATCATCCAAGGGATACCCAATTTCATATTTTTTTTATTAAAAGAGTATCCCATCTCACTATACTACAATTTATATTTACTCAAATTCCTTTCATACCATTCATTACTATTTATCTCCCACCTAATTTCTAAATTGGTCAAACGCGTTATAACAATTACAATTTCATAACTGCTATAACAAGTCCTACATATTTAACATTATAGAAGCTAGCTATATTTTTGTGATTGTTACAACGCAGTTCAATCAATATTATAGCTATAGCTGTTATAACTAAAATATCTATTTGTAGTTGTAGCAGTTACGACTATAAACAGCTGTAGCAATTTTGAAATCATAGATGCTATAATACAATTTTATCCTATTCATATAGCTAGTTAATTATGTTAGGATTTAAAACATGTGTCATAAGAGAAGAGTGTATTTAAGAGTGTTGATGCCATTTTACAGAAGAGTTGATATGGTGGCATGCTTCCTTGATGATTTAGAAATAAAAAGATGCCTTTTTAATTTTTTATCCTTTGTTTTATGAGCATGAATTAGATGTTCTTGAGCTTAGTAGTTGAGCATAACAAAAACTCAACAATTTCAACCGTGCCTAAAACAATAACCTCTAATGCATATATAGAATAAATTTCAATACCTCCTTCAAACTTTGAATCTCTAGCTATTTTGGTAACAAGTGTTTTGTTATTATATTTTGTTACCACATTCATTTTGAGATACAAAAACTGTTTATTGTGATCTCTCCATCTGCAAGAGATTTTCGCCTTCGAAAGATTTTCAGAAGAAAAAAACATAAAGATGTTTTTTTAAAAGTAATCCATCTGACGGATCGTAAGTTTTAGAATAACAATCTTAAGGACTTTAAACTAAATAAAAAATTATGTCATGTACTTTTTATTTTGCTTTTATTTATTCTGTTGCGTTCTCATCTTTTGAAAAAGAAAAATAAATTTTAAAAGCAAACGATATTGACCTCCTCTATCATTATATTCAATCCTCTAAGGAGTCCAAACAGATTGACTATCAAATTTTATTAATCTATTGGTGTTCCTTTAATTTTAATTTGATATTCAAAAACTCGTAAGAGTGAATCATTGACATATATAAAATAAAAATAATTAATGAGATTGGATAACCTCGAATATCGAACAATTAATTTAGTTTCATGGAAGTTTTTTATCGGCCGTTAGAGTAAATCGTAAAGTGCTCGCGGCGGACGGTCTAAAAGCTCAGTATCCTAGGATTCACGTCCCATTTGAAGAATTTTTTTTTATAAAATATGATATAGTTGAGGATTGAATCGTGAATATCTTAGATAATAATTAATTATTTTTTCGCTACAACAGAATTCTGATGACGAATCATTGATATATAGCTTGGACCATCGGAAGAGTAAGAGTGAATAAATTAGAACTTTACTTAGTTTAGATCCTTATTAATAGTCTATTAAAATTCTTCTTTACTATATGTGAAATCTGGAACGTACAAGCATTTTTTTTATCTTAAAATGAAATAATCAAAGAGAGAAGAATTACCAAGAGTTTGTTAAAAAAAAAACACCATTGTTTTAGGAGGAATCAAAAGGACGCTCCTTTATTTTCAAATCATATTCCAGGGACACTCAATTTTAATTTTTTTTTTTATTAAAAGAGTGTCTCATTTCACTCTTCAACCACGTCCATTTAGCCAAATTCTCTCAAATATGATTCTCTATTATTTATCTCCCACCTAATTTTTAAATGATGGACATACTCTAGCAATTACGATTTCATAACTGTTGAGATCGAATATCCTATAGATAACACGTGGACTGAAAAAACTATATGGCAAAATTTATCGAGCCGAGATGATTCTCTTTCCCTGACGCTCGAGATCCCCTCGGGAAGGGGGATTCCCGAGACCAACTCGGGTAGACATAGTCTTGAAGATCACTCCAGAAGGACACCCGCCCGAGATCACCTCGAGAGAGCAGGTCCCCGAGATCACCTCGGGAAGGCGAACGCCCGGGACCCCCGGGCCAAAGGACTCCGAGATCACCTCAGGGTAGCGGAGCCCAAGGGTCACTCGACCTCAAGTAACAGTCCTCTTTCTTCGGATCTGTGGATAATCATGACTTATAAGACGTGGTCATTAAAGTCTTAATCATCGCAACGGTCTAAACTTAATGGTTGTGATGGCTGTTACAAAGATTATCTGGTAACCGTTAATTAAGGGGACATGGAAAAGAACGTGGGACACGTGTGACTGCCACCTTAAGTATAAAAGGTACCCCACCCCCCAGGTGAGGGGGTTACGGACATTCTAACTCATACATTTCTGTGTGTTTCCTTCCATCTCCTAAAATCAGGCACTGACTTGAGCGTCGGAGTGGGCTCCGCCGGAAAACCTTTGGCGTGATCCCCTAACGCTCGTGTTAATCTCGCAGGGTGGAAGCTCTTCCTCATTCGTCATTATCCTCGTGGGCTGAACACTGGTGACTAACCATTGACGTCGATTCCTTCCGGAACAAGTTTGGCGCCGTCTATGGGAAACCAGTAAAGCACCAAAAGGAGCACCGATGACAGAGCCGGTGGGACAATCCATCGTCTTGACGAAAGAGGAGTTAGATCGCTTGGTGGCCAACGCCGTCAAAGGAGCGCTCGAACAGCACCAAATCGAGCAGGCCGCCTCACGGCGAGTCATTTCCGCGCAAGAGGAGATCCCCAGAATCTCCACTTCGCACCCCCAACCACGGAGATCTATCTCACCGCCGGGGAGATATGCCGAAGCAGTCCCGGTCCACCGGCGGGATTCTCTAGGAGATGTGGAGAAGACTAACTCAATAACCTCCAGCGCGCTGAGACAGGAGGACGGACCAGGGAGGAGGGAAGAACCTAAGGCCTCCTCAAAGGCGCCCTCCACTCCTTTCTCCTTGGAGATTGTAGAACATCCCATGCCGAAACAGTTCCCCAAACCTGGGATTGCCGACTACGACGGAAAGATTGAACCCGAAGATCATGTCTGCAAGTTCGAGAATGCGACACTCCTGCATCAGTATACCAATGACGTGAAGTGTCGGGTGTTCTTGAACACCTTATCAGGAGCAGCCCAGCGATGGTTCCAGAGGTTGCCCCAGGGTTTTATTAACTCCTTCGTGGAGTTTAGAACCGCCTTCCTCCATCATTTTGCCAGCAGTCGTCGCTATCAGAAGACGACGCTCAATTTATTTGCCCTAAAGCAGAAGCCAAAGGAACTACCCAAGGATTATATTCAGCGATTCAATCGAGTGGCGCAGGATGTGCCAACTGCGATGTCTGAGATCCTTATCAGCACCTGCACCCAAGGGCTCTCGGAAGGAGATTTCTTCCGCTCTTTAGTAAAGAAGCCACTCACCAGCTTCGATGATCTGCTAGGGCATTCTGTCAAGTACGTCAACGTGGAAGAAGTGCAACACGCCCGTCGCAAAGAGCCAGCCGGGGTCCCTACTCAAACCGTGGTACGGTCGGAAAGGAGGGAACCTCCGGCTCCAGCACGAGGAAAAGATCTTCGCCTGGGGAAAGACCAGTGGGCTGGCAGGCGGAAGCTGGTGGAGACAGTGGACACCGAGCAACCAGAGTCGCGGTCAAGGTACTGCGAATTCCACGATAGTATGACGCATTCCACCGAGGAGTGTCATGCCTTGAAGAGAAAAGTGAATGAAGAGGTGGACACCAAATCTCGGAGGAAGTGGAAGAAGACGGGATATCGTCGGAAGTCCCCTCGGCGAAGTTTGTCTCCCCGACAACAACAGTCGGTAGAGAACAAGACCCGACATAGGTCTCGGTTGTTAGATCGTGTTCGGTAAGCTAGAGGGGGGGTGTTGGGACCGGGTGCATGCCGACACGGACACATATTGTAATTGTTACGTAATTACATGCAGCGGAAACAAAAGCATGAATAATTTCCTAAATTATTCTAACACATATCCTAAACATGCAATGTGTTCACATAATCGTAATATAAAATTTTTGCAGAAAGGAAATTACTCTACGAATTACCTTGAGTAACTTGGAAGAAGGGACGAGATCCAACCGTTAGCGTCCCTTGAAAGCTCCGCCTCTATTCGTATCCACGCCGAGTATCGTCGGGATGACTTCGCTAAGCCACGAGTTTCGTGTTCACGAGAACTACTAGATTCTCCGTGAACACGACGAAAACCGAGAGAGTAATCAAATCGAAAGACTCACCACCAAGGTTGGCCGAAGAGGAAGATCGTCGCAAGGAAGAACTTCGTCGCCTTGATGCTTCTCCTTGTGCTCACGGCAAGAAGAAAGAAGGAAGGCCTATGGCTGGTCAAGAGAGAGGGAGAGAAGAAAGAAGGAAGGCCTATGGCTGGTCAAGAGAGAGGGAGAGAAGAAGAGGAGAGAGCCCAAGCAATTCTTGGATGGATCATCTTCCATGGCACCCCTTGGGTCCTTTATATAGGGAGAGGTTTCTTAATTCCCAAGCAAACCTCTCCTTGATTATGGAATAATTTCTCAATCAATCCATAATCAAGGCTCTCATGATCAAGCTTCCTCTTCTTGATTATGGAATAATTTCTCAATCAATCCATAATCAAGGCTCTGTTTCTTTTGGCATGATTATATATAAAATTTATAAAACAAATCAACCATTGGTTCATTATATAAAAATTTATAAACAAACCAACCATTGGTTCATTATATAAATTTTATTAAACAAACCAACTCATGGTTCATTATATAAAAATTTATATATATAAAATTTATATAATCTTTTATAAAATAAACCAACCTTTGGTCTATTTTATAAAACAAACCAAAATAGCATTATCCTCTTATGGTGGTGGCCGGCCATGACAAGAAGAGAGGAGGCCACCTCCTTGGCCGGCCCATCTAACCCCAATTGGATCAAATCCCTTAATGAATTAAACTTATTTAATTCACCCATTAAGTCTTTAAAAGACTTAGCCATTCTATGCTTCCGATGCGTCTGAAATAAATTCAGTTTTGACTATTGTTTGGACTTACCAAAAATAGTCTATCTCGATTGGAGAATCCAATTCTCAACTCGTTTTAAATCCTTCGAATTACTCGTTATGCGTGTGACCAAATAGGCTTTCAATTTATGTTGGCCGTCCATAATTAACTAATTAATTATAGAACGATCATGAGTGGCACTTAGTAGTACATCATGATCCTCAATTAATTGAAAGATCAACGGTTGACCTCAGAAATGATTCTGAAACCCTTCAGCAGCTATAATGAATCGTGCCCCATTCCCTTCACCATCTTATACCCACTTGGTTCAGGACATGGTCTATGTGTGTCAGTCCCCACTAGGCTGACTATGCCACACCTAGCCCAAGTAACGTTTCCTCGTCCTATGGATTCTAATTACTCTCATGTATTTAAGAGATTCATACTCTGAACATGTCATGCTCTGGCCAGAGGCTTCGAGTAACAATCCGACGATAGGCCTCGGGTATACATCTCCTCGCAAGGAGTGGTGAATCCTTTGTAGACTGTTCAAACATCTTCGGGCACTTCGGCTTATACCCAATCATCCTGGGTCCACACCTCCTTGGAGATGCTTGCTTAAGATGTCAAAGTATAAGTCTCCATAACCAAGATGACTTGAACACCGTAAGTCAAAGGAACATCGCACTTAAGTTGCAGTAAGAACTTCACTGACATATCTATATGTAGACTACCATATGAAGTTTTACAGCCAGTCACTCCAATGAACTAGTTCCCTTAACTAGCATTCATGTTTATCTCCGGACATCTCCATGTCACCAGCCAGTGAGAATCAGCTGATTAGAGAATAACTCATGCTAGTCTCAACAGAATTGATAGTGTCCGTATTTATCAATTCATCGACTAGGGACAATTTCAATACTTCACAATTGCATATGTAGAGATAATCACTAGTTGTGAATTCATCACAAATTCTCTCATGCTGTGAATTGTATTGCGGACATTTAGTAAATGAGTTTAAGATCTTAATCAAATAATCATGTATATTCAAATAGTGAATATTTATTTATTAAAATAAATGATTACAATCATAAGGCGATTGCCTTAGGACACTTCTCTCATATCACTAACAGGGGGTGAATAGCTTCTCTTGATTTCTACCTACGATGTTAGCGTGTGCAAGCGGAAACAATAACAATAAAAATAACCAAACGCTAACACGTTACCGTTTACGTGGTTCGGAGATGACGCTCATACTCCACGGCTGTTCGTAAGGTGGACGATCCCTCGATCCTTCGGCAGATCACTCCCTTGATGCTCTCCGGCTAGCTTGTGTAGCTCCTTGTGGGTGGAGAAACCTCGCCACAAACTCGGACACACTCTGAGTACCAAAGACTACTAATGAGCTCTAACCAAGCTCATTTCGTCAAGAGCTCTCAGCCCAAACCGAGTTCTCTTAAATAGAACTTAAGGCTGAAACACCCACTGCCAGTCGACTGCCCCTGGAGCAGTCGACTGGTCCCAGCCAAACAACAAGCCAATGGCTAGCTATAATGGCTAATTTTTGGACTTTACCAGTCGACTGATATATCTGTGAGTTTGAGTTTCCCCTCTGGCAGTCGACTGATCTATTCCCAGTCGACTGCCCAGCTTACAATCTCACTCTCCCTCACTCCGAAGACCCTCCTTCATGTATGCCTTTAAGTACACTCCCTTGGCTTGCCCCTTGAAGTCCTCTTCCACCGGCTATCGTCCCTCGGATGCGCACGCAAGCCCTCGGCTTGCCTCCATACCACCCTTCACGTGTGCTCTTTGAAGTCCACTTCCTCCGGCTTGCCCTTGGAGTCCTCTTTCCTCGAATACGTCCTCCATGTGTGAATCACCAAGTCCTGCAAACTCAATCACACATATCAAATAACAAGGGTAAACCTAACTTAAATCCTTTGCCCAAACATCAAAACACATGGTCACTCTGGACTATAGATTGTCCCAACATCGGTCACGTTCGAGAGGGAGGAGTCGGGGGGCCGCATCCCGTAGGTCTCCCTCATTGGAAAGAGACCCCAAGAAGGGCAAGGCCCTACACGCGACCCGCCCTCTGGACATGTGGGGGTGATCTCAGGGGGACCCACCAGAGGAGATTCCCACCGGGCAAGAAAGGCTTACACCCTGGCGGCTGGAGAACTACACCATCGCGACGAGTCGGAGCCAGCATCCTGGCCCTACGATCTCCTTCGGCCAGGAGGATTTGGAAGACGTGGAAGCTCCCCATGAAGACACTCTGGTAATTCTTGTACGCATTGCAAATTATGAGGTTAAGCGTATCTTCGTGGATACAGGTAGCTCTGTTAACATTTTGTATAAGGCCGCCCTAGACCAGATGCAAATTGACGAGGATGAATTGCATCCAGTTTTGACTCCACTCTTCGGCTTCATCGAATACTGGATACAACCGATAGGGCAAATTACCCTATCGCTGTCGTTGGGCAGTGACACTCTGGAGAGGACTAGGAGGACTCCCTTTCTGGCCGTGGATGCTCCCTCATCCTACAATGTCATCTTGGGACGCCCGACGCTCACTATATTCCAGGCGGTGGTCTCGGTCTACCACCAAAAGATCAAATTTCCGGTAGGCGACCAAGTGGCTGAAGTCATGGGAGACAAAAACCTGAAGAGGCCATGGCATGCAAACTATCTCCAACCCTGCCACACCCGGTAAGATTTATGAGACATGCTATGTACTTGTCTATGTACTCTGGCTGCCTTGTAGTGATGATCATGAAATAAACAAGACGTCTCCTTGTAAAGGTGCCAATACATCTCCAACCCTATTACCTCGCGGTGCTATGGATGCTCGAGGTAAGTAGGCTTGGTCAGAGTGCTGCGGACACCCGACCAAGAAATAAAACCCTATTACCTCGCGGTGCTACGGATGCCCGAGGTAAGGAGGCTTGGTCTATGTGTTACGGACGTCCGACCAAGAAATAAAACCCTATTACCTAGCGGTGTTGCGGATGCCCAAGGTAAGTAGGCTTGGTCTAGGTGCTGCAGACGCTCGACCAAGAAATAAAACCCTATTACCTCGCGGTGCTGCGGATGCCCGAGGTAAGTAGGCTTGGTCTGGGTGTTATGGATGCCCGACCAAGAAATAAGACCCTATTACCTCACGGTTGTTGATGCAGTCTGACCCGATTGTTGTTTTGGTGTTGACAACGATTTAAGTTTGGTTGAATGAATTCGAATGAAGTCCAGGTGGATCGAGAGATCGTACGCTAGCATGGGAAAAAACCTAGTGGGACTAGGTGAAGTCCAGGTGGATCGGGGAGATCGCACGCTGGCATGGGAAAAGACCTAGTGGGACTAGGCACACCTAGTGGGACTAGGTGAAACCCTGGTGAGTGAAGTCAGGTCTTAGCATGGGAAGCTAGGTTGACTGAAACCCTGGTGAGTGAAGCCAGATCCTAGCTTGGGAAGCTAGGTTGGATGAAACCCTGGTGAGTGAAGCCAGGTCCTAGCTTGGGAAGCTAGGTTGACTGAAACCCTGGTGAGTGAAGCTAGATCCTAGCTTGGGAAGATAGGTTGAACGAAGTCCCAGGGAGTGAAGCTGGGCACGGAGTCTTGGTCCAGGGGACTGAGCACGAGTCAGAGAAGGCTAGGAAGCCTGTTCTCTTGACTTATGGTGGTTGTGTTCGAAGCTGGATCGGTCTGGTGACCGATCAGGGAGTTGGCACAAACTCCCTGTTGTGGGTCGGTCTGGTGACCGATCCAGAGAAGTCTGATCGGTCTGGTGACCGATCAGGGAGAGAACAGAAATATTGTTTGGCTTCTATTCAGCTCCTGATCGGTCTGGTGATCGATCAAGGAGAGAACAGAAGCTTTTGGTTCAGCTTCTGTGTGGCTTCAGATCGGTCTGGTGAACGATCAGAGAGCCTTGATCGGTCAGTGTAACCGATCAAATTGTCGCAAGGTTTCTCACCTGGACTGATCAGACTGGAGCCTGATCGGTCAGGGAGTGACCTGATCGGTCCCCATACCGATCAGGGAACAACCTGATCGGTCAGGTGACCGATGAGGGGCGTGGGATGCGAAGCTGAAGGTTCTGTCCTCACCTGTTGGATCGGTCTGGTGACCGATCCCCAGTACTTGATCGGTCAGGGTGACCGATCATAGATGAGTTCGCAATCCCAGGTTTCTCACTGGGAACCGATCAGGCTGGAGCCTGATCGGTCAGGGCTAACCCTGATTGGTCTGGTGACCGATCAGGGTCCTCTCTGATCGGTCTGGTGACCGATCAGTAGTAGAAAACTTTAATTCAAATCCACTGTCAAAGTTCTGATCACGTCTGTTTTGCTCTGTGTTTTCTCTGCTGCTTACAGATTCTCGTTGATTTTATTTGCTAAGTGTCTGATTGAGTGTGCAGGTGATACAGGAGGTTTCAAACAGAGGAGGAGAGTCAATTGGGGACTTTCCATGTATCAGGTTTGGCTGTTTCTCCTTCTCAGTTTTCAACGGACGCTGACGCTGCTGGCAACGACTGGAAGCTTACCTGGGGCTCGACTGGGGCTCGGCTGAGGAGAGCTCAGGGAGTCCAGGAGAGGTCACGGTAGCTGGGCTGTCTCAGATGAGCAGCTGGGAGCTGCAGAGGAGCGTCTGGCGACAGCAACAGCAGGTTAAGTTGGCTGGCGATGAAGAGAAGGGAAGGGGCTAAGGTTGCGATAACCCTCGATGATACTGCACCTTGAAGCATACTCTTGAGCATCCTTTGAAGCTTCTGCAACTTGAGAACCTTGAAGCAGTGGAGAACTTGGCGAGTCCATCAGCAAACAGACACGAAGAGCTGGGAGCTTTTGCGTGAGAGTTGTGCTGAGTAAGCTTGGTGAAGTGTTTCCGTCTGTGTTCATTGTGCTCTGTAAGTGTGTTTATTGTCTCTGTGCTTATCATTTCATATCTGTTGAGACATTGTGTGGAGAGATTTCTCCACCGAGAAGGAGGATTCATTTATCCCGATTTTTCGGAGCTTGATCTGTCGACGATCAAGGGATTGCCCACCTTACGGGCACGCCAAGGAGTAGGGACAAGTTATCCCCGAACCTTGTAAATCCTCATCGTCAGCGTTTGTGATTGTCTATTTAGTTTCTGCTATTTTGTTTCTGCTTTTGTTTTTTGCTTCCGCTGCTAACAATCAAAGTGCAGAAACTTTCAAAAGAGCTAAGTTTTGTGTCTGGCTACATTCACCCCCCCTCTCTAGCCATCCAAGCACCAACAGCGGTGTTGCGGATGCACGAGGTAAGTAGGCTTGGTCTAGGTGCTGCGGACGCCCGACCAAAAAATAAAACCCTATTACCTCGCGGTGCTGCGGATGTCCAAGGTAAGTATGCTTAGTCTGGGTGCTGCGGACGCCCGACCTAGAAATAAAACCCTATTACCTCACGGTGTTGCAGATTGCCGAGGTAAGTAGGCTTGGTCTGAGTGCTGCGGATGCCCGACGAAGAAATAAAACTCTATTACCTTGCGGTGCTGCGGATGCCCGAGGTAAGTAGGCTTGGTTTGGGTGCTGCGGACGCGTGACCAAGAAATAAAACCCTATTACCTTACGGTGCTGTGGATGCCCGAGGTAAGTAGGCTTGGTCTGGGTGCTGTGGACGTCCGACCAAGAAATAAAACTCTATTACCTCGCGATGCTGCGGATGCCCGAGGTAAGTAGGCTTGGTTTGGGTGCTGTGGACGCCCGACCAAGAAATAAAACCTTATTACCTCGCGGTGCTTGATAACCACCATTTTTGCTGATTATTTTAGGCTCTAAAATCCATGTTTGATCCACATTTTATATGCTTAAGTTTGCATTTGTATTAGGTTTCATGTATTCCCTTCATTTTGGCTTTTAATTCTAATCTTTGTATATTTGGGATATTTTTGGCACTAAATTTGAATATTATTTTGTAGGCTTCAATTGATCATGAACCTAGATCAAAATTGGGTCAGACTTGAGTCAGCATTGGATCCAGATCGAAGGGATCAAGCATCGGATTAATAGGAGCCGTCCATTCCAGAAAACGGCTAGATCTGAGCCATCGGTCAATTTCTGGTCGATCCGAATCTAAGTTAGAATCAATCATGGCCATAGATCAAGATCTGAAAATTTCAGCCAGATCGGAAGAGATCTGACCATTGGATCGAGCTCAAGATGTTCTAGACCATCCATTCAAGAAAACGGAAGATCTGGACCATCCACCACTGATCTGGTTAATCCGAGCTGGGAACAGGTAGATCAGGACCATTGATTGGGATCTGTGAAGTTTGGTCCAGATCTGAAGAGATCTGACCGTTGGATGAAGTCAAATTGATCTCAGCCGTCTGCTGCTTCTATCATAATTTGACTGGACCGAACCAAAGGACTCTGGCTTGACTGGACCAAACCCAGGCTGGACTGAACCAACAGATGGGCTAAGACTGAGCTGAACTCAATTGACTGAGCTGAACCAGTGGGCTGAACTCAAGCTGAGCTGTGGGCTGAGCAAGGACTGAACCAAAGGACTCTGGCTTGACTGGACTCAATCCGCGGAAGCTGGCTGGACTGAACCAAGCAGAACCGAACCCAAAGGCTGAGCTTAGTTGAAATTGGGCTGAACCTGAGTTGGACTGAACCGAAGCTGCTTGGCTTAACTGAGCCAATGACTGAGCCGGACTCAAGCTGAATCGGACTGCTGAACTGAACCGAGCTTGAGCCAGATCCACACGCGGAAGCCAAGAGAACAAAAGGGCAGATCGCGCGACCTAGGTTTTTCATCGACTCCACACGCAGAGCCAGCGGCGATCTTCTTCTCCTCCATCTTCATCGTCGCCGCAACTAGGGTTAGGGGTTCCAACCCTAGCCGGCCGGAGCTCCGATCAACCGAGTCGTGGGGGTTCCCGACTCACTTCATCCGCTCCACCACCATCTTTTCTTCTCAAGGATCGCACAGCTAGGGCTGCGGGGTTCGAACCCTAGCTGGCGACCTTCGATCAACCACCTTCTTTCTTCCATTTTCATCACCGGCGACCACAGCTAGGCTTTGGGGGTTCCGAGCTTCAGCCAAACGTAGCCGTCGCAGCCATCCATCTCCACCGCAGCTTTCTCTTTCGGGGTTCGGAGAGAAGCCGTCCATTTCCTTCACCGCAGCTGGCGATCAACTTCTTACAGCTTTTCTTCAGCAGTTAATGTTTCGTAGTTTTTCTTCTTCTGCAGTTTAATGTTTCACATGTTTATTTTCTTCAGCAGTTCATCCAATTCAGTAGATTTTCCTTCGGGCAGCTTTCAATTCCAGCATTTTCAGCAGATCCGTAGCCAGCAGAAATCAGTTTCTTCACAGCCTTCATTTCAGCAATTTGATTAGATCCATTTCCTAGCAGCTTTGTTTTCATCAGATTAGATCCGATTTGGTAGAAATTCTTCATCGGCAGCTTCTTTACAGCAGCTTGATTCAATTTGCTTGTTAAACTTGATTCAGTTGTTAATTGTTTTGATAGTTGGTTGTTTGAGTTAAATGATGAATGTTTGTGATAGAATTGTTGAATTCTTGTATTTGATGGATCTTCCCGTTTCAATTATCACTTATTTGAATCAATTTCCATTATGCATATGAGGTGTTTGGTTAAATGTCTGTTAGAACAATTTCTTTCAATTGTGATGTTTCTTAGTTGTTTAAGTTTCGTTTTGTATTGCTCTTCCTATTGCTTTAGGTTTTACGTCTTCAATTACATGCAATTAAGCTAGGTTAGGGTAGATTTCTTCAATGCTGTAGTTCTGCTCTATGTTTAGTTTCGTTAATGTTTAATTTCTAGTTATCCTTTTCTTCGCTGCAATTGTAGTTAGGTTAAATTAGATTTCATTACCTGCAATGTCTTTCCTTAATTAGATTAGATTTCATACTTGCTCTACTATTCATTTCATAGTCATAGCTCTCACATCCAAAACCCAAAAGCAATAAGATTCAATCATGAGAATTATCATGCATTAACTACATTCGTTGGGAGACGACTCGAGTTACTCTATGCTACATTAGTTTAGAGGAATTCAGTACTTAAATTGTATTTGAAACCGTGACACGACAAAAACGGTTATCAGTGCTATGGACGCCCGAGGTAAGTAGCCTTAGTCTGGGGGTTGCGGATGCTTGACCAAGAAACAAAACCCTACCGCCTTGTGGTGCTGCGGATGCCCAAGGTGAGTAGGCATGGTTAGGGGGCTGAGAAGGCCCGACTAGGAGCTGAGTAGCCCCTACAACCTCTGACCGTGAACGGGAGGAGGCTTGGAGGACATAGTGGAAGAAGGCTAACACATAGCTGACCAGATATGAGACAACATTATCATACATGGAAGGCAAACATGATATCCAATCATTACTCGAGGCACTTACATATCAAAGGTAACAAGTTTCCCTTTATTTTTTGGGGGAACACCTTGACAATGACATCTCCAAGAAGTACAAAAGATATGTATACAAAGGGGATGCAATCAGTGGACCCGATGAAGGAGGTCATTCCTTTGCCCGGGCTCTCCTCTATTGCCATATCATCGTCGTCTGGCCGCTGAGCTCGGAGCCGTCTCCTTATGACGGGTGAGCTGAGAGCCATCTTCATTGTGGTTGTGACCTCTAAATCTTCGGTCGTGGCGGGGACCTCTTGGTCCTCCGCTAAAGGTAAAGCAGTATCAACCCGGAAGGCAAAGGACGTTGTTTAAGGCCGAAACCGTCCTCATGATAACTCATAAATGAAAAAGAAACACTCTGGATGCATAAGGTAAAGGGATGAGCAAGTTCCATTCAAAGGTCCTAATTACGCTTTACATTCAACTTACATTTGGAAACAAAGACGAAAATTAAAATACAAAGGGAGAAAAGGATAGGCGGCAGCTACAGCTCCTTCCCCTTGGATGCAACCTATCCCATGCCTGACTGGCACCGGGGAAGCCGAGGTGGACGTCCGGCCGCAACACTCCCATCCATCGGATTTGCGGAGATGCTAATGTGAAACCTTGCTTCAACCGTTGCAGAGTGGGGTTGGCCGATGGATTACTAAAATTCGGGGGAGTGAGCAACCAGGAAGTGGAGAGCATTTGAAATAGGTCGGGGAGCAACCAACAGGAGATACTTTCTGATATAAAGTTCGGGGGAGTTTGCTATGCTCTCGGGTGAGAGAGATGACATCATCTCTTCTATGATCTCCGGCGAAACATGTGATGTCTCTTCTGGACTCTCCGGCGAAACATGTGGTTCCGTCTTTGTTGTGCTCTCCGGTGAAATATACGACATCATCTTTGCTATGCTCTCTGGTGATGCAGACGACCCTTGTCAGAAGGGGGAACAGTGGAGGATGTACTGGAAGGTTGTACGCTTCATAGGGGATTCTGAGAGCAGCTGACTTAACCTGTGCAGGAGTGGCTTCACACCCCTCCGGGCGGCGAACCTCTTCCCTCTCCGATTTCTTCTCCAGGTTGCGACCTCTTTTCCCTTCTTTGCTCATGGGTTCTAACAAGAGGAGGATGGAAAGATGGAGAGGGAAAAACAGTGTAGCCTTCCACTTTTATAGTGATAGCTACCCTCATACATTCATCGGGGGTGTGGCACAATAATTGGCGCTCATCTCGAAGCGTCGTCTCTTTTTTGACACCGTCGATTGACATGTTTCTGCGGCGTCTCAAAATTCGTGAACCTTTATGGATTAAGTCAAGGGACAACCTTGGGCCCAGAGATGATTGTTCGGATTCCGTGGACTCAGCAAACATACAATAAAGAAGAGAGCCAATACATGCCCCACATATGAATAGCTTCGGGCCAGGCAGTCGAACTTTCGGGGCTACCCGGGGAAGACCCACACCCAAGGTCGAACCCAAAACCCCCTAGGTTATCTCGGCCCAGGAGACACCCAATCTCGCGAGGGGCTATGGGTTCCTGAAACCAACCTAAGAGGCCGCAGGGGACGAGCGTTGGCTCCCTGGCTCCCTTGCCCCATGGGCTTGGAAGGAACTCTTATTTCACAAGAGTGTTAGTATGCTATCTGGCTCCTTGAGGAAAAGAGAAACATCGATTCTTCAATTTCCTCACGTCAAGGACAAATAATACAAGGAGCCAACAAAAAAGATACTCAGGACAGTAAGTCAAAAAGGTTTGCATTACGAATCAAAATGAGTACATTCAGAGAAGATAGTAAGCATGAACAGAAAGAAGGGCTAGGCCCCGGGGGGAAATTAGTTCTACAACTCCTTGTCCTCTGGCGGGAGCTCCTCCCAAACTTGGCCAATGCTCATAACGCTTAAATCGGCGTCCGACGGCAAGAGTTGGGCCTTCCTCAGTTGATCGATAGCCCCGTGGAAGCTCTACTTCAAGCACTTCATTACTTGGCCGGCCAGGATATCGCCAAATTCGTCCGACTCCAAGAACTTGGCCTTGAATTCCGCCTCAACCTTCTTGAGACGGGAGTCCTCGGTAGCCCGGAGATCACGCTTCTCAGCCTCGGCTATCTCATGGGAAATCTTTAGCCGAGCCACCTCAGAAGACATGTTGTCCTGGTCTCCCAGGGTCTCTTTGAGTTTTTCTGAGGTAGCCAGAGCTTCCAATCGTGCCTGGGCCTCGTCCTCCTCGAATTCGGTCAAGCAATCAGCTGCTGCCATGAGGTCGTATTCCTTTTGGGTTAGCTGGTGCACTTGGTCCTTGATGCGCTCATTCAACCTCTCGGTCGAAGTCTCCAAGAGTCGGACATCCTTCGACAGCTTTTTCTCCCTAGCCTGAAGCCGGTCCCGCTCCTGAGTCACCCGGAGTAGGTCGTCAGTGAGGGCCACAACTCTCTCAGACATCAAACGTTCCCAGCGCCGGGAACTC
>JAGFNQ010003785.1:163375-399833 GCA_024364735.1 Boesenbergia rotunda
ACTAAATCTTTAAAATGGTAAAAGAAAAGGTTTAAGAGTGAAGACTATGATTACATGAACAATCCAAAACATCAAACACAATGTGAAGTACAAAGGCAAAACATAGTTTGTAGTTCAGGTGCTTTACTTGCTATAACTATTTGAATGATCTTTTTATAGATTTATTACCCTTTGTGTTTCTCCTTTTATTTATCCTTATACTGTAACTGCTAAAAGCCCTTCCACTTTTTTAATTTAGTAATTGAACTGAAAATTTGACTAACTGATTACATGTTAATGTGTGGGCAGTTCTCACGTTTTTAACTTGCTAAAAATAACCAATACTTGTGAGTTTGTTCTTGATAATTATGTTATATTACTCTTTAGTCAAAGTTGATATAAACTTGTGATCTTCATGATTATGGTGTATGAGTTTATTTTGACATGGACAGATAACTGTATTTTGCTTCTTTCTATTACTTGAACATCAATACTGAATTGAATTATCAATAGTTTGAGAATCGTCTTTTCAGAAATTTTGAGCACAAATAGGCAAATTTGTCTGTTAAGCTTGTCAGATGTTAAAATGAAAATTAATAAATAAAAGATGAGTGTTTGATAGAATCCTTTAGCATGCTAACTCTTTAATCTTATTAAAGTCCTCCTTTTCAATCTAATCTCCAACTTCTTTTGCTTGAATCCTATACTTGCACCATTTGCATTGCCATTTGTTAACTACCTAAATAGTCATTCAGCCTCTCAGACTTACTAAATATCGCTGCAGGATACAGGATTCCTCGAGCAGATAATTGAAGATGAATATCAAATGGAAGCTGTTCCTCGTGATTGCCCAAGGATTATGCATTGGCGTTTACAATTGGAAGCTAAACACCTTGCTTATCCTAAAGGGTGGAAAATCTCAAAGAACCTTAACAGCATTATTCCTTTAAATCAGGAATTCTAATTTATCCAGGTAGGTCATTGCTAAATGCATTTTGTTGCTATTAGCTAAGGGATCCTCGAACTGCTATTCTGGAAATTCTTCGAAGAGAAAAACGATGGAATTGAAAAACCAAACAAATTTTTAATAAATTAACGTACAAATAAATAATTTTTTTGCTCCATGTATAGTTGGAAATAGGAATTATTAGAAGGTATATGGAAATTGTTTTAATAAACTCTAATCACTTTGCCTCTTGACCGTTTGATGTTATTGATGCAGGAAACTGTTGTAGAAATCTGGACATCCACCGGAAATTGTGCGACTGATGCCTGAAAATGGCCACTTATTGTTTCCCGGGATTTAGGAGATCACAGTAACAAAATTTTCCTGCTCTTTTTTCCTGTAGACCCCATTAATTGCATAGTCTACATTTGTTATTCTTTAAGTGGAGAGAGCACCATAATTCATTTAAGAAAGGTTGATGTACACAGACATATATATACACCTTATTGTGGACGACAACTATTTTGTTTGTTTGTTTGTTTGTTTGCCCTCCTTTACATTGGTTTTGATGAGGTCAAAACCCATGAATGCAGTGGCCTAAAATTGTGTCTAAGGGCAGTTTGTTACCTCAAATCTTTCCTGAATGAATTGACTTCTTTGTCTACATTGGTTTTGGGATCGCTTTGCCTGATCAAAAGTTCAACACATGTAAAGATCAGAAGTGCAAGAAGAAATTGAAAATGCTTTTCTTTATCTCCATTCCAGAAAAACAGTGTGCTAGTCTCAATTCCTTTGACAGAGAAGATCCATGGCCTTCTCCAGCGTAGGCCTAAATCTCTGCACATCGAGCCTCACGTTCTGCTGCTTGAGGTAGACGTCCCCCAGCTTGAACCACCCCTGCTTGTGAATGGCGTCGGGATCCTTGAACACCTCGTGATCTCTGGGATACAGATCCATCAGCGTGCTCTCCTCCTGCGTTATGTTGTACTGCAAGTACCTCAGATTCCTGGCCATGGCCGGCTCCGCGTAGAAATGCTGCGAAATCCATTCCAGGTTGCCCAGCGGCACCACCTGGATCAACACGGCGCCGGCGGGGAGGAAGAGGAAGTTGGTCAGGCCGGCTCCGTGTACGCCCACCATCACGTCCGCCGAGTTGGCCACGCGCCCGAACTGGGCCACGTCGTAGAAGTCCGGCTCCGACGCCACGGCCTCGAAACCCACCTCCTCCGCCGCCGCCATCAACTCCTCCATGTTCACGAACCGCCTCGTCCCGCCACGCGCGATGAACACGAGCCGCGGCTTAGTCGCGGACGCCGCCGCCCGCCGCCATGCTCTGTCGCGCCCCAGCGAGTAGACGGTCCTCGTCAGTTGGACGAAGTGGGAGATGGAGCAGCAGTGGCTAGGACTCCCGGGATCGATTATTAAGTCCCTCTCGGCTTTCAGGCCGACCATCAACCGCCGGAAACAGTGCACTCTGTCGTCGGAATTGAAATCGATGACGTCGTAGTCGGAAAGGTTGGTGAGGTAGGGGCGATACTTGTGCATCCACCAGCCTTGGTAGTCGGAGATGATGAACTGGACGCGGCCCTTCAACGGGGAGACGGTTTGGAAGAGTGGTATGAGCACGTCGGCGTAGTCGTGGAAGCAGTTCCCGCAGTGCCCGCCGGTGGAGAACAGGACGCCGACGACGCTGTGGTTGACTGTACATCGGAGGCCGGCTTCTTCTTCTCGGCGCGAGCTGAAGTTGAGTGGTCGGACTTTGGCCATGGCGGAGAAGTCGTATTTGCGAGGGTACGGCTTCATCTGCCAGGATGAATTTTCCCCATCGCCGCCGCTGGCTGTTGCCGCCGGAGCAATGACCGTCACAGAGGACAAATTGCCGCCGACGATTCTGATGTCGCCTTCCATGTCGCAGATATCGACTCTGAAACTGGAGCGATCACACATCGGTTTACTCTCGATCGCCTCCTCTCCATCTACAAACACGCACAGTGAATTTACTAAATTAATCTCAAACGGTTTCAATAATTTGGAAGAACTGTTTCACGGTGCAAAGATGGATCGTACCTGAAAATTGAAGCTCTTCGCTGCTTCCAACTGCAGAACTCGTCGGATCTGCGTCCGTCAACAACGACGGCAAGCAATTCACTGCGAAAACCCAGACAGATCAGTCAGGCCATAACCTTCCTCAGAGTACCAAAACCAAAGCTCCGAGAAGAAAAGAATATGCTTGCCGATTTGGTTCCTCGACATCATAAAATAGGTCATGGAAACCAGGAAGCATCCGACGATCAAACCCGTCCCGAAGCTCCGTGGCTCGACCGGTGACCGGAACTTCTTGGCCAACTTCATCGATCCTGCAGGCGGAAGCAAACTCCGTTCAACTTCTCTCACAAGTTTTGATGGCATCTTCTTCTTCACCGGGGAGGGAATAAAGGTAAAAATAAATAAAAATAAAAGGAGGAATAAGACAGCAGGCTGTGTACGTAGTTCCACATAAGAAGCCTTCGTCCGTTCTTCCCTTTGTTTAACAGTTTGTCTCACGGACTTAACTCGGTTTCATTTCTCACCGTCACTGGCTGTCATCTGACCAAGTTGGAGGATCCAAACAAACTGGCGGCTCCAGTTCACGTGGATCGTTTGACGATTGAATGCTCGCATTGCTACGTGGAAATAGAGGATTGGCCGGAGATACTTCAAAAATGGGGAATGTCCAACGAAGACGGAAAACATGCTTAATTATTCGGTCCTTGATTTGTGATTACGAAGGCGACTTGTTGTAGGTAGGTCGGTAGAACACTTACTTTATTTGCTAATAACGTCATTAGTCTACCTTTAGTCGTTGGTAATTGGCGTAGAACGAGATACTGTAATTTTTTATTGATTGGACTTCTGTTAAGTCATCTGCGTACCGAATTTTGTCATTCACACGATACGCTGGTTACGATTGACTCTGATGATGTCGCAAGGACCCGCCGCACAGCGGAGGCGGGACGCCGACGTAGGATTTTCTTTTTCCAACTAAGGATTTATTTATTTCGAGATTTTCATCTCCAATGATTAAAGTTTTATTTGATTTTTTTTAATCATAAAAAATCAATAGTTCTCTTTGTGATAATTATTTTTTTACCCTGTATTATCAAATTTTTTTTACATCGTACTGGTCCCCTCCGTATTATTAATTTTGAGATGAAAAAATAGTATTGAAATTTTACTGTTGCTACTGAATTACAAATCTCAAATTTTACCTCCATACGAATTAGAATTTTTAGAAATAAATTTTTGTTCAAAAATTTATGTTGGTCGAGATCTTTTATATATATATATATATATATAATATATATATATATAATATATATATATATATATATATATATATATATATATTGATCCTGTCGTAAAACGAGGTAGAAATTTCAAAGGCCAGATGGTTGCCCGAGTGTCGTGAACTGTTGACCGGGCGCCAATTTGTGAAACAACGACCGTTAGCCAACACGTCGAAAAATTTTTCCGATCAGGCCCTCCGACGGTCAAGTCAGTATCCGCAGAAAATATATATGGAAGTAACAAGAATAGTAGTAGAGGAGCGTGTGATTACGCATATCTACGGAATGAGAAAGGGAGGGGCTTATGTAGCCGGGAGAGCTGACAACCCCTGTCTGAGACAATGAGATGGGAGTATGGTGCTTGTCAGCTCGTGGGAGAGCACCCAGAGGTATCACGGCATGGCGCGGGGTGCTCGGATAGTACAACCGTAACGAGTCAGTGGGATATCTGCGATGTATGTTATGATTGGGTAAGACTGGCACTATCTCTGACGTCATGGTCGTCCCCCGGATATCCTGATGTAGGGGCGGCGTAAGGAAAGATTGGTTCGGAGACCGATGGATGACCGACGGGTCCGAGTGGTAAGCCCGGGTCGGGTGTGGTATAGCCGAGTGACACAGGGTACACCATGAGTCAGGGGTTGGCCGAACTATATCCACTTTGCCATCTCTCGGGTCTACTGGTTGTCAGATCTACGGGGTGCTGAGGACTGACCTTCCCGGCCTAGCCCTGGGTCGGGAAACTGGTTTTTGTGGCTGAGTTAGGAGGTGCCCGAGGTCGACCTGCTTGATCTTGACCAAAGTCGGTCTATCAGTGGTTTGGGAGGGTCCCTAGCTCGGGAATTCCTCGGGTGAGGTCTTCGTGGGCCCTCTACTAGGCCTTCGTGATGCCAGACTGGCTGGCCGAGCTACCCGTAAGCTGGGTCGGGATCATATATATATATATATATATATATTCAATTGTAGATTAAAATGATAAAAGCGATTTGCTCCTCTAGCGTCCTCGTTAATCCGTCCTAAGACCAACACAGAAGAAATAAATAATGGAGATTACTGGTCCGGAAGCTGTGGTTAGCACGTGAAGAGAGTGAGCATACTGACTTTATTAAATTTTGACTTTTAGACTTTCAAACTTTCAGATGACAATACTTAGACATATAAAGAAACCTATCTATTAGGTTCACTCGGAGGCTTGAATGATACATATTGATCAATTTGAATAGGTTACACGAGTTAAATATGAACAGAGCGTGACTCATGATACCCCGAATGTAAGGTCCGAACCAGACCACTTTGAAACCTGGGCCTAGTGTGATGTGTCTTAAATTTAATTATTATTGGATTGGCATAGGAATGAAAAAAAAAAAATGATGGATCAAAATATTAATATTTAAATTCGAACATATTTGAGTTCTGTTTGAATTCTATAATTTTAAATATGAATCAAAATATATATATATATATATATATATATTTTAAATCTGTTTGAAAATTTTACGAACCTACTCGATTTGTGTGCAATCTTGGCCAGTATTGATGTTTTGAGTGTGAAGGGAAGGTATGAAGTCTGAGGAATCGAAGAGTTGCCATGGGGTTAAACTTTTCAGCGTCACATTGATGAAACGACGACTGAACGGGTATAAAAGCCTAAGAAATCGCTGGAAGACAAATAGACTTTCTTTTACATACCAATTTACTTCTTTCTTTTTTTCATCGTTCTAACTAAGCATAAGAAGGTTTTTTTTTTGAATTATTATGATCTTGTGATGTAGGAAACCAATATAATATGATCTTTTGAATTTTAAAGAGGCATGATTTTTTATTTGGAATTTGAAATCAGATCTTATCGATAGCTATGCATCTAAAATTTAGAGATATACATTTATTATCTTGTAATTGTTAACTTTTGAATTTAAATTTCAATGTTTAGGTTACGATCTGAGTCTCTAAAGATTTTATTACTATTTTTAATAATTTCTATTTTATGATATTTAGATTATTTTTTTATATTTTTGATATATATGGGTTAGAGTTTTTTTTATATCCCTATTTGATTAATTTAAATTTTATCAAAGTTACTTTTTTTTAGATAAGATTTTTTTTCTTTATAAAATATGAATTGTGGTCCATAAAGTATGATTTGTTTTCTTTCTTTATCTTAAGCTCCATCATTAATATAAATATGTATTTAGTTACACGAGAAATAATCCTCTATTATTAATGATGGGGTTGAGCAGTCCATAGTTGACACATGGAATTAAGAAATTATGTGTCAAGATCCACCAAGTCTGAACGACTCTCTCAGACTCCCGAGACCACCTTGTGACGACAGGTGCCCGCGATCACCTCGGGGATCCTCGGGATCACCCAGGGGAGACAAATGCTCGAGACCTCCTAGGGTCGGCAGACTCTCGAGATCTCCTCGAGAAGTCAGGATCCCGAGACCACCTCGGGAGGGGATCTCCGAGATCACCCCAGGATGACATATGTCCGAGATCACCTTGGGAGGACAGGTCCCCGAGATCACCTCGAGAAGAAAGACGTCCGGGACCCCTCGGGCCAAAGGATCCCGAGATCACCTCGGGAGAGCGGAGCCCAAGGATCATTCTGTCAGATAGTCCAACCTCAAGTAACCGTTCTTTTTTTCCGGATCTGCGGATAATTGTCGTTGATAATTATTGGATAATATGGCCCGTAATATGTGACCATTAAGATCTTAATTATCACAACGACCAAGATTTGATTATTGTCGTGGTCGTTACAAGGATTATCCAGTAACCGATAATTAAGGGGACGTGGATGAGAGTGTGGAGACACGTGTGACCGCCGCCTCAGGTATAAAAAGTACTCCAACCCTTCAGGTAAGGGGTTGACTTGAAGGGTTGGAGTACTTTTTATAATTACGCTCATCTTACTCAGACTTCTCCTTAGTTCTTTTCCTTCCATATACTCGAGTATTGACTTGAGCGTCGGAGTCGGCTTCGTCGGAAAATCTCCGACGTGTTCCCGTTAACGTTCGTATTAATCTCGCAAGGTGAGAGTTCCTTCCCTTTCATCATCATCCTTATGGGCTGGATTATAATGACTAACCGTCCACCTCGATTCCTTCCAAAACAATTAATATTTTATTAATAATTTATCTTTTAATTTTTATTTTTAATTTCGTCTTCTTATCATTCCATTATAATCACTATCTCATCCAACGTTATCTTGACTCCTTTCTAACATGTAATCCTCACATCTGAGCTGAGCATGCAACACAGGAGAAATTCGGAGTCCCGGACTTAATCGCACCCACCGAAGCTCTAGCCATACGGATCCTAACAAGAACACCTAACAAAAAAAAGATTTTATCCAAGCAGCACAATCATAGTTTATTCGTGAATTTAATTTGACAATTATAAATCATGTGCCAATTTTGGTTCAAAACTAGTTCCCAAGAAGCTACATGGACTTAATTAAAATGCCTCAAAAGATTTAACAACCTCAGCGAGAGCACAGAATGATCACAAACAATCTAATCTTTGATAGAATGGACTCACAAAATGTACGTTCTTCCACGAGAACAAAATAAAATCAGATATAACTGAAGAAAAAAACAAAATGAGTGTATAGATCTGAGAACTCAGGAGAGAAGTCCAGTGATAGTCGACAAAGACAAAAGACATTCACAAGCAAATATTCAAAATGACATTTGCAGCTATCTCTAGGACGAAGGAGAAGAGATAAAAGTATTGTTTGTGAGTTTGGACGATCTGTTAGACTAGAAAGGTTCGGTTGAGATTTTTTTTTTTGTTGGAAGGAGAAAAGGGACAAATTTGATAAAAAAAATTATTGGAATTAGAGTGGTTGCTAATCAATTTGGTGGCAAAAAATTATTCGCTCGTTCTCAACGTCTCTGTCAACCTGTCCAAGAGTCCACACGGAAAAAATAAATCATGGGGACTACTAGTCCGGATGCTGTGACTAATACATGGGAAAGACAGATACATTAACTTTGTCAGATTTTGATTATCAATAAATAAGACTTCTACTGATATATATTTTTTTCCTGCAAGATATTCGTCCGGCCCGGCCACACGGAAGTTTCCCATCGGTTGCCAGGGTAAATCGGGAAGCGCTCGCAGTGGGCGGTCTAGAAGCCTAGCGTCCCAGGGTTTACGCCCCATTTGGAGATAAAATTTCTGCAAATACCAGTGTTCTGAAAACCGGACCGGACCGGGCGGTTGGACCGGTTGAACCGGGAACCGGCCAGATTTCCGGTCCGAGTTGACTCTGAAAACCGGCTACTCAACAACCGGATACGAACCGTTCTGAACCGGGCGGGAACCGGTGAACCGGACAAACCGGTCAAACCGGCTTGATTATTTTTATTTTGATTTTTTGATTTTTTTCCCCTTTTGCAGTTTTGCTTTCTTACTAAAAATGAAAATTGAAAAATAAAATTTCAAAAACCTAGTTTGCATTCACCCAAAGTCCCAAACGAACAAACCTGTTATTTGCTTGCAAGAGAGTCATCGCCGCCAGCCTCTCGCCGCGTCACCCTGCCTCTACCAATCTCGCCGCAGCGCCCTGCCTCCGCTAGCCTCGCCTCGTCGCCACTAGCCTCGGCCCGTCTCCAGCTTCGTTGCGTCGTCGTGCTGGCATATGATGGCAGTAAGATATGACATATTTGGATGTATAATTTTACATGTGCTTTACTAGTGTCCCCTATTTAAGTGTTTATCGGTGAACAAATGCTATTGTGATATAGTTTTAACTTTAATAAGATTCTTCAATTCGTATCCAGATTTCTTGAATCCAATGGTTTTAAACTTGAATTTTTTCTTTGAAACTAATTTTTTTTTCAAAAATATTGTACTGAGTTGCTGCTGACAAAAATATATCACATGCTCGACCTAGTTAATCTAATCTTGAAGAAAATAGTTGGATACGTTGTTAGTTTCATATATTTATATAAATACATGTTTTATTATATATCGGTTATATCCCGGTTGGACCCCCGGTTAAACCGGTTGAACCTCTGAACCTCTGAACCCTTGCTCCGACCGATTCGATGTCCGGTCCGGTTCTCAGAACCTTGGCAAATACGCTGTAGCTGGGGATCGAACCTCGGATGCCTGGGATAGCGACTAGTCGCCCTACCGCTGCACCATAGCCCCGGTGGCGAGATTCGTCTCTTAGATTTCAAAAAGGTTGGAACCGCCAACCCAGCGGCCCCCTGGTCTCTGCCCCACAAGTGTCCAGAGGGAGTAAATCACGGTGAATGCTGGGCAGGCCAAGACACCCAGGCGCGAGGGATTCGTCTCTTAGAGAATCTACAATGGTGCGTTAATCGAGCGTTATAACGTTCGATTAACGCACGTGTGATATGACATCCCCAATCGATTGGGGGAGTGGGCGATTGGGGAGCAACATTTTTTATGCTCCGCCCAATTGATTGGGCAGCCCCCCTCCCAATCGATTGAGATTGTCGTAATCGATTAAAAATGACAACAGTCACCTAAACGGCTACAAATGACTATTTTAATTAAAAAAAATAAATTTTTAGAAAATAAAAATATATGTAAGTAAAAGAATGAATATGTGAGATAATGTATATATGAGAGAATGTGTACGTGACATGTGGACCCCATAAATAATGGGGATTGAATGTTAAATAAATATGAGAGAATGATGTTATTAATGTATATGTGACATAAAAATCTCATACCTTTTGGTAAGCCGATAAATATTATAATATTAATGATATTAAACGGTTACAGATGCCTTGATTAATTCTTAGGCGGACGTCTCGGCCTTATGGATGGGCCACTTGATGAATTTGGAAGTACGAGCAAGTCTTGACATGAAGTCCCTGTTACAATAGAAGCTTGAGCTCTACGGACGTTCAAAAGTCCTTAGACCATCTACGATCATAAATATCATAATAAATATCATAATTGATATATTTTCATATTAAAATGATATAATTTCAACATTAAATATTAAGTTTATTCTAATCCACTCACACCCTATCATACAAAAAAAATGTCATTAGAATATTCTATTTATAAAGGTAGTTATAATTAAAATATATATTATATAAATATAATTATAATTAAAAATTTATTAAATAAATTAAAAATACAATTTTTAATAAATTAAATCTTTATAAATATGCATAATAAAACTTAAATATACTACTAAATACACTCAATTTAAATTTATAATAAATAATTAATATTATTATAAATAATGAAAAAAATAACAATTACAAATTAATTTTTATTTATGATATTTAAAAATATATATTACATTTGAATTTATTAATTATATAACATAATAAGATTTTTAAAAATTAAAAAAAATCTTGAAAAAATTCTCACACCAAATTTGGTGTGGCTCGTATCAAATTTGGTGTTGAAATACGGCGATTGATTGGAGTTAATTGATATTAATTTCATTTTAAATTTGATGTGAGAGATCTTAGCGTGAGAATGAAATCCTCGCTAGCTGTTGGAATTATACATCCCATCTCCTACCGCTGCATTGTGTGCAGATGGAATGCATTAGATAACGAGAGGGACCATTTTGTTTATGATAGTCGAGCTGTCGTTTTAAAAGTCGCATTCCATGAATTTATCATTTTAGTGCAGAAGAAAATTGATAATTTTTACTTGATTCGATTAACTTTAAATGAGATGAGTAATTTTAAATGAGACGAGTAACTTTAAGATGTTAAATTTCTGGACCGTCCGTCGTAGGTATTTTCTGATTTATCCTAAATTGATAATTTCAGATTCGATATTATTTGACTCTCGTTCAGTAAAAGAAAGAAAACCTCAATTTTGATTCTCTGAGTGTGAGTCTCAATTTGAGTATGAATACTGGGTTAGTAAAGTCACCATAGACGGTCTTAATTAGCTAGCTATGAATTTCATTATTCTCGTCACGTCTCCTCCTTCGTTCCTCGTCCCTTTTGTGGACCTCCAACAACCCCACCTACCTCCTTTAACGAGGCTCTGTGAATACTTTATTAGAAATTTTGAAAATGAAAATTAATGATGAAAAGGGTTTTCCAAAAAAAAAAAAAAACCGTGAGCGTTTGTCCAGAAGGCTTAATATATACTATATATATAAAAAAATTAAATGGGCCAATGGGGCTTAATGCTAAATAGATGAAGATTCAAATAGGAAGACTTGAGGCACAAACGTCTAGAAGAAATGGAGATCAGTCGATAATAAGTAATAACTATTCTTGAAATTAAGAGTTAGTTTTGCCATAGTATCCGGGTTAGAAGTTCTGTAATTTATTTCTTTCGGATTAATGGGGATGTTGAGACGAACGAATCGTCTTTTACCATTTAATTTTGAGAAATGATGGCAGACTCGATATGTTAGAGGGACTCAACTAGTAGACTAGCTAGATGCAGCTAGCTACGTTATCTTTTTAATTCCCTTTGTCCATTGACATAACATCCTTGCCTATCCGAGGATTTTGCTATATTTCCTTCCGGCCAACATCGATTGATGGTTCGATAACTCAGCTCTGGGCCTCCCTTTGTAAACTGCAATGATTTCGCTGAGAGTTGATGTGTATAACGTACATTTGTTGAATTACATTAACATATTTTGTATAAACTAGCTTCTTGCATTTTCATTCGTTTTATCTTTTGTAGTCCGTGTGACTGTTTTGTGCTATATATTGACAGAAAGTGAAATTTTTAGCATTAGGAAAAAAAATAATTAACGAGATTTTTCTAATCTCGAGTGATCGACTCGGTCCCACGGAAGTTTTCCACCAGCCGCTAGGATAAATCGGGAAGCGCTCACGATGAGCGGTCTAGAAGCCCAGCATCTCAGGGCTCGCGGTTGGCGGTCTAGAAACCCAACATCCTAGCTTACCTTTCTCAACCTTTTGACTAAGATGATCAAGTGTAGTATCTGTTCTTATCAGTTTAAAATTTTAATGTTAGAGCATGCTGAGAGAGACAAAATCCGACAAAATTAATACATTGCAGATTGATCAATGACGACCAGCCAGTGACAACCACTATGGTCGTGGATCTAGACCCGATCATGGTTTGGAACCGATGGTTCGACGGTTCGGAACCGCCGGTTCGACGGTTCGTGGGAGGTCGACCCTTAACCTTAACCGCCCAAGCCAGTTGCGGTTCACAGTTCGATTCACGGTTCGTCACCGCTCAATATTATTATATTAAAAAAATTTTAAAAAAAATAAATTAAAAAAAATAAATTTTATTAAAAAAGGACTTGCACTTATATAAGTTGCCTACGTATCCCCTTAGGTTGTACGGGAATCAAAGCTCATGTAGTTCTTTTACATTTTTACTCTTTTACATTCTTTACATTTTTACCCTTTCTCATTCACTTCCATTCCCTCCCGTTCCCGTTATATTTGTTCCTTCGGTATCAAATTCTTCGACTTCGTCTTCTGAAAGTTGCATTCCTTGGATTCGCTTCTCGGCTCTGGTCCAATCATCTAGTAATGCTTGAGCTTCCAATGAGTCGGAAGACATAGTTGATCGTCGTTCATCTATTATGTTGCCACCGACACTAAACGTCTTCTCCACAGCAACAGTTGACACTGGAGAAGCTAAAATTTCTTTTGCGATCACAGAGAGAACTGGAAAGCTTTGAGCCATCTGTGACCACCACTTCAAGATATCGAAGTCTTCGCTATCTGCTTCATTAAAATCAAAAGAAGTCGTAAAATAATTCTCAAGTTCCTGTGTGGAACTTGAGGATCCTTGTGGACGTTTCGTCCGGTCTTTTAATAAAAGTTGTGTTTTTGTAAGTTTTAAATTAGTAGTAGTAGATTGTTGTATTTCAGAAATATTAGTTTGTGTTCCATATTTAACATAATATTGATGATAAAAATCATATAAATAATTTCTAACATTATATATAATATTAGCCGGATCCCGAGAGGAAGAATCTTTAATAGGAATTAAAGCGTCATAATATAAAGTTAACATTTCTTGTAAAACTTCCAATTTAAATCTAGGATCTAATGCAAATGCAATTAAATAAATTTCAGGAATAAAATAAAAATATTTTTCTTATTTAGTTTTCATAGCTAATATACATAAAGTTAAAACTTCATTATTTACATGTTCATTTAATATTAATACTATACTACAAAAATTCACTAAAATTAAATAAGCAGTGGGTTAATAAGGGAGTGTTTGGGAGAGCTTCTGCTAGCTGCTTTTTAGATTCTGGCTACACAGAAGCACTTTTGAGTGTTTGTGAATACCAGATTCTGCTTTAACTTCTATAACTTTTAGCCAAAAGCTGGAAGCAAGAATTTGATGCTTCTATCTGCTTCTGCTTTTCTATTTATGATATAACATTTAAATAATATAACATTTTACCTTATTACCCTTGACTTAATTTTATCTCTCACCTCATTCATTCACATCGCTTCCCAAATCGGCGGAGGCGGAGCGGAGGTGAAGGTGATTTTTATATTTTTATATTTTTAAATAAAATTTTATATTTTTATATAATTTATATTTTCAGAATTATATATATATATTATAATTATATAAATTATATATGTTTATTTTTTATTAATTTTATATATTTTTTATAAATTATATTATTTTCAGAATTTATTTTTTATATAAATTATATTTTATTGATAGTATCGAAATTATATTTAAATAATTAAAAAAATGATTAATTTATATAGTTTAAGGATATTATTGTCATTTAATTGAAAATTAAGCTTGGAAGTACTTATTCTCCCAAACACTCAAACTTTATCTTGTATCAGCTTTTGACTTCTATTTCCAAACACTGTCTACTTTAGCTTCTTACTAACTTCAAAATAATCACTACAAGAATCACTTTTCAAGAAGCAAAAGCTCTCCCAAACACTCCCTAAACACCAGAAAGTTGTTCAGTTGCATCGTTAAAAACTTTTAAAATTTTACAAATATTACTACAAATATTCCATTATTGTGAAAATAAATATATATTAGTATTACTATTTTGTGCAAAAAATAAACATAATAAATCTTTATATTGAAAAGAATCTTGTAATAATTGATATGTTGAATTCCAACGTGTTAGAACATCACGTGGAAATTTTTTATGTCTCATTCCATTAGCTTTACAAAATCTACTCTATTGTTTTATCATAGATGGATGTGACCATAAGTATGCAATTGCAGTTCTAATTGGTTGAATATAATTTTGTAAAAGTTTTAATCCATTTTGAACACATAAATTTAAAACATGACATACACAACGAATATTAAAAAATAAACCACCAATAACAGGTTGATAAATAAATTTTAATTGATCTATAGAAGCGGTATTAGAACTAGCATTATCTAATGATATTGAAAATATTTGATGAGTCAATCCATATTATTCTAAAATTAAGTGTAATAATTATGCAGTGTTATGAGCAATATGTGATTTATCAAAAACTCTATAAGCTAATCATCTTTTTTGGAGGATCCAACAGTTATCAATCCAATGGCATGTTACACCCATATAAGAATGAGTTTGCCAATGATCACTCCAAATATTGGAACATAAAGAAACTTTATTATTTAATTTACTAAATTCATCAATTAAATTCTTTTTTCCTTGTTTTACTAATCTTTTAATGTACGAGTAAGTGTAATCTTAAGTACACATTTAGCAGCAGAATTAAGAGATTCTTTACAAAAAATCTTCAAATGTGCATTTAGATCCAAAATTAAAACAAAAATGTTCTACGGAAACAAATTTAACTAGTGATTCTCTTAATTTATTATCCGAATATAAAAATAAACCAAAATCAGTACTACTACCACTAGAAAATCTAGATAATTGTGTTTGAGAGCGGTCAAATCCATATTCCATCGGGTGCTTCGTTTCTACATGTCCTTTCGACGACCCATAGCCGCCACCGACTTGGAATTTGTAGGAAGCATTGCAATGCTTGCATTTTGCACGCAATTCTCCTGACGGAAGTGTGACATTCTCAAAATGTTTAGTGAAAATAGACGATTTTAAAGGAGTATTTTCCAAAACCTTAGAAGTAATCGCATTAGTACTTCCTTGCGTTTCGGGGATCGAAGGGCGTTGGGGTTGAGCCTCGGTCTCATCATCGGTGGATTGAATTTGAAGGTTGGGATTCTCGTATGCTATTTCTTTTCCCCTCCGAGATCGAGATGATGAAGCTCCGTAACCTCCTTCCATTATCGTCGAAAAATGAAGAACGCGGAAAGAAGTTGAGATTTGAGAATGAGATATTAAGAGAAGTGAAGTTGTGTTGTGTGTGAAAATGATGAAATGAGCTCCCTATTTATAAAGTTTGGATCATAACGGTCACTAAATCATAGCCTTTGATAAAAAAACGGTCAAATGATCTCAACCGTCGAAAAAAATACAAAGCCTTCCCAACGGTTGGAATCGGCGGTTAACCGCCGGTTCGCGGGTTTTGGCTGCGCGAACCGGGTCAACGGGCCACCCGGCCCGTTGACCCAAGCCGGTTCATTGCCGGGTTCGGGCTGGACACGGCCCGAGGTCGAGTCTACGTGGATCATCCAGGAAATCAGATTTGGCCATGGAGCGTCAATCAAGACGAGTAACATGTACCACGGCCAAGCTATGTATGCTACTAATCAAAAAAGAAAACGAATACAACACAATCTACAACCATAAATCATCAGGGTTTCAAGGGGCGGCATTGTCACGCCCCCAGAGGCCTATGTTTTCTTAAAAAACGAACAACATCTCTCTTGTATGACGGACAATCTGAATCTTGTCTTGTTTGTTTCGCTTTAGTTTGTTTTTCATTACGGATTGTATTTTATTTTCTATGAACTTGGTATTGTGAGTAATATTATTCAGAGTTAGATTTGCGGAGTTGATGGTTATTGATTTTTTCAATATTATTAACTGCGTAGTTGTGGTATGTCAGTATTTATTTTTGTTATTTCTAGCTTTGTTGGCGGCTTATATATTATGTTGAGATGGATCTAGATAAGATTCAGATTGTCCGCCGTACAGATGAGATGTTGCTCGTTTTTTGAGTAAGCATCTGCTTCTCGGGGCATGATAATTTAGTGGTATCAGAGTGTAGCTTTATGGGTGTAACTTGGGAGGTTTTTTCAGATTTTTGTAGAGTTTCTTTGATACCAATTTAGTGGTATCAGAGCCAAGTTTTCAAGGTTATTTGGGTCATTTGTGGAGGTATACAAAGTTTACCTGATATTAATTTATTTGGTATCACAGTATCAGTTTTATGAGTGTTTTAGAAATTTCGGAATTTTTTGTGTTTTGGGATTTTCAGAATTTTACGAAGTCTTTTTTATACCAAACTTTTTGGGTATCAGATGCTTGGGTTCGGGTATATGTCTGGATTTTTCGGATTCGTTTTATCGACTTGGATGTATTTGGATTTGGTGGCAAAACTTCTTCAAGCGACGAACAAGTAAGTTGATAAATTTACTAGTAGTTATATATTTTGGTAATATTTGTTAAATATTTTAACATGTATGCCTCATCGTATTGAGCTGTCTCCGTCCTATGCACGTGGTCGTGGTCGGCAATCACAAGGGAGGGCGGTAGAGTCTGTGAGGGACTCGAGTCAAGAGGTTGAGAGACCCACTTGGGTGGAGTTGACTGATCAGGAACAGGTTCACCAGGACTTTTTGGGTCATCGAGGTCTCCACCATCAAAGGAACCTCCATCGGATCCAATGGCAATTCCAGCAATACCACCAGTGGTAGTTTCAGTAGTACCACCAGTGGTAGCTACCGCCCATGCGAGCTAGATTCTGGACAGAGCTCAGATTCCGTTTTTGGCAGTGTCCGTGAAGGACCGTTTCATGTTATTTCACGGAGAACCAGATCCGTGCATTGCTCGCTCGTGACTAGAGAAATTGGAGGGCACTTTCAGCTACATGACTCTCACTGACCTAGAGAGGGTTGAGTTAGCTACCTATCACCTTCAGGATGTGGCTATCACATGGTGGAATATGCAAAAGACCATTATTGAGGTGCAACATGTTACTTGGCCTTCATTTCGGGAGGCCTTTGAATGGAAGTATTATCCTATTGTATTCCGTATGGCTAGACACCAGGAGTTTTTGGCCCTCAAGCAGGGAGATCATAGTATTCTAGAGTATGATGCAGAATTTAACTGCTTGGCGAAATTCTATCCTCAACTGATAACCGATGATAGCGAGCAGATGATACAGTTCATTCAGGGTCTAACTAGTTATATTCAGATACGGATGTCAGATTTGACTACTACTACATATCAAGAGGCTTGGACCGAGATCTATTTATAAAGATGACTCAGCGGTGAGTGTACGACGATTAGAAGAAAGGCAAGCAATCGACAGGAGGCAGTGACAACTCAGAGACAATAGAGCGTCGACCAAAAGCGTAATAGGAATCAGAGTTCACATAGTACTTAATGTGTCTAGCTAGCTTGATTGAATTATCATGAAAACAAGAGCTACGTCAGAATAAATACATCGTTGTATCTCAAAAGAAACATTGATTATCTGAGGATAAATCACCTTCAAGAGTAGTGCAACATTGTGGGAGAAGGGATCATATATGATTTGTCAGTACTCATTGAAGCGAAATTGAAATTTTAGAATTAGTTCCTCAATCATCCTTTCATTCAAGTTTCTTATTTTGTTTGATTTCTCATTGCAACTATTCCTTCATCTCGATTTCTTCTAGATAACTACTTTGCACGTAACTAGTATTCAACAATATAGTCTCATAGGATGATATTTTTATTACTTAACGACGATCTTTCATTTGCGGTGTTCCGCACATCATGAATTGCAAAATAGGAGTTGCACCTTCGCAAGGAGTACAAATGGAGCAAGTGGATGTAATAACAACTATAACTAGAGGCTGTAGAATGATCCGTATTCTAATACCTCTAACCTTAGTTGGAGGAACATCTAAATTTTTTTTACATTTGGATAAGGTAACTATAGTCCACCACCATAATTTAACATAAATCAAAATTCAACATAGAAACACTTCTCGAAAAACTTCACGGCGACTAAAACCAAGTAGAATGAAGACTTTAAGAAAGAAATCGAGGTCTAAAAAATATTGGATCAGATAGCAGATAAATTGGGATGATTGACCTAGTTTCACAAAAATTTTCTATCGGTAATCAGGATTAATCGGAAAACGCTCGCGATGAACGATATAAAAAATCTAAAATAACGACTAGTTACTCTACCACTACATAATAATCTTGAGGATAACAAAGTGCGGTCTAGGCAACAACACCAAGCAGCGGGAGAAGCAATCAAACAACTAATAGGTAAAGTTGACTCAGGAAATCGATTGAGGACCTAAAAGAGGGAAAAAAACAAGAAAGAATTTGAAGAGAAAGGTGAGAAACCTAATTCCATAACTCATGTCAGAACTTACACACCACCGCAATCAATGATCAAGAAGCTCCATGTGAATAGATTAACTCCAAAACTTAAAGATCCAATTAGTTTTTCAATTCCCCCACAAACAATCTTTCTTGCATTATTAGGGCCGTCTGACTACATATAAAGAAAGGGCTGCAGCTCTTCCCACGTTGTCAGGCCCGAGACGGGATCCTCTGATCCTTGTCTCTCTATCTTAATCGCCGGCGATGATCGACGAGTCCTCCGATCGAACATCATCAACGGTCTCCGTCCGCCGTTCCGAACAAAACTATACACCGGAGGGTATGGTGAACCCGTTGGGGACCGCCGTTCTCTGGGATCCTGTTCGGTAAGGGAGGGCAAATCTTGTGTCCCAAAAAAGTCCCTGTCCTGCCTGTTCAGTTCCCCAACGACGGCCGACGAGTCGTTCGATTGCCGATCGGATACTACCGGCGGCCTCCGACCGTCGTCCTGAACAAAACTATACCATAGGGGATACGGTGAATCCGTCGGGATCGCCGCAATTGCGATCTGACGAGATTGCAATTGCAACGATTCCAACCGATTCATCATTTTCCTAGAATATCATTTGCTTCGGTACAACGATCAAAATTCATCGATGATGTTCGATCGACGATCGGACGATTCGTCGGTTATCGCCGGACAACGAGACTGACGGGACGGGCTGTTTTTTTGGGAGAGAGATCTAAATTGTCGGTCAGGACCTATGACTTGACATTGACAAGGCAATAAAGAAACAATTATATTCGATTGCATCAATCCAACTCATTCATGATTCCCAATATCTTCTGTTAATTTCACGAGCAGCGGAAAAGTAAAAACAATGAAGAAGAAGAAGAAGAAATGAATGAAGGAGGTGAGCAGTCGACCTTAGTCCTTAGCCACCGCCCCTTCGATCCAGATCCTGCGCGTGTCGTTGGCTGATGAAGAGGCGCGCGCGGTCGAGGAATGGCCGGAACCTGGTGACATCGAGCCTCACGTTCTGCTCCTTCAAGAAGATCCTGGAGAAGGTATCCCACCCTTGGTGGTGCACCGACATGGGATCCTTGAACACCGCGTGGTCTCTCGGGTACTGCTCTGACAGCGTCGTCTCCTCCTCGTTGATGCTGTACTCCAGGTAGTTCACCTCCATCTGCTTCGCCGGTTCCCGGAAGTAGTGGCCGGCGATCCAGTCGAGGTTCCCCCACGGCACCACCTGGATCACCACGCCGCCCCTCGGCAGGAACACCATGTTCGTCAGCGCCGACCCGTGCACGCCCATCAGCACGTCGCACGAGTTCACCACGCGCGAGAATTTGGCGATGTCATCGCTCGCCTCCGTCACCACCACCTCGAATCCCGCCCCCTCCGCCATTCTCACGATCTCCTCCGCGTTCGTGAACCGCCTCGTCTTTGCCCGCGTTATCAGCATCAGCCTCGCCTTCGCCGCGCTCGGCTCCCCGCCGGCCCCCGGCTCCGGCAGCAGGGTAGGGCGCTCTCTGGGGAGACCGAAGGCGCTCCTCGTGAACTCGGCGAAGTCGACCATGGAGTAGCCGTGCGGCGACTTGGCTGGCTCCATCTGGAAGTCCTCGATGCTGCTGCAACGGAGTCCGAGCGTGACGCGGGGGAAGCAGCGAACCGCGTCGTCCTCGTCGAACTCTATCACGGGATACCGGGAAAGCTTGTCGAAGTAAGGCCGGTACTTTTCGACCCATCCGGGCTTGTTGTTGGCCACCAGCAGCTGGACGTCGCCGCCGAATGGGGCCGCCGACTGGAAAAGGGGCACCAGAACGTCGCCAAAGTCGTGAAAGTAGTTGATACCGGACCAACCGCCGATCGCGAACACCAGAGCGGGGATCGAATAGTTGACCGCGCACCGGGCCTCATCGCCGTAGTCGTTGACAAGCCTCAGAGTCACCTCGCGAACACCGCCGCCGGAACCCACGTCCCACTTCCGGGCGTACGGCTTGATCGTCCACGACTCGCCCTCTTTGTTACCGTCGGGAGGCGGCGCCACGTAGACCACGCGGGTGTTCTTGCCCACGATTCTGACATCGCCGGCCGCCTCGCAGACGTCGGATTTCCTGTTCGACAGATCGCAAATCGGCTTCTTCTCCACCACCGGCACGCCTTCATGATTTGAACGACAAATAATTGTGGGTTTATGAATTACTTGGCTGTGAATTAATTACCAACGTTTGCACATACCTTGTTCCACTGTTCTTCCAGTGGTCGGAGCCTCTTCAGGAACAGCAGATGAATTCTTCTCAATCACTAGTACCTTCTCCTTCTCTGTATCAAGAATTCACCAACTAAATCAACTTAGTCTTTCTTTAGCAATTAATTAAGATCTATCTACCAACTTTGGGGCTACCTGCTGCTTCTTTTCCAGTCGAGGGATACGATTCAATGGAGCTGGAGTTGACATCTACCACTTGTACAAGCTGAGAATTTGCTGCAAATTCAGCAAGCAAACGATCTATCCATGAGAACTAGAAGGAGGAGTTGATTAATTGTTGTTACTGGGGGAGAAGAAGACGAATCTTACCCATGGATATGCGCATCTTGTTAGTCCCGGACATGGTAACATAGGTAAGCGAGACGAGAATGAAAACTACAAGAAATCCTACTCCGTAACTTTGAGGCTTTGATCTGTTGAGGTTCCTGAATGGCTTCGCCATTTCCTCTCCGCCGGAGTCTTCTCGTCTCTTGCCCTTTTGCCCTTGCCCTTGCCCTTTCCAGAGTCTCTGCAGCCTGCAAAACGTGGGAGCCGATTTAACAATGAGGAGGAATCAATCTCACGGAAGTAAAGGCAAATGTCAAACTACACCCTTTAGTTATATAAATATCAAATGGGTAGATCTCTTTTTCGAAAAGACACCTCCATGTTTTACAAACTCTCGTTCGTGTAGCGTAGCTGTTCTCAGGGTAGAATTGTTCCATGGCACGAATTTGAATCGCGGGACGTAGGCTGATGAGATAGATATACGCTTAGTGAAAATGAATGTCTCAATGAAAATTTTGATCGTCAATTAATGATACGTTCGATATCTGATCATTGATTGGACATCGTCGATGGCCTCCTGGAGCCGTCTCGAACTAAATTATATCCTTGGAGCACAGTGAACTTGTCTGGGATTATCGGAATTGCGATCTCGCATTATTCACCATCAATTTAGATGAGTTCAACGTTGCCAGCGATCTTGACGGATTCACCGTCCCCTCAAAGTATAGTTTAATTCGAGACGGCGATTGGAGGTCGCTGATGGTGTCCGATCGGCAATCAGACGTCGGATGTGCTGTCGATTGTTGATCAAAATTTTCACCGAAACATTCATTTTTACTGTGTAAATCATTTTTCGATGAGATAACAAGGGTTGGAGAGTAAACAAGAAGGTAAATCATAAAATTAGAATTTTTTTTTATGAATAATGGATTAATTTTTCATAGCTAATTATATGACTATTATATAAATCTTAAGAAAGAAAGAAATTCTGAATTATGATATTCAATTATAATTTTATAGAGAAATAAAAGAGATATTTAAAAAAACAAATATCTCTGCACAGATAATACAATTAATATAACAGGATGCATATTTAAACTAATTAAAACCTAGAAATATCATAATTAACTTAAATACCATAAAAATGAGAATTATAAACAATAGTAATAAAATTTTTAACGGCTCAAAGGAAAGCCTAAATGGTAAAATTTATACCTGAAAGTTAGCAGATTCTTCAATAATAAATGTAGATCTCTGAATTACGTATGTGTGATTACCGATCGAGCTTAATTCTGAATTATGAATCACAAGTTATGACTGTTTAAAATTTGGATATCTATTGCATATCTAATTTATCTATCATTGTAGAGTCAAGGATATTAATCCATTTCAGATGAGTGAAATCACTATAATTTTATTTTTTATAAATTCAATTATGTAATATTTTTATTAAATTGATAAAACAACTTTTAAGGCCATTTTCACTTCCTAATTCTGTAAAAACTGTACTTCCTAATTCTGTAAAAACTGTACTTAAGAAATTCAAATTTTCTATAATAAATTATACAAATTTATAATTTAACTTTATAAAGTGTAAAATTAAGAAAATATTATTTTTATAAAAGGTAATAAGAAAATTTAAACTTCATGAGAATTGAAATTCAAATTTTGTAAATATCTGCGTATGATGAAAAAGGGTGAAAAAAAGCATTGCGTAAACATTGAGGTCCTTTTGATACTTTTAATACAGCAAAAGACAAGGAGCCATCGAATCAGCTTACATGTCTATTCTTTTTCGATTTTCCTTTAAAATAATGCATGGTTGAGAAGAGTTCGCTTTTTATAGCTAAATGATTGAGGATTGAAAATTATTTTAATCAGTTAAAATTAATTAATTAATTTTTAATATATATATATATATATATATATTTCTAATCGATATCGATCTATCCATTGAAGAAACCCTTAATTAAAAACCTTTAGAATTCAAGTAAAATTTATTAGTTTTTTATTGTCACGAAACGTCTAAAGTTGGTGATGAGGAGTCTGTTGAAGTTTCAACGGAGTAGTTGGCGAGCAAGTCTCCATATGTTTACTAGTCTACTTTTAAAAATAAAAAGACTTCATTAAATATTAATTGGAAAGTTTTCTGTAATTTACCGTTAAATTAAGGAAAAATTTACTTAAAATTTTTCAATCTCAAATTCAACTTTACATGCACTCCCCATTCAAAATTTTCTTTGCCTACAGGGATTAACAAGACAGTTTTGTAAGTATTATTTGAAAAAAGTTGAGTATAGAAGTTAGAAATTTGAGTATGTAAGATTGCATCCACCACATCAAGAAACTGTATACTCAAATTTTTTAAATAAGTACTCAATCTTAAATAACTTATACTTAAATCTTTACAATGTATACTCAATTTTCACTCCTTTATACTCAATTCATCAGGGAATAAATGTAAAGAATTTATCAAATGCGGAGTGCATGCAAAGATCAATTTGAGATTGGAGAGTTATCTGTAATTTACCGTAACTACTTAGACGAAATAATTTAAAAAATATATTGAAAAATGTCCAACTAAATTTATTTTTACTAAATTTAAAATATAAAATTAGTTGATTATAATGGTGGAAATAACTTTGCCAATTGAGTTAACTAAATTAAACTATTTTTTCTTTAAAAAATGGCTGTTAATTTATTATTTAAAAAAAAAATTAAAGTCATTTTTTGAATAAGTTCATAAAAAAACAGAATTCTCTCTGAAATTAACTAAGCGACTTAACCAGATGAATTTTTGTTTATTTTATATTTTTGAAATTAAGAAAATACAGTTCTTTCGAAAATTAAATGGTCATTTATCCCTAAATTTTTAAAATTTATTGGATCATTTTGTCACTCGGGCAGTTATAATTGATAGATATTAATTAGATGTAGTTTAAAAAAACTAAAAATAGATTAAAAATGCATTATTTTTTTTTACAACAATATAGTTGATTATAAACAAGAAATTAAAATAGTTTTGAAAAATGGAACAGGTATCTTTCGAGGTGGTTTGGTGGTTGAAGATTCTTTAATAAACTTGTATTTCGTGTGAGATGATTGATATTAGATTAATAAGAAGAAAAGTCAGCTTTGAGGGCTCGATGAACTTGAAGAAAAGTTTATTTTTTCCCCCTCATTGTGCATATTTTCTCAGAAATAATTCATTACTCAAACGAATAATTTTATATTATTCGATAATTTTTTCTGACAAAATATGTAAATATTTGATGTGATTCTCTTCTAGCCAAGCCTATATGACTTGATTGTATGTTAGCACGCCTAGCATATGTGAGTCCATCATCCGGCTCAGCTCAAACTCGGCATCTCGTGATGGTTAGTGCGTGAGTGTTATCATCAAGAGATCTGAGGTCAAATCCTAACAAAGCCAATATGTCCACCCTCCCCACGCGCTAGCTACAACATCAGGGGTTAGTAGCCCCCGTGATTTACCTCCTTCGTGTTGGCCCTGAGATGGGTTGGCGGAGGCGCTGGGGGCGAGCGAATTGCCTTTTGCCATCAAACTCGGCATCTCGATGGCAAAAGACGATTCGCTCACCCGCAGCACCCCCGTCAATTCGTCTCAAAACTAACATGGAAGAAGTAAATCACGGAGGCTACTAACCTGGATAGTGACTTATGCGTTCGCCATCAGTCCATAATGGCAACGACCTATACGTTAGCCATCAATCTATTCCGTGGAGATTAATAAATTTGGCATCTCGAGCACCTACAAATAGTTTTTGATGATTTTAATAAGATCGACAAAGAATTTAAGTTAACTTTGCGTTTATCTAATTTATGTACTAAGAATGTGATGGCATGGTGGCTCAAGGTCTGTAAGATCAAACAAGAATAGAGCATCCGAGGGATCGTAAGATTAAAGAACATTGAAACATGACAAAGCAAGGACGTGAACTACATGATGGATGAAAAGGGAAGAAGTCGATGATTCATTACATTCGAGAGATATGAGAAGATCTCAAGCTTTGGATGAACTTCATGTGAGATGGGTAAGGACTATTGATTGTTATTAAAACTTGGTAAACGAAGAGAAAGTTGTCAAGTTTTGGCATTGGGTAAGGATTATTGATTATTCTTTATCTTTGTCGGCCAATTCTTTGATTTTATAAGATTGTTGAATTCATCTGCACACATCACGAACCCTTCAAGAATAATAAACTGCATTTCAATTTGGGGGTGGGACAAAGATGAATAGCTTCAAACAAAAACTTATAATGCAACAACCAAAAGTAGCTCAAGGAAAAATTAAAGTGCAACATAAATAAGAAAATAATTCAAAAAAGGAGTAAGCGAATCAATACTTACTCAATGATTTATATGATTCAATAGCCAAAAGAAGAGAAAAAGAGCTGGGAGAGAATAATTTGATAGAGTTTCTTTGTTGTAGAATGATGTGCATTTCATAGCCAACATACCTGAATTTAAAGGCCTCAACCAAGCTTCTAAACTTCTCTATATAGAATCATCCAGTTTATTATGCATTAGTCAATTACTCATTAAAAAATGATTAACGAGATTTTTCCAACCTCGGACGGTCAATTACTCATTAGCTTCTAGGGACAATTGTTATAACAAACTGTTCCATTACAACCATTAAACACCTCTAGCAGTCAACTCAAGAAACCCTCTATCAATTGCGCAAGGAATTAACCATTCTATGACAACAACTATAATATTTCCAATCAACTCAAGAATTATCAATAACTGTTTAATAGAGATAATCAAAATAGTAGCCTTTTGTTCCTTTAGTTGAATCAACTGCTAAATCAACAAGCACATAATTAAGTAAACTGAAGGTGTTAGTCGTCTACTTTACTAGTAATCATATATTAGTTGCCTGAAGTATTGACTGGGTCATTTCTAAGACTTTGGTCCAAGTCTAATTAGCTCTCAATTTCCCAGTCTACATAAAACTCACACTCATCATTGCACAAATGAAATCTGCCAAGTTGTTGTAGAATACACTTCTCGAGCCTTTATTGAGGTCTTTCTCCTCTTACCAAGTTTTCAATCAACCTTAACTTGTTGAAACTTTCATCTTATCAAGCATTTGATCGGCCTTATCTCTTAGAGCTTACTTTTATCAAACATTTGATCACCCTTTATGTCAGGAATTATCTTATGGTGTAACCTGCTCCTATATACACTTGTCATAATTCATCAAATACTTATTCTAACTTAAATTCTGTCTAATATCAAAACCGATTGCATCAACAATATTTGCTCATTTGTTTGTATCTTATAGGGAACTTAGGATTTCCACCTTGTCACATTGAATGGTGCTCAATATGCGAGCCAAACTTGGATTTTAAGTTGGGGGAGGGAAAGCTACTTTAGATCCTTGACTAGGAAGTCATACCACCAAAGATGACATTTAGTATGTAAAATGCCCAAGAAAATGAAGACATTAGCATTCATAATGAGTGGATGGAATGGAGAAGGAACAATGAGTTGCATTTTTACAATTAAATTAGCAGTGAGCTAGCTTTAAAGCCTCTATAATTTGTCTTTGGTGACTTTTTTCATGGAAGTTGTAAACTTTTGATACTTGACATATTTTGATGATTATGTATGCTTCAAAGCTTCTAAAATTTATTCTATTTTATGATACAAGATAAAATTTGCATGCTTGAGATGTTCGGTTTAGTTAATCATTGGATTAAGAGAGTTTGTATAGTAAAGGTTATGAATAGTTTGTATTGTAATGGCTATGAACTTCTAAATGGTTCACTTCCCTTACAACTTGTCTTGTTTTCCATGACTATATATAAACTTTTATACTTGAGAGCTATGATTTACAACCTAAAACTAATTTTCGAGCATGTGTTGAAAATTGCCCATTCTAAGTTTCTTAACAATATTCATTTCCTGATCCGGGCGTATGATTTTTAGAAGGATCAGGAGCTCGGTCGGGTTCGATTGCCTATCTAAACCGATAGTGGATAGGCCAAGTCAAGGAGTCACCCGAGGTCGGGATACTCGGGGTCGGGCACTCGGGGTCGGTCACCCGAGGTCGGGCACTCGGGGCCGATCACCCGAGGTCGGGACACTCGGGGTCGGTCACCCGAGGTCGGCCCCTCAAAGTCTGTCGTCCGAAGCCGGATACTCGCGATCATGCGAGGACGGCCGAACAATTATGAGCCTTTCTTATCATATAAGTCTTTCTTATTAAATATTCAGAAGACAATCCCCCCACGGCATAATCATTGCCTGGCAGAGCCGCCGAGAGTTAAGGAGGGACAGAAGAGATATATTAGACAGGGTGTCAGGCGGCTATGGCAGTCTCATAGCATTAATGCGGCTGTCACTATCACCATCTGTCAACTGACCCTCCCTTAATGAGATTTGCCAGCCCTGACACAGCAGAGAGTTACCTCTCCCCTATATAAACCCCCCATATGGCTCTGTAGAAGGGATTGCTGTCATTTTGCAACCCCACCACCACATTATGAGCTCTGTTTTGGTCCGAGCCGAGCGACTTAAGCCCGACTCCTACTCAGCCCGAGTCCGACCCCCCCGGGTTACAGCAGACCAGGTCGTCTTGGTTAGACCGAGTCATCCGAGCGAAGACCGGTTCTCGCTCTTCGACAGGATCAGTAATGGCTATGAACTTCTAAATGGTTCACTTCCCTTACAACTTGTCTTGTTTTCCATGACTATATTATAAACTTTTATACTTGAGAGCTATGATTTACAACCTAAAACTAATTTTCGAGCATGTGTTGAAAATTGCCCATTCTAAGTTTCTTAACAATATTCATTTCCTGATCCGGGAGTATGGTTTTTAGAAGGATCAGGAGCTCGGTCGGGTTCGATTGCCTATCTAAACCGATAGTGGATAGGCCAGGTCAAGGAGCCACCCGAGGTCGGGATACTCGGGGTCGGTCACCCGAGGTCGGACACTCGGGGCCGATCACCCGAGGTCGGGACAATCGGGGTCGGTCACCCGAGGTCAGCCCCTCAAAGTCTGTCGTCCGAAGCCGGATACTCGCGATCATGCGAGGACGGCCGAACAATTATGAGCCTTTCTTATCATATAAGCCTTTCTTATCAAATATTCAGAAGACAATCCCCCCCCCCGGCATAATCATTGCCTGGCAGAGCCGCCGAGAGTTAAGGAGGGACAGAAGAGATATATTAGACAGGGTGTCAGGCGGCTATGGCAGTCTCATAGCATTAATGCGGCTGTCACTATCACCATCTGTCAACTGACCCTCCCTTAATGAGATTTGCCAGCCCTGACACAGCAGAGAGTTACCTCTCCCCTATATAAACCCCCCATATGGCTCTGTAGAAGGGATTGCTGTCATTTTGCAACCCCACCACCACATTATGAGCTCTGTTTTGGTCCGAGCCGAGCGACTTAAGCCCGACTCCTACTCAGCCCGAGTCCGACCCCCCCGGGTTACAGCAGACCAGGTCGTCTTGGTTAGACCGAGTCATCCGAGCGAAGACCGGTTCTCGCTCTTCGACAGGATCAGTAATGGCTATGAACTTCTAAATGGTTCACTTCCCTTACAACTTGTCTTGTTTTCCATGACTATATTATAAACTTTTATACTTGAGAGCTATGATTTACAACCTAAAACTAATTTTCGAGCATGTGTTGAAAATTGCCCATTCTAAGTTTCTTAACAATATTCATTTCCTGATCCGGGAGTATGGTTTTTAGAAGGATCAGGAGCTCGGTCGGGTTCGATTGCCTATCTAAACCGATAGTGGATAGGCCAGGTCAAGGAGCCACCCGAGGTCGGGATACTCGGGGTCGGTCACCCGAGGTCGGACACTCGGGGCCGATCACCCGAGGTCGGGACAATCGGGGTCGGTCACCCGAGGTCAGCCCCTCAAAGTCTGTCGTCCGAAGCCGGATACTCGCGATCATGCGAGGACGGCCGAACAATTATGAGCCTTTCTTATCATATAAGCCTTTCTTATCAAATATTCAGAAGACAATCCCCCCCCCCCCCGGCATAATCATTGCCTGGCAGAGCCGCCGAGAGTTAAGGAGGGACAGAAGAGATATATTAGACAGGGTGTCAGGCGGCTATGACAGTCTCATAGCATTAATGCGGCTGTCACTATCACCATCTGTCAACTGACCCTCCCTTAATGAGATTTGCTAGCCCTGACACAACAGAGAGTTACCTCTCCCCTATATAAACCCCCCATATGACTCTGTAGAGGGGATTGCTGTCATTTTGCAACCCCACCACCACATTGTGAGCTCTGTTTTGGTCCGAGCCGAGCGACTTAAGCCCGACTCCTACTCAGCCCGAGTCCGACCCCCCCGGGTTACAGCAGACTAGGTCGTCTTGGTTAGACTGAGTCATCCGAGCGAAGACCGGTTCTCGCTCTTCGACAGGATTAGTAATGGCTATGAACTTCTAAATGGTTCACTTCCCTTACAACTTGTCTTGTTTTCCATGACTATATTATAAACTTTTATACTTGAGAGCTATGATTTACAACCTAAAACTAATTTTCGAGCATGTGTTGAAAATTGCCCATTCTAAGTTTCTTAACAATATTCATTTCTTTAAACTTTGAAAATTAAATATATTTATATTAGTTGGTTTTAAAATTCCCAATCAGCTTATCTGAGTCAATTTTCAATCAGATGTATAATTCAACCAATTGACCCATTGATATGATAGATGAACAAGTAATTTAGAGCTAGCTTTCCATAACTACTTACAAGAGTATCATGTTTATTTGAACAAGAACATACTTGATGGGTTTTCCCTTGAGAAACTTTCTTTTCATGTTGCCGATCAACGATTAGGCTGACAAAGTTGAGCATGCTCTAGAATCTACATGGAATCCCTCATTTCCAGAAGTCGATACCATCTTCTGTCATATTCATTCTTCTCGTCGCTAGCTGCAAAATGGACTCTTGACTAAGGATCATACATATATATATATAATGCATCCAACTTGGATCCGAGAAGTAAAAGCAAAGTATAACCGATCATAATTCGTGTTGCCGGAAAACATTACACCTTCTCAAAGAAAAGTAAGCTTACACTGCCATATGATCATCGGCTTTTCACATGATTGTGAGCAGGTGTTCTGCGAAAAACCTCCATTGTTAATGGCACACGACTGAGGTGATGGAAATTGGGTCATTTGAGCTATTTTACCTTTGCTGAGGTTGTCAATCGCAGCGTATCCTGAACTATTGAATCAAGAACAGCTTCTGATCCAGGTTTAACATATATGACCTGGTAAACTATTTTACATGAGAATCTTCGGTTAACAAAAGACACATCTTACCGAGCACAAGTCAGACACATACCGAAGGGTCAGTTCCATCAATTTCAGGTAGCTCAAACTCACTGTTCTTGCTTGAAGGTAAGACCCAGACATCAAATGTGGTATCAATCTGTCAGATGAAACAAAAAAGCTTTACACAGTTTAATGTAACAGAACAATTTGACTCTTTTTTAACTGAACCAGTGAAATCCTTTTGGTTGGGATGAATCAGTGAATTCTTTGAGGAACGAAATAATTTTTAAAAAAATAAATAAATGGGATAACAGTGATCACGGTGAGGTACACCATGATAACTTATTCTAAGTCCAATGATGCTTACATGAAAAATGAAAGGCAACAAAAAGAATTTTCAAGTTTGGAAATAAATGAACTATGCAGCCACACTTTCACGAAGTGTTAAAGGATGAATTTGCAACCATAGTGAGCCAACAACCATATGGATAAGGAAGTTAAGAAGAATGGGTATTCCTTCAGAATCTGGGCCAGAGAATACAAAACTCTACTGTAGAATAAATAAGACTGAAACTAGAGCTCAAATAACAGCATTGGAGAATCAAGCACAAGCGTATCAGCTAATCAAGCTCATGGGTACCAACACTTGAAATGCAAAATAGCAAGCGGAGAGACTGCTGAATAACAAAACTTTGCTTTGGATCCATCAAACTATTGTCTAGTGCTAGATTGTTCTCCAAAAGGAATGTGTTGTAGGGTTCGACTGACTGCAGCATCTTTGTAAGAACCACTATATATATATATATATATATATATATATACATGAGAATCTGAATGTAATGTTAAATATATAAGAATTCTCACACCACAAGTTGGATAGAAATAAACATTATAGGAGTATTGACTATTTTAGATTTGAAACATGAAACATAGGAGCACTCTTCGGTGAATGGAGGTAGTAGATATATGATGATTAAGAGAAGAAGTAATATTTTATGTTTAGTAAATAGATAGGATAGAAGACGAAGATGATAGAGGTTTTAAGTTATGATAAATAGAAAAGAATAAAAAAAAATGGAGTAGGGATTGTTGTAGATAGTTCGTTAAAGGATGAAGTAATAGTAGTTAAAAAGATGATAGAATTACAACTCTCAAGATAGTAGTGACGAAAGAAACTATGAATGTAATTAACCTATATGAACCTCAGTAAAATTAGATGAAAATAACAAATATAGATTTTGAGAAGACCTAGATGAAAACCAATGGTCCTATTATGTACAAATACTTGAATTATTATTAGGCCATAAAGGAAAATGTCAACAACTCTAAGATTGCACTGGCTATACATTATTTAGTAGATTGCACATAAATTAGATAAAGAATTCTACAACTTACATTAGCAGCAAAGATGGAAAGGGGGACAGATTAGAATGAACATTTGGATGTGCAGAAAGCAAGCTACCACTAGATTACTTGGGTTTTCAGCTAGGAAACCACATACCCACTGAAGAGTTCTGGAAATGTAAGATCAGAAAAATGGGGAAACACCTTGACACTAATTAATAGTGCGATAGTCAAGAATTACTCTATCAGCAAGCATATATTGGATGCTAGAATGGATGATTAATAGTAATGAAAATTGTGAAAAGACTTCTTATGAAGAAAATCTCAGAATGATACAAGCTCAGATGGACGCTTGATAGCCTAGAACATGTATCATCCGTATGATCAATGGATGACTTGATTTAGTTGACCCTGCATTTACACAATATGGTCTTTGTTTTGTATGTGGTGGTAGAAGTTGCTACTAGTTGACAACAATTGGGGATGCACAAATACTCAGAGGAATATAATTAAGTGCTAGTGTAATCGTTCCGTTATTGAGCTTGATTATGGGTTTTGATGTTTAGGTAAAGGGTTTAAGTTATGCTTTGCATATATATTTGATAGTACATTAAATTATGCAGAAACTTAGTAGAACACAGAAAGGTCGCTGAGCTTGTGACTTAACTAGGCCGAATGGGATGATGAGTTAGCATGGTCAAGGCAACACGCTCAACGGAATAGTGGTATGAATGAAGTTTGAAGAAGGTTGCATGAGACATATTAGGGGTTGTAGGATGAGAAACATGGAGGTAGTGTTGGCCTAATTCGTGGAGCTTGACTTACACATCCAAGTTGGTTATATGGTGGCTCAAAGTCCTATGGATATTAGAGAGGAGAAGAATGGACTGCGACATCCAAGAGACTATAGGATGAGAAACATCAAGGTGACATGAAGTGAGCCAAGAGCTCAGTGCATTTCAGGGGCAAGTAACCTAATCGAGGATGGCCTTGGTGGAAAATTCAAGGTATGGAAGGTAAGCTCATAAGTGAGTTGCAAGAGTTGAGAGATTTCTTACCTTAAGAGAGTATAGTTCTCAACTTAGGTGAAGCCTCAATCATTAGGATGAGCATAGTCGAGGCTCTAATCGACTGAAGGGTGTTTTTCAATTGAATGATGAATTGATTCAACTAAGGAGTCGACTTAAGCTTAGTGGATCCTGAATAGAATGTTTCTGCTCACACTAGTTTGCTAAGCAAATGACTAGATGAGTTTTGTAGGTTCAAGAAAGCCAGAGTTATCGTTGGTCAGACACACTAAAGGTACAATAGTTGGATGACCTAGGGGTCTACAAGATATTAATTGATTGATAATGGAAGCTAGTCAATTGAGATAATTGTTGGTAGATTGAAACTATATCAATCAGAAAACCAATTGACTTCTACACGACAAAACAAAGAGTAGAAAGTGAAAGCTGAAGATGTTGGAAACTATAAAAAAGGTGCAGGATCGATTGGAGTGCTAGAGGGGGATGAGTAGCACTCACTTTTCTCTTATGGATGAATATACTGATTGCGCAACAGATATATGTGAAACTATAGACAATTATAAACTAAACAAACAAACTAAACACAGAACACAAACACACTGAAACACAATATTTTTTATGTGGTTCAGAGCCCCTTCGGTTGCTACGTTTACGGCCTAAAGATCTCACCAAATACCACTAGGTTTTCTCCTTTTCGGCCTTAACCGAAGGCGGAGAAACCCTTACAGTTTTAAGAGTTTCTTTCTTGTCTTTAAAGATAGACAATGAATGTATGTTAACAAAAAGAAATTGTAAATGACAACAGTAAATGAAATTTACAAAGCATTAAGAGTATATGATCTTGATCTCCTTGATTGGAATTGTTCTAGTATCATTCCTCCCTTTGAACACAAGCCAGAAGGATAAGAGAGAGTAGGAAAACTATGATTTGCCTTTACACGAGAAATCCACAATCTTTTATTTTTTCTCACCATCAATCAGCTACGTGTACTCCACAGCTATGTGTACTCTTTTCTAGTCAATTGTTGTGCTTGTTTTGTTCCATGCCGTAGGAATTGACATGCTTGCATCTTTAGGATCTTCTTTAATTATTTCAATTGTGCATCGCATAACAGTCGATTGTTCATCAAAAAGTCAACTTCTAAACATTTTGTTTGATCTGAAAAATTATGAGTCGACTACAAAAGTCAACTCAAGACCTTTGTGTTCGCTTCCGAAAGACTTCAGTCGACTTGCAATCATGTTGTTTGCTCCATAATTATAATAGTTGACTGCCCAAGTTGACTGCAAACTTATTGTTTGCTCCCATGACAAACCAAGATGTTTAAATCATATTGTGGATCTTATCAGTCAACACATGGGCAGCAAGTAACTATATGTGAAACCACAACCCTCGTAGTAACTAGTTGTATTGATTTGTCAACTCCATAGATCACCTAGTTGATTGATCCTCATACGATAAATTTGGATTCATCTGAATTTGGAGTTTTGCACTCTACATAATAGTCGGTTGCTGCCTTAGTATCAGTCGGCTGCTACATTAGTATTAGTTGTTTGACCTACTAAGATTTCTTGCATACCTAGTATTCTAACCTATCAGGACTTCACTATTTGGTAACTAATCCACCTAACCTATCGGGATTTCATTGTCTGGTATCCGGTCTAGGATTTCACTGCCTAATATTTGGTTCACGATCCACCTGACTTACTAGTGCTTAGTTGCTTGGTATTCAATTCACCTGATCTATTAAGTCTTCGTTGCATTCTATCAGGTCCACTTAACCTACTAGGACTTTGCTACTTGGTATTTGTTCCATCTGACCTACCAGGACTTCCTTGCCCACTATTCGGTCCACCTAATGTACTAGAGCTTCACTACTTAGTATCTAGTCCACCGACCTACTAAGGCTTCACCTCCTGGTATCTGATCCACTTGATCTGCCAGGACTTCTCCTATCAGGTTACTTACACTTGAAAATTTAACACACAAGTCGGATCACATAATATATTATTTTAAACCTTTTGTCATACACCGAAATCCTACGTTTTATCATTTGGTGCTCCTTGCAGAACATGAACATTGTCTAACATGGCTTTTATCATCTGGTGCTCCCTGCACCAACATGAACATCATCTAACTTGGCTTGAGTCATTTACAATGCTATGCAGAGGTAGGCAAGGTGAAGCCGGTGAACATGCCTACAAGAAAGTTGTTGCCTTGCTCCTAATTTCAATGCCACCACTATCGACGATGACATTAACCTCTAGAACTCACGGTTTCTTCTTGTCTTTGCCCATGAGCTTGCCACAAGGAGCCCACTCTCCATAGTCTCATTTACAAGCTTGCTACAGAAGAAGGGACCTCATGATTGCTAGATTTGCTTGCTAGCCTCTGCTCACCACCATCTATGAGTTAGCCGCAACAAGTGTGGGCTTTCAGTCATGCATTCAAGGAGAATGAGGTGGGCCCTATTCTTGGCTATAATTCGAGTGGCAAGGATGTGGATGGCAAGGGAGGATATCTTCTTGCCACATGACACATGGAAGAAAACCCATGTCTTTGGTAGAAAACACATATTAACATATAGAATATATTTTCTTTATTTTATTTTACATTTGCATTTCTAGTTAATATAGTTACAGGAAAAGCAACCCATATCTATTTAACATTTGTTCCTTGACACTTTAAATAATTCACATAATGATTAGCTATGTGAAAGAATTAGACATACCTCTCTGCAATAAGATGAGAAACAACAACTACATTTTCGGTTGAAGGATGTGAGAATTCTTCCAACAATAGAAAGGCCAAAGCTAGAATGCTGTAATCAGAAGACAAAAAAGGAGAAATAAAAGGGAGTTAGCATTGATATATTGGAGGTATTATCTGCAAAGGATTTTAGTGTTTCATATTTAGATGATAATACTTCAAAACTCTAGCTAGCCAAAAAACATTCCAGCATCTTGATATTGAAGCCAGCACAACAAACTACCATCTAAGACAGAAAAACTTATGATATTAAAATAGGTGAGTAGCTCAAGTGTATTATTGACATTGTATATTGTACAATGTTCATCTCATTACTTGCTGTATAGGTCAACACCCACTTCTCTAGATCCACCAGCCAATCGACAGGTCATGGATTGTCCATGGAATTGTAGCCTAAATAACTCCTTCACTGCAGCTGAGTATATGGTTCAACTTCTGCCAATTAATGTTCATCAAAACTGATTCTACTGTACCTTGTCATTCTCCTCTTTGGAAAAAGACATTCGTTAGTGCTTCTCTAGTGTGTCTTGTAATTGTTCCTGCCAACCAACTGAATTTTAGCTTCCATTAACCTTCCCTGGAGCAGGCAACTGTATAAACTAGATGATTCATCAATATTAATTGACTGGATGGACGAAATCAAGTGATCACCCGCTTATTGTTTACATAGTTATAACCCACCAAGCTCTAGAACATTGGTTATTAGGTGCATTTGCTCTATTATAAAAATCAAAACTTATAATAAACATCAAAAAAATATCAAAGCCCAATTGAGATCTTCTTTCTTTTATGCCAACTATTGGATTATACCACAAAAACACTAGACAAACTCACAATCATGGTTTGAAATCTCATAACATGTCGGGCGGTATAGTTGAAATATATCGTTCCGATAAAATACAAAACTCAATATTACTCGGAATAGTTAATGCCTCATATGCCACTAGTTTTTTCTTTTTGAACATATTATTGCATTTGGTTATACCAACAATAGGTTTTTAGAGCTTAAGAAACAATCTCACTGATCCCATCCGATCGATGACATGTGACGCGGCAAGATTGCTGACGGTTGTTAGACTGGCCCCACCGTCTTTGAAGTCTGAAAAGAAATCACTCAAGAAGAAGAGCGTTAGTAGCAAGCCCAAGGGGTTCCTGGTGCGTGCACTCCGACGCTCAAGTCAGCCTCCCACAAGAGAGAACTAGAACTTAACTGAAGCCAAGATAAAGAAAACTCATACCTGCACCGTGGAGGAGGGACTCCTATTTATATACAACACTCTTTGGTGACCCTCTACCATTAGGATGTCACATCAGCCGTAACAAGACTGTTATGTCAGTAGATTTTTTGTAAGAAATCTATAAAAAGAGACAGGCCAGTGGGTCGCTGAATAACTGAGAAGGTCAGCGCATTGAGCAGGACAGTGTTAGACCATTGGGCCACTGAGCAGGTCAGTGTTGGGTCATTGGGCCACTGAGCAATTGAGTCTGTCAGTGAAGCATGTCAGTTTTAATGAAGGGACAGGTTAATGTTATCCTGATCTTATCACCAATTAGCCAAGGTGTGTGTGTAAATGGGCCAATAGGCTTTTCCGTGTGTGCGCGTGGAGGCCCAGTTGGTGAGTCTTGTGCTATAGTGCCTGGTCCAAGAGGCACGTGGCGGCTCACCCTAACCATAGTTAGACTTGGTTAAGGTTGGTAATGGGGTTGAGCTATAAGTGTTTTATATATATGGACTGGGTCAAAGCAGCTAAATGGTCAAAGGGATGTCAGTGTGTCGACCGATTAGCTGGAATGGTTTTAGAAGTAAGCCTAGTGTCACGGGCAGGTTGGCCGATCGACTGTTGCCTGAGGTTAGCTCCCTGTGAATCCACTATAAGTGGGTTGGTCGGTCGACCGCAGCGAGTGTTTGGACCATCCATAGTCATTTTTTGTCCTCTAGTTGGGTCCATCGGGCTAGTACCGGGCTAATATATTGTCCTGCATCATGAAAGCTATGCATAGTATTAGGGTTTGTCGATCGGCTAGGAAGCTCGATATGAGTTGGCTGATCAGTTGCTGCTCATTTCTTCTATTCGAGTCTAAGTTGTGCTTGTGAGGTGCTACTTAGGGTTAGGTAGACCGGGCTGTGGATTAAGGACCAAAGTCATCCGATCCGCCTGCCCAGTTGGTTTGGGTGGTCCACTCAGCCGGTCCGTCTGATCGGCATGCCTCCTCTGACCCTGGTCATAATGTACTGCAACTTTAGCCACGTTAGCTATTTGACCTTGACTTTATCCTATCGAGAGACCAAAATTCCCCCGTATCACTCACTCATAAATAATTTTATGTGCCCCTTTTACCTCTTGAATGGAGAGTTTCACGAAGGCCATGGAATCCTTATACCCCTCTTCTGCGAGGTCAGCCAAGTGAAGCTGTCGAAGCGTAAACATGTATTCGCAGCTCCATTGCTGCTGCCATTTCCCACCAGATGTCGAGATTGCGATCAGAGGCCGGGATGCTCGACCCACCTTTGGCTCCCTATTCTTCGGCACCTGAATCTAAAATTACCATCAATATACCAAGACCCTATATCCTAGCTAGTTTCTTGATCAGATAAACAAGTAATCAATCACCTGAGATGTGATTCTGGAACTCTGGCAGCGTACGCTTCTTCCAATTGTAAGTCGGTGGTCAGTAGAGAGGGGGGGATTTAGAAGCTTCGAGATTGAGCTGGGAAGCTTCGCCATTTCAGAGCTGCAGATTGTTCGGTTTAAACCTTATCTAGTGTTCTATGGTCCGTGTCTTCCGCGTGTGTGTATTTGGTTGGTTTCCAATTTTGAAGGAATTCGTGAATGTCAGTAAACATACAACCGTTACCCTTCAGCTGAGATTTTTTTTATTCAGATAATTAGTTCTTACCCTACTGAAGAAATAATTATTCATCATTTATTTTATTATATATATATATATATATTCTCAGTTATTTTTAATTTTATTTCAGAAACATTATTTGAGCAAAAATGATGAGTTTTGAGGGGAAAAAAATATTGGACCAGGTAGCAGATGAATTTGAAGTGATCGGCTCAATCTTACGAAAATTTCCAACAGATCACTAAGGTAAATCGGGAAGTGCTCGCGGTGGGCAATCTAGAAGCCCGACATCCCAGGATTCGCATCTCATTTGGAAGAAAACTCTTGCAAAATATGTCGTAGCTAGTGATTGAATCACAGATGCCTGGAATAGCGACTAGTCGTCCTACCGCTGCACCATAGCCCCAGGAATAAAATGATGAGTTTTCAAAAATGTTGGATCAGGTAGCAGACGAACCTGAGGTGACCGGCCCGGCTCTACGGAAGTTTCCCACCGGTCATCAGGGTAAATCGAGAAGCGCTCATAGTGGACAGTCTAGAAGCCCAGCGTCCCAGGGTTCGCGCCCCATTTGGAGGAAAAATTCTTATAAAATACATAGCAGTTAGGGATCGAACTGTAAATATCTATGATAGTGACTAATCATCTTACCGTTGTACCATAGCCCGGGACAAAATGATGAGTTTTCAGGTAGGGCTGTAATCGAACCGAGCCGAGCCAAATACCTGAGAGTTTGAGTTTGGTTCGTTTATTATCGAGCCGAGCTCGAGCTTAATTTATCGAATATAGTGATGGCTCGCGAGCATATTCAAGCCTAATCGAGCCCCAAACGAACTTACTAAATATAAATTATTAATTAAATTATTCATTAATTTATTGAAAAAATAAATTATATATTTTAAAAAATATAAAATATCTATTAAAATCTATGGTTTTATTTATACAAATGAGCTTTATTGAATATTTTATATTTATTAAATGTAAAAATGTCAAAATTATATATTTAATGATAAATATTAATTTTATATTTTACGAACCAGCTCACGAGCTTATTAACGAGCCTGTTCACGAGCTAACGAGCCGAATACTGCTGAGTTTGAGTTTAGTTCGTTAATATTAACGAGCTTTATTAAACGAGCTCGAACGAGCTTCTATCGAACCGAGACCTGAATAGCTCGCGAGCGACTTGGCTCGTTTACACCCCTATTTTCAGGGTAGCCGGTTGAGGGGTGGATGACTTGCAAATTTAAATTCAGGATTAAGGTTAGTTGTGGTAAAATTTAAAAAAAAATGCAATAATAAAAATAATAAACAATGCGAACCTCATAATTCTAAAGTTTCTTTTCGTCTGGAAACTCGCTCTCTGCCCTTTTGAAGAGGTAGGGCAACTCTACTGCAATATGTTACTCCTGGACGTGATATTTAGTTGGTTAAGGATGGTAAATATGTTATAATGAGGTACGAAATTAATTACTAATGAGTATATCTTTTCAAAAAAAAAATTCCTCCCACACTTCACACATTAGCTACTTCATGATCGGTTATAAATTAACGATAAATTAAAGAAAACTCCTCAATTTTCATTTGATTTTTTACTTCCACTCCCATTTAATAAATTCATTGTATTTACTCACTGATGGATTGAGTATAAAAGAGTAAAAATTAAGTATACATCAGTGAAAAATGAATATAAAAGAGTGAAAAGTGAGTATAAAAGAGTGAAAATTGAGTACACAATTTCTTGATGTGGTGGATACAACCTTACATACTCAAATTTTTAACTTTTATACTCAACTTTCTTCAAATAATACTCACAGAACTATCTTGTCAATCCCATCAGGGACTGCATGCAAAGAAAACTTTGAATGTGGACTGCATGCAAAGTTGACTTTGAGCTTGGGGAGTTTAGAAAATTTCCCCATAAATTAATCCTATAATTTATTTCTCTTCATATAATTTAAGAATAGACTAAAAAAATGATTAACGAAATTTTTCAACCGGGTGACCGGCCCGGCCCCACGGAAGTTTTCCACCGACCGCTAGGGTAAATCCGGAAGCGCTCGCGGTGGGTGATCTAGAAGCCCAGCGTCCCAAGGTTCGCGCCCCATTTGGAAGAAAAAATCATACAAATACGTCGTAACTGGGGATCGAATTATGGATGTCTGATATAGTGATTAGTCACCTTACCGCTGCACCATAGCCCAGAAGGCTATTAAAGACTAGAATAGACTATAAAAGATACTTGAGATGAATATAATCATTTTTTATTACAATTGATTAAATATAATAAATCATGGAGATAACTTATTACTATAATTCGGCAAAAAAATAAAGTCATATGTTAGCCTTAGTCTTTTGTACGATCGATTTCATAATCATTTATAAAAGGTAAATTAAAAATTAAATAGGTCATTACATGAGATAATATTTTTCTCGATTTTGCTAGGATTTAATCCTTACTTCATCAGATAAGCTTATCATTACCAACTCAATCAAACGCTGATGTCAACTTATTTTTATAATTAATTGTGCTTTAAGTGGTCATGTTTGAACAATTAATTATGCTCTAAGTGGTGACCTTATTATTCTGATGGCTTTCATAAAGGGTTTATGTTAGATTTGTTTGTATTTTGTGATATATGCATTAATTTGTGCACGAGTTTAATAAGATTCATATTGGAGCAATAAAAGTGGTATCGTTCATTAAGTGATTTAATATCGTCAATTTTCATGATGAAATATAGATAGATAAATCATATAAGATGTTTTACTCTAGCACAATAATATTTTGAATGGAGAAAACTAGATACTCAATAAAATATTTTTTAAAATTAACTTTAAAATTTATTATAGATATTCATGTAAATACTAACTATATCAACATGAGACAAACATCCATAGGATTCACATGAAACTCGTGGAGCTTATGACTCAACCTTGTTGAGTCAAGTTCGATGACTTGATGAGACCAGGGTTGATGGGATCGATGGTTCAATATCTGTTAGAGATTGGAGGAAAATTGAGAGAGGGCAAAATGAGGAACAACCAGATTACACTGTTTACAGTTGGAAAGAGGCAAACTATACTAATACAGGTAAGTGTGATGTATTGTACGATGCATTAAGGGAAAAAAAACGAATAAGGACGGATCTAGAATAGAATAGTAAATTCTGAGGGCGAAATAATTATTATAATAATTATTAAAAAATAAATATTATAATAATGATCTCTTTAAAATTTTAAATTATATAATGAATATTTATATGAAATTTTAAAATATATAATGAATATTTATATGAAATTTAAAAAATAGAAAGAAGTTTTTTTAATTTAGTTTTTTAAAGAATTTGAATCTTAGATATATGTTAAAATAAAAATTATATAAACATTTACGAAGGAGTCAAATATAATATATACATGTTAAAATAAAAATTATATAAACATTTATGAAGGAGTCAAATATAATATATACGTAGAAAATAAAAAAAATTTATATAAAAAATAAAATTTTTTATCTAAAAATAATGTTATTAAAAATTTAAGGGGTCGTGGCCTCCTAAGTCCCTATGTAAATCCACCTCTGTTAACGAAGTTGGGTAACGTCGAACCTCAGACGATTAGTCCGGCTCTATAGAAATTTCCCATCAACCGTCAGGATAAATCAGGAAATACTTGTGATGGACAGTCCAGAAGTTCAACGTCTCAAAATTCACATCTCATTTGAAAAAAAAATTATAAAATACGTCATAACTAAGGATTAAAATGATAATTAATTATCATTTTGCTACGCGGTAGCCCCGGGGCATGTTACGATGCATTAAGGGACGAGTCGCTTGGGGAGAGATAATGTGAAGTCAAGTTGCAGATAATAATTCTTCATTAATTTCTTTTCTTACTAAACTAGCTTATACGTTGCATTATCTTCTATTTTCATTGCGATAACAACTAAAAAATATTCAATATTTCAACTATGTTTCTAAAGGTTAAAACCATTTTCCTTTTTCCACTAAATTGAAAGCAGTTTTCAATGCTAATATTATCATGTATTAATCATAATATCTATCATGTATTGATTCTGAAATAAATTGATAAATTAGTAATTACATAATTTTCCTTTACTTATCCTGTATTAATCCTGAAATAAATTGATGAAAATATTAAAGAGGAGTGATTTGTCTTTTTGCTACCAATGTGACAGAATTAACTAGTACTGACACCCAATCCTGCCATAGAAAGTTAGTTAAGTGTCATGAAACAATGATAGAGCAATATGATATTTTCTTAATTTTTTTAAATTTTAAAGATCATATCTTAATTTTGATAAATTAATCAATAATTTTTCTTAATGAATGAGTGATCTAAATATTAGATTGATGGACTATCTATTTTAAACGCTTCCTAATTTACTGGATAGCTAATGGAAAATTTTTATAAAATCGAATTATCTCTAGAATTAGTTGACGTAAGTTGAATACCGAATGTCAGCTAAAAAAAACTAAAGGCAGTACTCATGTTTTGTACGAGTTTAGCAAATATCAAGAATGATTCATCAAAATAAAACAACAAAAAATTCACAAAATCAACCTGCAATCCATATAAAGGAATAACATTACTATGGCTGTATCTAGTCTCATTCTGCCGTTTTAGAATTTACTAAGCCTGACAGATATAAACCAGCATCTTTTATTGTGGCGTTGAACTTGGAACATAGAAAGGATATGCACAGACCCATTAAACATATTAATTTGGTCAGAAACTGGTTGACAAAGATAGCATAACATACTGTTGCAATGAGAAAATTAATATTTGAATATATCAAGCTTAGTTTGCTACATGATTTACAATACGTAACTCATGGAACTGATATTTGCAGCACCTGAGTTTATTTTTGGAGAAGATTACTCCCCAAGGGTAGCCAAAAACCAATAAATTATTCGGTCCAAGAGTTAGATTCTTCGAGATCCAAATATTCCTCCCCTTGAAATGATTGAAAACATCAAGTTGTAGAACTTTTTGATAAAGCAAGAACCTAGATGCCTGAACAGTGAACAGCTACAAAATGGTAGAACTAGAAATGGCCGACCAAGATTACTTCCATCGAGCGAATAGTATGTGATAGGGCCGACTACAAAAATATTGAGGCCGTTAATGTGGCAGTTCCACATTTTTTGTTTAGAAATGGCTGACCAAGTCTTATTAAGCCTCAGGATTCAGCTCAGCTGCAGGACGATGGAACTCAGATGCTTAATCAATAAATAATATACATAGCAACAAAAAGCAGATTAAAAGCACTAAAAGAAGACCAATCATAATGAAACAACTATCTGGACACTTAATTAAAAAGTAGTAGCATAAATTAGCTTTCCAGTGTTTAGAATGCAGAAAAAGAGGGGAATCAAACTTAAATTCACACCTCGTTTGTAGTGTAAAAATGTTTGATGTTACTAACATCATTGTATTGTAGTTAGCATTTGAGACAAATGAGCAAGTAATGTTGCAAATATATAGTGGTGATAGAAACAAAAATAATCAATAAGAAAGGCCTGACTTCACAATGTGCGTTGTAGTTCTCATTGCCATACGTAGAATACTAGTGAATTTAGCAGATGTAATGGATATGTTGGGATGGTAGATGTAGCAAAGTTCAGTGGATGTAATAAGACAGTGGTTATCCAATTGTACTGATGTCAAGGATACGCAATCTATATACAGCGTTTCCATTTGTCCCAATTACAGTTTTTCCCAAGGTTTTGAAAACCAGGCCAGATATCAAACTGGTCGAGCCAAGGGTTCAGAGGTTCAACCAGTTTAACCGAGAATTCAACCGGGATATAACCGATATATAATAAAACATGTATTTATATAAATATATGAAACTAACAACTTGCCCAACTATTTTCATCGAGATTGGATCAACTAGGTCGAACATGTGATATGTTTTTGTCAGGAACTCAACATAGTATTCTTGAAAAAAAGGTTAGTTTTAAAGAAAAATTCAAGTTTAAAACTATTGGGTTCAAGAAAACAGCAAATTTATTCGTTTGGGATTTTAGGTGAAAGCAAATTAGGACTTTGACATTTTATTTTTCAATTTTTATTTTTCAGTGAGAAAGCAAAACTGCAAAGGGAAAAAAATCAAAAAATAAAAAATAAAATAAACCAAGCCGGTTTGCCCGGTTCACCGGTTCCCGGCCGCATGGTAGTTAAAATCCCGATTTAAATCTTAAAATCCTAAGATTTTACGATTTTTGACCTCCGAACGATTTAAATCGGAGTTAAAATCCTAATTTGTTAAAATCCCTTTGAAATCGCGATTTTACGATTTAAATACGATTTTAACGATTTTAAAAAAAAATCTTTTTTTTCCATTGAACCCGGTTCATTTTAAAAAAAACCGGTTCAATATGAAAAAACCCGCTTTCCAAGTCGCGTGCGTGCCCTAATCGGCTAATCCCGTCACATCTCTTCTCATTTTTCCACTTGCTCGCGTCTTCCCTGCTCGGTTGGTGGAAGTTATTTGACTATTTTGTGGCTTATGGATGACATTTTTAATGTAATATTGATTATGAATGCAAGTTTATCTAAGTTTGTTTAGCGATTTAAAAGTTTTTTTTATTATTTATGCTATTTGACATCCATATATATGACTTTATAATTTTATATGCATATATATAGGAATTTTATAAAATCTTACGATACGATTTACGATTTTAAGATTTACGATTTTAAGTACCCCTTCCGATTCAAGTTAAAATCCCGATTTTAACTACCTTGCCCGGCCGGTTCAGAACGGTTCACATCCGGTTCTTGAGCAGCCGGTTTTCAGAGTCAACTCGGACCAGAAATCTGACCAATTTCCGATTCAACCGGTCCGACTGGCCGGTCCGGTCTGGTTTTCAGAACGCTGGTTTTTCCTTATCCAACAAACAATACAAGACCAAACATATATGGAGGTAAAAGAGGAACCATGGAGAACTCATACAGCAATTTGCAGAGTACATATAAAATGAGCTTGTTCTGACACCTAAGTTCTTGTGAACATCTTCATAAGAACAAGAATCAATATAGATGTGGGCATCATTGCATAGTTCAACACTTTGCATTCTACAACAAATGAGGTTTTTTCCTCGCATTAAAAATAAATAGCACATGTTGAGGTGTTGTCATTTTGCTTGTTCAGTGACTTTCATAAGAGATTTATTTGAAAAAAAGAAAATAGATGACCTTGCCCATAAATAGATTGTTGCCTTTGATTAAATTTGAAAATTCTCTATTAATGAAAAAAATGGTTCATGGAATGTAATCACAACCCAAAAAAAAAAGGGTGATTTGATCTTGATGGTGCTCTCTTGGAGAAAGCAGATATAGAAACCCTCTTGATTATGTATCATTGACAATTATATTATATAATTATACAATTACTATTGATATTATTAATATTCATGTCAAATAAAATAGAACAATACAAAATAAATTTAGTTATCTCATAAAGTTTTTTTTTCCAACTGCTATGTAAAGTACATATTCCATGATATTAACTATATAAATATATATCTTAATTTATATTTTATCTAAAATACAAATTACTCCCTAAAATAGAATCCTAATTTATTTTCTAGAATAGATCCCTAACTTTGTATATAAATAGGCCTATTTATTTCCTACAATAGATCCCTAACTTTGTATATAAATAGGTCTTACATCTTGTAACTTTTATGTATTGAGAATTCACTTATTTTAACATGGTATCAGAGCCTTAGGCTTCCACCGCCGCTTCTCCTCTCTCCCCCCCCCCCCCCCTTTTTTCTTTCGGCGCTTGGCACGATTTCTTTTCTCCCCTTCTCTTTCGGCGCTTCACCTTTTCGTGTGAACCCATCGCCAGGATTTGCTTCATCGTCGGTCGCCACCTTTGTTTGTGTGAAGGGATTGATCTAGGGCTTGGCGCTAGAAGGAAGGATTAAACCTCCTTCGACCTGCAGTTCGCCTCCTATCAATCTCTCATCTGTCATAATTTGCTTTCGGCGCCGATCTAGGGCTCTTTATCATTAACGTTCACTGTTGCCTTCATCCTTTATTGAGCCTCCTCCCAAGGCTGCCCAATAATTACTGTTGTTGCCAGAACAAGAAGATTCAGAGTTGTTTCTCGCCACAAACAATTCGTGATTGCTTCCTATATCACCCTCAGCGCAGATACTTCCTGAAGCAGTCTTCTTCTGATTATCCACTCGATAGCAGCAGGGTGACTTCCTCCCAGAGCTTGGTTCCTGCCCTGTTGCTGTGTTTTCTCGTGTCCTGCTTCGCTGATGTTGGCATATGCACTATAGCTGTGCTCTCTTCTGTTGAAGTGTTTATGCTTGTCTTGTTGTTGCGTTTTGTCTTTCCAACACAAGCTTCAGATCTGGTATTGCTCTTCTTCCCTTCTCTGTTCGCCTCCCTATTTGCAAAGTAAGTTGTTGCCATGTTTGGTTTGAATCTTCCTTTGGATTCTTTTTTGTTTCATTTCTATGGCTGAAAATAAGACTTCCGTTATAACGGATATGGTGCCTATAATGTCTAAGATAACGGACTATAAGTTAAATGGTTCAAACTATTTGGATTGGAGTAAGACCATTCGTCTTTATCTACGAAGTATTGATAAAGATGATCATTTGACCGATGACCCTCCTCAAGATGATTTGAAGCAGACATGACTTAGAGAGGATGCTTGTTTCTTCAGATTCGGAATCGTATTGATAATGAGGTAATTGGTTTAATCAATCACTGTGAATTTGTTAATGAATTGATGGATTATCTAGAATTTCTATATTCTGAAAAAGGAAATCTCACCCGCATATATGAGGTTACAAAGATTTTTACCGTGTGGAAAAACAAAATTAGCCTCTGATTAATTATTTTATGACTTTTAAAAAAGACATATGAAGAGCTTAATATATTGTTGCCCTTTAGCCCTGATGTAAAGGTTCAAACGCCAACGGGAGTAGATGGTTGTCATGAGCTTCCTTGCTAGCTTATCTCCTGACTTCGAGTCCACTAAATCACAAGTTCTCTCTGGATCTGAGGTCACCTCATTACAAGATGTGTTTAGCCGCATTCTCCGTACAGAAAATACCACACTTGTTTCACTTAGTGGTGCTTTGGTGAGTCGCAATACTACTTATGTGCCAAAAAATTCACTATTCATAGTGGAAACAAAGGAGGCTCACAAGATTTTGAAACTCGGACGTCAAATTCTAGTAGTATTATATGCAACTATTGTCGTCAGCCGGGTCATACAAAGTTTGAGTGTAGAAAACATCAGTACAAGAATCAACACAAACACTTGGCTCATATTGCATCTACTAATGATACTCCTGATAAATCAGTTCTTATCTCTGCAGATGAATTTGCCAAGTTCTCTCATATCAGGAATTACTTAAGTCTTTATCTTCCTCTATCACTGCTATTGCTGATTCAGGTAATCACAACACATGTCTTATTTCGTCATCCTCTAAGTGTGTCACTGATTCTGGTGTCACGGATCATATGACAGGTAATTCTAGTCTCTTTTTACTTTTTCACACAAATCTAACACTCTTATCATTACTTTGGCTGATGGGTCTTCATCTTGTGTTCGTGGGTCTGACACTATCAATTCTACTCCTTTGCTTTCCTTATCCTCTGTCTTACATTTACCCAATTTTTCTTTTAATTTTTCTCAGTTAGTCAATTAACTCGTAATTGTTGGACCTTGGATGGCTAGAGAGGGAGGGGGGTGAATATAGCCAGACACCGATATTCAGCGCTTATCAAATTTCTTCACTTCAAAGGTTAGTAGCACAGCGGAAGCTAAACAAAAAAAAATAGAGTATGCAGAAATGAAAACACTAAGCTAAGAGCAAACACAAGAACGCTAACAAGAGAATTTATAAGGTTCGGGGATAACTTGCCCCTACTCCTTGGCGTGCCCTTAAGGTGGGCAATCCCTTAATCGTCGGTAGATCAAGCCCCAGTGAACACCGGATAGAATGCAACCTCCTTCTCGTGGAGTAACTCTCCACAGCGTTTCAACAAGGATAAATGTTTAAGCACAATGAAACACAAGAAAGATCTTACTTAGCACTTAGGACAGCAAGAACTCAGACAAACTTCTCCCGAGCTTCACTCAGCGCAGATCTCACGCAAGAATCCCCTTCTTCATGTCTTCTCGCTGATGGACTCACCAAGCTTTCTGACTCTTCTTCCCAATGCTCAAGTAACAGATGGTTGCTTCAAAGGATTGCAGTTGTTTGCTCAAAAATGATGGAACAATGGATCGCACAAGCAAAGTATCAACTGATCGCGTGTATGCAATATTATTGTCCAAGTAAGTGTTCTAGAGACTTGTTCGCCCAAGCGCTTAAGTCTCTTCCACTCAGCTCCAGGTCACCACCTCACTGCAGCCTCCAGTTGCTCACCTGCAACACTCAGCTACCACTGAACTCTTCCTGGACTCCCTGAGCTTCCCTCAGCCAAGCTCCAGTCAGCAGCTCCAGCCGTTGCATCCTGAGATGGCAAATGGACAAACCTGCTCCAAGGAAAGACCTCCTTTGACTCTCCTTGAGTGTTTGAATCCATTCCTGTCACCTGCAGCTTAATCAGACCATTAGAACAGCATATCAAGCAGAAAATCAAGTATCAGAGATCAAGCGCAGAGAATCAGATACGTTCAGACGCGATCAGAGCGTCTGACAGTGCAATTTGAATTAAAGTGATCGGTCACCGGACCGATCAGGACTATCCCAGACCGATCAGGCTCTAACCTGATCGGTCCACAGTGAGAAACTTGGGATCGCAAGCTCATATGATCGGTCACCCTGACCGGTCAGCAGATCGTCCACTAGCTGATCGGTCACTAGACCGATCAGGCTGCTCCCAGACCGATCAGGCTCCAGCCTGATCGGTCAGGGTGAGAAACCTCGCGCAGTTGATCGTTCAGTCCGATCGGTCACGATTTCTCCCTGATCGGTCACCAGACCGATCAGGAGCCGATCAGTAGGTTTGCCAAAAACCTACTGGATGCTCCCTAATCGGTCACCGGACCGATTAGAAGCAGATCAGTAGGGGAACTCAACCCACTTGTGAGCTCCCTGATCGGTCACCAGACCGATCAGGAGCTGTGCAGTGAGTGAAACGCATACTCCCTGATCGGTCACCAGATCGGTCAGTCATCGCTGGATCGGTCACTAGACCGATCCACGAAGGAGTACCGTGCCAACCTCCCTGATCGATCACCAGACCGATCCAGGGGCTCCAACCTAGCCCTCCAAGCTAGGACCTGACCCTCCAAGCCAGGATTTTTCACCTAACCCTCCAAGTTGGGACTTTTCACCTAACCCTCCAAGTTAGGACTTTTCACCTAGCCCTCCAAGCTAGGCCTTTTCACCCAACCTTCCGAGTTAGGACTTTTCCACATATAACCCTCCAAGCTAGGATTTTTCACCTAACCCTCCAAGTTGAGACTTTTCACCTAACCCTCCAAGTTAGGACTTTTCACCTAGCCCTCCAAGCTAGGACTTTTCACCCAACCTTCTGAGTTAGGACTTTTCCACACCTAGCCCTCTAAGCTAGGATTTTTCACACCTAACCCTCCAAGTTAGGATTTCATCAAACCTAGTCCCACTAGGTATGCCTAGTCCACGACCTGGACTTAAACTCAATCATAATCATAATCATCAATCTAAACTAAAATCGATGTCAACACCAAAATAACAATCAGGGTCAGACTGCATCAACAATCTCCCCCTTTTTGTTGTATGACAATCCGATTTTAAGTTTTGGGATTTGAAATCATTTTCCTCAAATTTCAGAATCATAGGGGAATCAGGATCCTCCCCCTACAACATTATCATCCCAAACTTAACCCACCTCACTCTCCCCCTTGTCGAACATCGAAAAGGGTCTAGAGGGGTTGTTAAGTTTAATCATACTCCCCCTCAACTCTAGGGGTATCCCAAAACAACAAAGGTATGATTTGATAGAATTTTGAAGGGATATGAAAACATATGATAAAGATAAGGCATGACAAAACAATCATATGTATCATATGAACATGACATCATAAGCATAATCATAGCAACTGAACAACTATATAAATCAACAAGAAGCATAATATAGTAAAAACATCCATAACAATCAGGCATAGCAGATGCAGCTCATAGCAACTAAGTCAAGTCAAGCACAAATAAACATCAAAGTCAAGTCATCATCAATGCTCAGCGGGATCATCGTCAGACGTATTATCAATATAAATCAAATCCCCTGGTGGAGTGCTGCTAGAGGGCGAAGCGTCAGGAAATGTATGTAGGTACCACTCCTCATACCATGTCTCCTGCAGTGAGCAGATCCCAGAATCATCGGATGCTAGAGCGTCGAGTCGGCGATCGAAGGACCGAAACTCTGAGCTGACCTCCTGTTGCCAGAGCTCGAAAATATGTAACTCATGTTGCATCATCTGCTCTAGCTCCGCAACCTACCAACGGAGGTTAGGAACCCACTCATCGTAATCCTTAGCTACAGTGGATGGCTCCTGATCAGGGGCTGCTCCCGATAACTCCCCCACACGTCGCTGATCCTTCCACCTCAGCCCCTGTGGTCTGACAACAATGCCAGACTGGACCAACATGCGACGATCAAGTCGACAGTCTTGTCGAACCATGGGTACAATGCAGCCCTGTGAAACGTCAATGCCAACTGACTCCAGCCAAGCAGTGATGATATGGCCGAACAGCATGTAAACTGTCTGACGGTACATCTGACCGTGGATAATGATGGAGAAATAGACGGAAGCCACTGGATCAAAGTCTAACTGCTGATGTATCCCGTAGAGCATCAAGCAGTGGAACGAGTGAATCTCATCTAAGTATTTTGAAGTAGTCGGGAGGAGACAATTCATGATGATCTTAAACAGAACATACTCAATGGGGGAAAGGCGAAGAGCAGGAAATGTGGGAAAATCATGGGCGCGCTCACCGGAACCCCTTGGCCTGGGATGGCCTAGAAAATACTCGAAGATGGAGTCAGGAGTGACTCCATCAAAGGGAACCGGAAGAGGATCAGGAAGATAAGGGTAGAGTGAGAAGTTGTTATCGGACCGGCGGCAACCAAGAAATGCAATGAAGGCTGATAGAGTAAAATCAAGATCGACACTGGCGACACGGGTCCTCCACCCCGTGCCCTCACAATTGACCATGTTATTATAGAATTTAGAGACCAAATCAAAGTTGATTGGCCTCTCAAGGTAATGTATGGATTGAAGATTATAGTGTTCAATAATTTGCCGGACTGTTGGACAATGTTCGTAGATGAAGGTTTGGTCCACAGTTCGACATGGCATTAGTTTGAAGTTGTGCCATTGAAAGTCTAGAGCATAATAAATGTTTTGAAATTGAGTATGTGGAGGTGGAGGAGGTCTCGAAGGAGGTGTAGATGATGAAGGGCCTCTGCCCTTTGAGCTTTCCTCCACGGGTTCTTTGCCCTTAGATGATCTTCTAAAAGGTTAAAATAGATCATGGCAATAGATTTGATCATGACACAAATTAAGAGATCACAAGATTAAGGTTTGATCAAATTGGACAAAACAAGGTGTAATCAATGACCCAATTAGTGAACATAAGGTAAGACATTGATCAAGGTGATTAGATTTAATCAGTAACATGGCAAGGAAGGGTTACGGCAGAATTAGGGTAACAACACAAGATAGACAACACATTATGATTAGCCCAAATCCATAATTGATGAAGTAATCTGTAAGATAAAACGAAGCAAAAACTTACTTAGGTGCCATGTTGATTTGGTTAAGAGGAAAGCACTCTTTGAACCTTGCGCAAGAGAGAAACGCAACACAGGGGACAAGCTTGCAGCTAGCAGTTGCCAACACCAACAGCAAGAAGAAGAACTCTCGCTCAGAAGGAGAAGATCGCACTCGCAGAGGAGATCACAGGAGGAACTCACGCACAACAAGTGAAGGGGAGATCGTACGCGCAAAGGAGGAAGGAAAGAGGGTTTCAGCGTTGAGGAGGTTTGGTCGGCTAGGGCTTGGGAAGTGAAGAGAATACGTGATTAAACCGGTTGGTGGATCGGTCCACCAACCGAAATTTAATGTGATCGAACGGATCACCGTTCGATCTGGTAGCGCCCAGACCGATCAGGCTTCGGCCTGATCGAACTGGCCTGGTCGTGATCGGTCGGGGTGACCGATCAGGCAGGCTCCTTATCGATTGGCTGATCGATCAGGAAGTGATTAGAAGGTTTGGAGGTTTTTCCCTTAAACCCCCTGATCGGTCTGTGGACCGATCAAAACAGGATGCCAGATCGGTCTGGGGACCGATCCAGGCCAACACAGAGAGTTTGCTCAATTTTTGCGAAGTGTTTTGTGACCCCTCTGATCGGTCTGTGGACCGATCACCACAGTGGGTGCCAGATCGGTCTGGGGACGGATCCAGACCAGCACAGTGGGTTTTGACAGTTTTTTGCACAGGAGTTGGATCGGTCCGTTGGACTGATCAATCATACTCCTGATCGGTCCGGTGACCGATCAGGCTTCCTGAAATTCCTGATACGATCTGAACCTTTTAGTTTCAGACTTCCAAGTGATTTTTGACAAGATTTGATGAGAGTTTATCGATATTGGAAGTTGTCTCTTGACTAAAATTGATCCCTGAACAAGAATCAAAGGTCCATATGGGTGTAACAATCACTTTGCTCCACTCAAGTGGAGTCAAACTCAATCAACAAACATTCAAGCAAATTTAACCAAGTTTGTATCAAATTCAAGTTTCCAATCAAGTTTCCTTGATTGGAATGTCCAAGTATGATCATGGAGCCAAGTACACATGTATTATGCATTGGTTTTCCCCATACTTGCTCACCGAAGTGATTTTTATCTCGTCAACCAAATTTCTCAAGGGATGCATTGACATTTTGAGAAATTGAGTTGATCCTAACATCTCACCCCATTTCTAGCAAACAAAAACGTTTTGTTGAACCTTATAGTTTGTGTGAGATGTCCCCAAAGTTACCCAATTGTATCCCAACAATTAGAACTAATCATGAAGGGTTTTGAATGCATTTTGAAACCTATGAAGCGCGACACATTCCCAACTCCCTTCTTAAGAAGCTAAACTCATTTTCGGGGAGTGGTTTAGTGAAAATGTCCGCTAAATTCGATTTGGACTCTACATATGAGAGTACAACATCTCCTCTAGCAACATGATCTCTAATGAAGTGGTGACGCACTTCAATATGTTTGGTTCTAGAATGATGGACCGGATTCTTGGTTAGGTTAATTGTGCTAATGTTGTCACACAACACTTGCACACCCTTATAGCTTAATCCATAGTCCTCTAAAGTATGTATCATCCACAACAATTGTGATGTGCTCTCTCCCATAGCAATATATTCTGCCTCGGTCGTGGAGAGAGCAACACAATGTTGCTTCCGACTTGACCAACTAACTAAAGATGATCCTAAAAATTGGCAACCCCCACTAGTGCTTTTCCGATCCAATTTACATCCAGCGTAGTCGGAATCGGTGTAGCCAATTAGGTCAAAAGATACGGTACGGGGGTACCATAGACCAACTCCTATTGTGCCCTTAAGGTATCTCAAAATTCTCTTGACAGCAATTAAGTGAGATTCCTTGGCACAAACTTGATATCTAGCGCACATACCCACAGTGAAAAGTATATCAGGTCGACTGGCTGTGAGGTATTGCAGACTACCTATCATACTTCGATATTGAGTCAAATCAACAGGTTTACCACTCTCATCACTGTCTAATCTTGTGTTTGTAGCCATGGGAGTGGTTACCTCTTTTGAATCACTCATATTGAATTTTCAAAGCATTTCTTGAGTATACTTTGATTGGTGCACATGGATCCCTTCTTGGGTTTGTTTGATTTCAAGTCCAAGAAAGAAAGTCAACTCTCCCACTAGACTCATTTCAAATTTGCTCTCCATGTGTCCAATGAACTCATTTAAATAACCCTTGTTGTTTGAGCCACAAATAATGTCATCGACATATACTTGGGCTACAAATATATCATCACCATCTCTTCGTAGAAATAGTGTAGGGTCTATTTGGCCTCTAACAAAGCCTTTTTCAATTAAAAATATCGACAACCGCTCATACCAAGCTCGGAGTGCTTGTTTAAGGCCATAGAGTGCCTTTTTGATCTTGAACACGTGGTTTGGGAATTCGGTACTCTCAAACCCCGGAGGTTGTTCAACATAGACCTCTTCTCTAATTAAACCATTTAGAAAGGCCGATTTGACATCCATTTGATATAGCTTGAAACATCGATGTGCTGCAAATGCAAGCATCAATCGGATGGACTCTTATCAGGCCACGGGAGCATAGGTCTCATCATAATCAAGGCCTTCAACTTGACTATAGCCCTTGTCAGTGATATGAGAGAAGTGTCCTAAGGCAATCGCCTTATGATTGTAATCATTTATTTTAATAAATGAATATTCACTATTTGAGTATACATGTTTGTGTATTTGATTGAAATCTTAAACTCATTTACTGAATGTCCGCAATACAATTCACAGCATGAGAGAATTTGTGATGGATTCACAACTAGTGATTATCTCTACATGTGCAATTGTGAAGTATTGAAATTGTCCCTAGTCGATGAATTGATAAATACGGACACTATCAATTCTGTTGAGACTAGCATGGGTTATTCTCTAATCAGCTGATTCTCACTGGCTGGTGACATTGAAATGTTCGGAGATAAACATGAATGCTAGTTAAGGGAACTAGTTTATTGGAGTGACTGGCTGTAAAACTTCATATGGTAGTCTATATATAGACATGTCAGTGAAGTTCTTACTGCAGCTTAAGTGCGATGTTCCTTTGACTTGCGGTGTTCAAGTCATCTTGGTCATGGAGACTTATACTTTGACATCTTAAGCAAGCATCTCTAAGGAGGTGTGGACCCAGGATGATTGGGTATAAGACGAAGTGCCCGAAGATGTTTGAACAACCTACAAAGGATTCACCACTCCTTGCGAGGAGATGTATACCCGAGGCCTATCGTCGGATTGTTACTCGGAGCCTCTGGCCAGAGCATGACATGTTCAGAGTATGAATCTCTTAAATACATGAGAGTAATTAGAATCCGTAAGACGAGAAAACGTTACTTGGGCTAGGTGTGACGTAGTCAGCCTAGTGGGGACTGACACATATAGACCATGTCCTGAACCAAGTGGGTATAAGATGGTGAAGGGAATGGGGTATGATTCATTAAAGCTGCTGAAGGGTTTCAGAATTGTTTCTGAGGTCAACCGTTGATCTTTCGATTAATTGGGGATCATGATGTACTACTAGGTGCCACTCATGATCGTTCTATAATTGGTTAATTATAGACGGTCAACATAAATTGAAAGCCTATTTAGTCACACGCACTACGAGTAATCCGAGGGATTTAAAACGAGTTAAAAATTAGATTTTCCAATTAACAGAGATTAGGTTTGGTTGAGCCAAACGATAAGTCGAATCTGAATTTTTCAGAGACACATCGGAAGCGTAAAATGGCTAAGTCTTTTGAAGACTTAATAGATGAATTAAATGAGTTTAATTCATTGGGGCGTGGCTTGGATGGGCCGGCCAAAGAGGGTCTCCACCCTCTTTGCTTGGCCGGCCACAACAAAGGGAGAGAACCAAATTGTTTGGTTCAATTTATAAAATAAACTAAGTGTGGTTTGTTTTATAAAATTATGGATGATATAAATTTTTATATAATAAACCGAGGTTTGGTTTATTTTTCATGGAAATTAAAATGAACCATGGATTGGTTTATTTTATTTTATAAAATCAATCATGGATTGATTTACCATGATAAAGAAATTTATATATAAAGAAATTTATTTTTCATGGAAATTAAAATGAACCATGGATTGGTTAATTTTATTTTATAAAATAAATCATGGATTGATTTTCAATGATAAGAAAATTTATATGATAAATTTCTTATGAAAATTTATTCCATAAGAAAAAAGAGACTTGGCGGTTGAGAGGCCACTATATAAAGAATCCAAGAGATCAAGGCATAATCTCTCTTCCTCTCCTTCTCTCCGCCCCTCTCCCTTCTCTTGTGCCGCCAGCCAAAAGAAGGGTCCCTGTTGCCGTGAGCTACTGCAACCACCGGCCTCCTTCTCCGGCGTCCAAGCTCCGGCGACCAACCACCTCCGGCCACCAAGCTGCTGCCGCAAGGAGAAGAAGTGGGCGCAACTCCTTCCTTCTTTCCGGAATCTTGATTCCGTTCTTCGCTTGGTGGTTAGTCTTCCAACTTCTCTCTTGATATTCTTGTCGTGTCTTTGGAGGATCTAGTAGTTCTCGTCGACATGAGACTCGTGGCTTTGCGAAGTCATCCCGAAGAAAACTCGGCGTGGACGCGAATAGAGGCGGAGCTTCCAAGGGACGCTTACGGTTGGATCTCGTCCCTTCCTTCGAGTTACGCGAGGTAATACGTAAATTAGTTTACGTTTCTGCAAAATTTTAAATATATGATCATGTCTACACAAGATAAGGTTGCATGCTTAGATGTGTGGTTAAATAATTTGAGAAATTATTTATGCTAAACCTTCCGCTGCACGTAATTAATTTTAAAATTACAAACCCGCATTCATGTCAACATGCACCCGGACCCAACGACCCTTGGCTACTAAGCGTGCCTTGTTTCTAATGATTTCTCCCTTATGATTCAATTTATTTTTGAAGACCCATTTGGTTTCAATAATGGTGGTCTTCTTGGGTCTAGGGACTAGGTCCCAAACTTGACTCTTTTCGAATTGACCTAGTTCATCTTGCATTGCAATGATCCAATCGGGATCATTTAATATTTCATCAATCTTTCTAGGTTCAATTTCGGAAATTAAAGTAACTTCATTAGCCTCATTCCTAAAGAATGATCTAGTTCTAACCCCATGATGGATATCTCCAACAATTTGGTCTTGGGGATGATTAGAGGCTAATCTAGTTTGCCTAGGTGTTGGTGGTGCTTCTTGAATGGTTTCACTAGACACAAGCTCAGCCTCAGGATCCGGCTGATCTATGTGTTGTCTAGGCTCACCGTCATCGGACTCATTACCATCAACAACAATTGGAGTTTCATTCAAACTTAGTCTCCTAAGTTCGAGTTGAACTCCTTCTACATTTTCTGATTGGTCATTTGCTTTTGGAATTTCTTCAAAAACCACATCAGATGACTCTTCAACCAATCTAGATTTCTTATTGTAGACTCGGTAGGCTTTGCAAACTAGGGAGTACCCGGACCAGTATCCCTTCATCAGCCTTAGCCGTGAACTTTCCAAGGTGGTCCTTGGTGTTTAGGATGAACACCTTACAACCAAACACCCAAAGGTATTTAACTGTAGGTGGTTTTCCAAACCAAAGTTCATGGGGAGTCTTACCTAAGAACCTATGGACGAGGACTCGGTTTTGCACGTAGCAAGCTGTATTTACAGCTTCGACCCATAAGTAACTCGGTAGTGAGTACTCATTAAGCATGCTTCGTGCAACCTCTTGTAGAACACAGTTCTTCCTCTCTACAACACCATTTTGTTGTGGTGTTGTAGGAGTAGAGAACTCATGTCTATACCCTCTTTCTTGACAAAACTCTAAAAATCGTTGTTTTTGAAATTCACCTCCATGATCACTTCTTATTGTCTTAATTGTTGATGATTTTTCATTTTCAACCCTTCTACAAAAAGAAATGAAAATATCTAAGATTTGGTCCTTATATTTTAGAAAATATGTCCAGGTATATCTAGTAAAATCATCAATGATAACAAAGCAATATCTACTACCATTCAATGATATAATAGTGCTACAATCAAACAAGTCCATATGAAGTAAATCTAAAGCGATAGATGTACTTACAGCGCATTTACCTTAATGTGTAGATTTTGTTTACTTACCCATTTGACATGCATCACAAAGTTTGTCCTTTTCATACTTGATGCTTGGTAAGTCACGAACTAATCCCTTGTTGGCCAACTTCCAGATGTTCTTCATGTTCACGTGTGCTAGTCTCCGGTGCCAACGGATGGACTCCTCTTCTTTTGGCATGAGACACTTAGCAAAAGCATTAATAGCACTTTTAAAAGAAACTTGGTAAATGTTATCTATTCTTATTCCTACTAGTACCGTGTCAACATTGTCATGTTGTCTAACTAGACATTGACTTGATTTGAAATCAATTGTGTAACCCACATCACACAATTGACTGACACTTAGGAGATTAAATGTCATCCCCTTGACTAGAAGGGCATTCCTAATTCTAAGACATTCGGATATTTGAATGTCTCCTATTCCTATGACATTAAGACTACCATTGTTACCAAATGAAACATTACCTCTACATTTTCCTTGAAGGGTAGTAAATAATGATCTATCCCTGGTCATGTGTTTGGAGCACCCACTATCAACAAACCAAGTTGATAGATGCTCCCCCTCAATCATAACCTACACAATTCGAAAAATAGAAGTTTTAGGTACCCAAACCTTGGGACCTAAAGCATTTACTAAACAAGACTTAGGCACCCATGCCTTGACAACTTTCTTTTGAACCTTGGGTGTCTTAAGTGGCCTAACACCAGTCCTAGACATTAAGGACACAAATGAAGGTTCTTTGGGTCAGTAACCAATACCGGCCCTATTGTAGACTGCCCTTTGGGCATTCAAAATCATGTCTAGGGTCTTTGAACTTGTTGAGAACTTCTCAAGAATATTCTTGAGTCTCTCAACTTCGCTCTTTAGTGATTTATTTTCATCCTCTAACAATTCAACATGCAAATCATCTACATCCTCAACCCTAGAGGATTTCATACGTTCAATCTCAATTTTCAAAGATTTAATCTCATCCTCTAACATTTCAACATGCAAGTCGTCTATGTTCTCATCCCTAGACGACTTCAATTGTTCAATTTCTAATTGCAATGATTTAACCTTATTTTTTGACTTCTTCAACATATTGGTTAAACATGCAATTGCTCTATAACATTTCTCAAGTTCGGGAGTGGTTACCTCTTCATCATCCGAAGATGATGAAGCCGCGTTTGAGGAGTTGGAGGATTCATCACTACTTTCTTCTCCAAGAGCCATGAGTGCCACATGCCTTGTGCTCTTCTCCTCCTCTTCATCGGATGAGCTTGAGGAGGATTCATCCCAAGTGGCCTTCAAGGTCTTCTTCTTTTTCTTGGATCTATCCTCCTTCTTCTTGGATTTCTCCTCCTTCTTCTTTAGCTTTGGGCATTCACTCTTGAAGTGCCCTTTCCTGCCACACTCATAACAAGAAGCATTAGACTTATCAACTTTAGCTTCGCTAGGGTTACCTTTACCCTTGAAGCGTCGACCCTTCCTCATCATCCTTCTCACAAAATTTGTCATCTCGGAGGAAGAAGACCCGCTGCCATCTTCCTCGGAATCGGACTCGAATTTGGAAGAGGATGAAGATGAAAAGACTTCCTTCTCCTTCTTCTTCTTGTTTGATCATTCCCCTTCAACTAAGGCAATCCCCTTCTCCTTGGGGCCTTTGTTAGTCATTTCATGTAATTCCATTTCACAAAATAGATCATCTAGTTTAACAATTGATAAATCCTTGGAAACTTTGTAGGCATCCACCATGGATGACCACAAAGCATTCCTTGGAAATGCTTTTAGCACGTACCTCACAAGGTCGCGGTTTTTAACCTTTTCATCTATGGAATGAAGACCGTTGAGGACTTCCTTGAACCGGCTATGGAGTTCACTTACGGTTTCATTCTCCTTCATGGAGAGGTTTTGGAGTTGGTTGAGGAATAAATCCCTCTTGGCGATTCTTGAATCTCGGGTGCCCTCGTGGAGTTCTATAAGCTTGTTCCACAAGTCTTTTGCACTTGAAAATGGACCAACCTTGATGAGTTGGTCTTTGTTCATGCCACATTGTAGGGTCACCACCGCCTTCGCGTCGACTTCACTCTTTCGGGTTTGTTCAGCCGACCAACGCCATGATTCGAGTTCTTTGCCTTCATCATCCTTTGGAGGGGTAAACCCCTCCTTCACAGCGAACCAAGTGCTGATATCCATCTTAAGATAGTACTCCATCTTCGATCTCCAATATTGGAAATCTGCTCCATCGAAGAAGGGTGGACGGGTGGTGGAAAATCCTTCTCTCAAAGCCATTGATGATAGCTCTCGGTTGTTAATCCGCTTGTACAGAGCCCCAAGCTCTGATACCACTTGTTGGACCTTGGATGGCTAGAGGGGGGTGAATATAGCCAAACACCGATATTTAGCGCTTATCAAATTTTTGCACTTCAAAGGTTAGTAGCACAGCGGAAGCTAAACAAAAAAAATAGAGTATGCAGAAATGAAAACACTAAGCTAAGAGCAAACACAAGAACGCTAACAAGAGGATTTACAAGGTTCGGGGATAACTTGCCCCTACTCCTTGGTGTGCCCTTAAGGTGGGCGATCCCTTGATCGTCGGCAGATCAAGCCCCGATGAACACCGGATAGAATGCAACCTCCTTCTCGGTGGAGTAACCTCTCCACAGCGTTTCAACAAGGATAAATGTTTAAGCACAATGAAACACATGAAAGATCTTACTTAGCACTTAGGACAGCAAGAACTCAGACAAACTTCTCCCGAGCTCCACTCAGCGCAGATCTCACGCAAGAATCCCCTTCTTCGTGTCTTCTCGCTGATGGACTCACCAAGCTTTCAGACTCTTCTTCCCAATGCTCAAGTAACAGATGGTTGCTTCAAAGGATTGCAGTTGCTTGCTCAAAAATGATGGAACGACGGATCACACAAGCAAAGTATCAACTGATTGTGCGTATGCAGTATTGCTGTCCAAGTAAGTGTTCTAGAGACTTGTTCGCCCAAGCGCATAAGTCTCTTCCACTCAGCTCCAGGTCACCACCTCACTGCAACCTCCAGCTGCTCACCTGCAACACTCAGCTACCACTGAACTCTTCCTGGACTCCCTGAGCTTCCCTCAGCCAAGCTCCAGTCAACAGCTCCAGCCGTTGCAACCTGAGATGGCAAATGGACAAACCTGCTCCAAGGAAAGACCTCCTTTGACTCTCCTTGAGTGTTTGAATCCATCCCTGTCACCTGCAGCTTAATCAGACCATTTGAACAACATATCAAGCAGAAAATCAAGTATCAGAGATCAAGCGCAGAGAATCAGATATGTTCAGACGTAATCAGAGCGTCTAACAGTGCAATTTGAATTAAAGTGATCGGTCACCGGACCGATCAGGACTATCCCAGACCGATCAGGCTCCAACCTGATCGGTCCACAGTGAGAAACTTGGGATTGCAAGCTCGTATGATCTGTCACCCTGACCGGTCAGCAGATCGTTCACCAAACCGATCCGGAAGTCAGCCAGCCACAATCCCGCCCGGATTCCACTGGCTGATCAGTCACCAGACCGATCAGGCTGCTCCTAGATCGATCAGGCTCCAGCCTGATCGGTCAGGGTGAGAAACCTCGCGACAGTTGATCGTTCAGTCCGATCGATCACGAGCCGATCAGTAGGTTTGCCAAAAACCTACTGGATGCTCCCTGATCGGTCACCGGACCGATCAGGAGCAGATCAGCAGGGGAACCAACCCACTTGTGAGCTCCCTGATCGGTCACCAGACAGATCAGGAGCTGTGCAGTGAGTGAAATGCATACTCCCTGATCGGTCACCAGATCGGTCAGTCATCGCTGGATCGGTCACCAGACCGATCCACGAAGGAGTACCGTGCCAACCTCCCTGATCGATCACCAGACCGATCCAGGGGCTCCAACCTAGCCCTCCATGCTAGGGTTTCATCCAACTTAGACCTCCAAGTTAGGACCTGACCCTCCAAGCCAGGATTTTTCACCTAACCCTCCAAGTTGGGACTTTTCACCTAACCCTCCAAGTTAGGACTTTTCACCTAGCCCTCCAAGCTTGGACTTTTCACCCAACCTTCCGAGTTAGGACTTTTCCACACCTAGCCCTCCAAGCTAGGATTTTTCACACCTAACCCTCCAAGTTGGGACTTTTCACCTAACCCTCCAAGTTAGGACTTTTCACCTAGACCTCCAAGCTAGGACTTTTCACCCAACCTTCCGAGTTAGGACTTTTCCACACCTAGCCCTCCAAGCTAGGATTTTTCACACCTAACCCTCCAAGTTAGGATTTCATCAAACCTAGTCCCACTAGGTATGCCTAGTCCACGACCATGACTTAAACCCAATCATAATCATAATCATCAATCTAAACTAAAATCGATGTCAACACCAAAATAACAATCAGGATCAGACTGCATCAACAATAATCATAATTGTTGCATCTCCTGATCATTGTTTATTTCAGGATCTTTTGACGAAGAAGATTATTGGTAAAGGATATGAGTCTAGAGGTCTCTATATTCTTAATCCACCTGTCTCAAGATCCTTCACTTGCTCAAGTGTAACTACTCCTTTTGAGGCTCATTGTAGGTTAGGTCATCCATCTCTTCCTTCGCTTAAGAAGCTTTGTCTACAATATAGTAGAGTGTCTTCATTAGATTGTGAGTCATATCAGTTTGCAAAGCATCACCGTCTTAGTTATAGTCCAAGAATAAATAAACGTGTTATTATACCTTTTGAGTTGGTTCATTCCGATATTTGGGGTCCTTGTCCTATTTTGTCTAAACCTGGTTTTATGTATTTTGTCACTTTTGTGGATGATTATTCTCATGTAACTTGGTTATATTTAATGAAAAATCGTTCTAAGTTATTTTCTCTATTTTATGCTTTTTGTACCAAATTAAGACTCAATTCAATATGTCCATCCATACTCTACGAAGTGATAAGGCCAAGGAATATACATCTAGTCTATTTTAAATTTATATGAGTCAAAATGCTATGCTTCATGAAACATCTTGTGTTGATACTCTATCCCAAAATGGTGTGGTTGAGCGTAAGAACTGACATCTTCTTGAGATTGCATGGGTCCTTTTATTTCAAATGAATGCTCCCAAGTCTTTTTGGGCAGATGCGATTTCACGGCATGTTTTCTCATTGACTGCATGCCTTCATCTGTTCTTCATGGTGAGATTCCTTACAAAATTTTGGTTCCCAATAACTCGTTGTATCCTGTTAATCCTAAGATATTTGGTAGTACTTGTTTTGTTCGGGATGTTCGTTCACATGTTACTAAATTAGATCTCAAGTCTTTAAAGTGTATCTGTTGGACCTTGGATGGCTAGAGAGAGAGGGTGAATAGCCAGACACACAAATTACTTCGCTTCTTTGAAACTTTTTTTCTGCGATCAAAGGTAGCAGCGGAAACAAAACACAGAAAGAACTAAACAGAAATAAACAGAGCAAACTAGTCGCTAACACGGAAGGTTTACAAGGTTCGGGGATAACTTGCCCCTACACCTTGGTGTGCCTGTGAGGTGGGCGATCCCTTGATCATCGGCAGATCAAGCCCCGGAAATCCGGATATCACAACCTCCTTCTCGGTGGAGAAACCACTCCACAATCGTCTCAAGATGATAACAGTTAAGAGCAGAGACACGAGAAGAAAACTTACACAAAGATCTAACAGGAATGCTCAAGCAAGAAACTATACAGAGAGCACAACATCACAGCGAAACCCATAGCAAAACCCTTCACTTGTTTCCTGTCTGTTCTCTTTTGCTCCTCTGCATCCCAGCTTCTTCTTAAGCATCTGCTCACCGGCGCATCTACAACCTCTGTCACCAACCCACTGACCTTGCTCAGTCCACTGAACCCTCTTCAGCCGAGCCTCAGGCCAGTCGTCAGCTTCGCCAGCAAGTTGCCAGCCCGCGCCAAAAGCCGTTGAAACCTGCGAAGGGAAAATGGACAAACCTGACCGAAGCGAAAGTCACCACTTGACCCTCCTTCTTGGTTTGAGTCATCCCTTTCTCACCTACACACTTATCAGATGATTAGCAAAGCATATCAAAAGGAATCATCAGACTAACAGAAGTGATCAGAGTGATTCAGAGCGATCTGACAACGTTTTCAAATTAAAGTTCAGACACTAATCGGCCACCAAACCGATCAGTGATGACCCTGATCGATCAGGCTACCTCGTGATCGATCCCCTCCTGATCAATCGACTCTGTGATTGGTCACACTGTCCGATCAGTGATCATGGAACCGTCACACTGACCGATCCATCCGCTTGCTGGGTTTTCAAGCCACTACCCACCAACCAAAGCACCTGATCGGTCCCATGACTGATCAGGTTATGCCCTCATCGGTCGAAGGGACCTATCAGGCCACCTCTGGACCGATCAGGACCCATCCTGATCGGTCCAGGAGTACTTTAATCGGTCCAAGTGACCTATCAGGTCACTTGGACCCTTTCTCTAGCCTCTTTATGATCCCATGCTGATCGTTCACCAAAACGATCAGAAACCACACAGAAACATTCTGTTCTCCTTCTGATCGTTCACCAGAACGATCAGACTCCCTGGATTGGTCACCAGACCGATCTATTCACAAGGGAAATCGTGCCAACTCCTGATCGGACTCCAGACCGATCCAGCCACTTGGCTAACTCATGCACAGTCACCTAGCTTCACTCGCTAGAACCCGGCTTCACTCACCGGGGTTTCCGTCACCTGGCTTCACTCACCAGGACCCGCCTTCACTTACCGGGGTTTCATTCAACCTAGCTTCACTCACTAGGACCTGGCTTCACTCACCAAGGTTTCCTTCACCTAGCTTCACTCACTGGGATTTCCGTCACCTGGCTTCACTCACCAGGACCCAGCTTCACTCACCGGGGTTTCTGTCACCTGGCTTCACTCACCAGGACCTGGCTTCACTCACCGGGGTTTCATTCAACCTAGCTTCACTCACTAGGACCTGGCTTTACTCACCAAGGTTTCCTTCACCTAGCTTCACTCACTGGGATTTCCGTCACCTGGCTTCACTCACCAGGACCCGGCTTCACTCACCGGGGTTTCCGTCACCTGGCTTCACTCATCAGGACCTGGCTTCACTCACCGAGGTTTCATTCAACCTAGCTTCACTCACTAGGACCTGGCTTCACTCACCAGGGTTTCCTTCACCTAGTTTCACTCGCTAGGACCCGGCTTCACTCACCGGGATTTTCGTCACTCGGCTTTACTCGCCGGGACCCGGCTTCACTCACCGGGGTTTCCATCACCTGGCTTCACTCACTAGGACCCGACTTCACTCACCGGGATTTCCTACCCAGTCCCTGACCAAGACTTAAGCCGAACTCATCCAACCAAACTTAAATCGGCGTCAACACCAAAACAACAATCGGGCCAGACTGCATCAACAGTATCTTCCTTGGTTATTCTCGTCTTTAAAAAAGTTATAGGTGTTATTGTCCTAGTATTAACAAATATCTTATCTCAATTGTTGTCACCTTCATGGAAGACACCTTATTTCCCATCCTCACTTATCCCGACTTCTCAAAGGGAAGATGATGATTTATTGATATATTCTATCACAACCTCTACACCTGTTTCGAAATCGGCTCTGGTCAAACATCCTATTATTCAAGTATACTCCAGGCGTCAACCTCTTGATTCATGTCCTGCACATACTACTTCGTCATCAGATCTAACTTCGAGTGATGATCTTCCTATTGCATTATGTAATGGTAAACGTCAGTGTACTTATCCTATTTCTTCTTTTGTTTCTTATAACGGTTTGACATCTTCTGCTTGCTCTTTTATTGTTTCACTTGACTCAATTTCTATTCCTAAAAATGTCCGTGAGGCATTATCTGGTTGGAGAGATGCAATGATAGAGGAAATGAAAACCTTGGATGATAATGATACTTGGGACTTGGTTAATCTACCTTCAGGAAAATGAGCTATTGGATGCAAATGGATATTCAGTTAAAGTCAATCTAGATGAGTCAGTTGCAAGACTAAAAGCTCATCTTATTGCTAAGGGTTATGCTCAAACCTATGGTGTGGATTATTCTGAAACTTTTTCTCCTGTTGCAAAGTTGACATCTATTCGATTATTTAGTTCATTGGCTGCTACTCATCATTGGCCTTTACATCAACTCAATATCAAGAATGTTTTTCTTCATGGTGATCTTCAAGACGAGATGTATATAGAGCAACCTCCTGGTTTTGTTGCTCAGGGGGAGATGGGGCGAGTTTGTCGTCTTCAGAAATCTTTGTATGGTTTGAAACAAAGTCCTCGTTCTTTGTTTGAAAAATTTAGTCAAGTTATTAAAAAATTTGGTATGACGAAAAGCAAGTCTGATCATTCTATGTTTACAAGCAGTCAGGAGCGGGTATTATTCTGTTAGCTGTGTATGTTGATGATATTGTTATTACTGGAAGTTATGAGAAGTAAAAAAGGTATATTTTTATCTCAGAGAAAATATTTTCTTGACTTATTAACTGAGACAGGAAAATTAGGGGCAAAGCCTTGTAGTACTCCAATAACTCAAAATGTGGACCTCACAATAGATGGAGAACTATTTGAACATCCAGAGAGATATAGAAGGTTAGTTGGGAAGTTGAATTATATTACTGTGGCACGTCCAGATATTGCATATTTGGTCATGTCATTAGTCAGTTTATATCATCTCCAACAGTTCATCATTGGGCAGTGTTAGAGCAAATTTTGTATTACTTGAAGGGAGTACCCGGACGAGGTATCGTATATAAAAATCATGGGCACACTCATATTGAATGTTTTTTAGATGCAGATTGGGCATGTTTTAAAATGGATAAAAGGTCTACTTTAGGTTATTGTATTTTCGTTGGAGGAAATTTAGTTTCATAGAAGAGTAAAAAGCAAAACATTGTATCACGGTCCAGTGCAGAATCAGAATATAGGGCTATAACACAGTGTGTGTGTGAAATAATATGGATGTATCAACTATTGACTGAAGTAGGACTTAAAATTTCAGTACCAGCAAAACTGTGGTATGATAATCAAGTTACTATTCACATTACATAAAATCCTGTATTTCATGAGCGAACTAAGCACATTGAAATTGATTGTCATTTTGTTTGTGAAAAAAATTCAACAAAGCTTGATCACTACAGGATGTGTAAAAACTGGAGAACGACTAGGGGACATCTTCACAGAAGCTTTGAATGGGGTCCAGATTGATTATCTTTGTAACAAGTTGGGCATGATTAATATCTATGCCTCAACTTGAGGGGGAGTATTAGCTATGTAAATATATATCCTAATTTGTATTTTACCTAAAATATAAATTACTCCCTAGAATAGAATCCTAATTTAATTCCTAGAATAGACCTCTAACTTTGTAAATAAATAGACTTATTTATTTCCTAGAATAGATCCCTAACTTTGTATATAAATAGGTCTTACATCTTGTAACTTTTGTGTATTGAGAATTCTCTTATTGTAACACTACTGATGGTCTTCTTTGCTGAACTGTTGGAAATCAGAACTTCTTTGGTTCTCCGCTCCTCAAGCCCTTCCTCTTCTAATAAGCTCAAAATGTAAGAGTAATATCCACTTACTGCATAAATGAAGACTAGTTCACTTCCTAACAGTTGGCTTGACCGAAAATCAGAATTCAGCAGCTCCTAAGTCTTCAAATCTGACTCCAGGGATTTTCATGATTTAGATCTTGACAGTGCTAGAGAGGATGCAACATCAATTGGCTATGGAAGACATGAGCTCAATTTGGTATTATACTATCCAGAAACCATCTAAGAAGGCTTGGCACAGGCAGTTTTCATTTTACACAAAATCCAAATTCTCAAATGAAACTTAATTCTGAATTCTAATTTCCTAATCTTCAGTTTCAACTTTTGGAATTCAAAGGATTCTCAGCTCATGTCATGTAAAGTTAGGCTTAGGAGAAAGTATCATTTAGCGCCAATGTGTCGAGCATTGAAATCTAGTTGTTGCTGGTCAAAGTCAGCATGAAAAATTGGTACTGAACTCAGATTGTAGCTGATACAGTTTCAGCATTCTCTGGCCGAATTCAGATTCTTTTCCTAGTTAACCTCCTTATTGTCTCTTTTTTTTTTTACCCTGTAACTGATTGACCAAGTTGAGAATTCACAATCTAGTAGTTGCATGCTTTGACTCGTGGTTGACTGAAGAAGATTGGTAGTCCAAATGATAATGGAAAATCAAATGCTTCACTCAAACTTTTACTGGCCAAATGCTCGCACAGAATTTGGCACGCAACACAAAATTCCTGATATCACTTCCTGGATTACAGATTTGAACCATAACAACATTCAAAAAGTAAGAACACTAATCAACACTGAGTTATCAAGAATTTCAGTTAAGTTCTTCACTGATCAAGGAGCTACATCAACATTATTAACACTTCCTCGTTCAGAATGTTTTCTAACACACTCAGTCTCTCAAGTTGGAATCCATCACCATGTACATGATCAAGTGCAAGTAAGTGGTTTACTCATGCACAAATATCTAAAATTTGACGGTGAAATTTAATTAACATCTATGATTCTAAAGACATTACGAAGAACACACATGGAGATATTTATTCAAGACCAAATGAAACAAAACTATTAACCCAAACAAGCAAAAACATACAAATATATGTACAAAGCAAAAGGAGGAAAGGAACAACTCCCCTTAAGTCGGGTAGATAGGATCGTGAAGCTTTGCTCTTTCTACCACCGTCTCTTCAACTTCTTCATAAAATTTGTTTAGATGGTGTCCATTCACCATGAAGGCCCCTCGCATTAGGAATCTCATGTACCTCTATCAACCCATAAGGAAGAATGTGAGTAACACAATAAGGACCTTCCCACCTGGATCTCAACTTACCATGGATTAGCTCGAGACAAGAATTGTTTACTAGCACTTGGAACTCCTTTTGCAAGATGTGTTTGTCATGAAAAATCTTGGTCTTCTCTTTGTAAATTCTAGAGTTCTCATAGACCTCGTGCAGAAGCTCCTCAATTCTTGCAACTATAATTTCACTCTAAGTCTTTACTACCCAATATGTTACAGAACAAAACTCGTCATCTAGAATACATCGTCTAATCACCTGACTTAGTACTATCCCCTACTAAACCATGAAATAATATTTCTCAAAGCTTAATATTAGGTCAGTCACTACTCAACAATGCAAAATTTGAGATAGACTATCTAAACATGCATTAAATGAGGAGTCATAAACAGTGAAGTCATCCATGAAATGCACTAAAAGATCTAAAAAAATGCTTACCATGCACTGCTGGAATGTACCCGGAGCGTTACACAAACCAAAAGGCATCCTCCGATATGCAATGGTTCCGAAAGGGCAAGTGAATATCGTCTTCTCTATTGGGGATTTTGTGAAAATATATATATATATATTTTCGATAAAACACATAGTGGAAGCGAAACAAATTTCTTTAAAAAAATTTCGTGCATCCAAATAAATATGATCATATATGTGCAACACATAAACATAGATCAAGAGGTCATTTAGAAGTTATACCTTTCAACGACATTTAGATGAAAAAAAATCACCGAGCAAACCTCACAAGACTTGCCTCTATAAGTATCCACGCTAAGATTTCTTCATGATTGTTGGGTTGCAAGATTGCAAACATAGTCCCGCATTGAAAATACATGGGAAAAATCATAGGCTTATAAGAAAAAGATATCTCCATTGGTATGAGGCCTTTTGGGTAGAGTCCAAGAGCAAAACCATGAGGGTTTGGCCCAAAGTGGACAATATCATACAATTATGGAGATATCTAAATTCTTTTTTATCCTAATACTTGGTAACAGAGCGAGGTCACTCTTCACTGGACTAACCGCTGGAAGACACATGAGCTAGAGCCAAAATCCAAATCTAACCATGTGGATTAAGCCTTGAATAAAGGAAGTGTAGGCTCTCATGTCTTGATCAAGAGGATCAGACACCAGGCAGAGAAGTCCTAGTTGTGGCTAGGCAATGAAGTTCTAGTAGGTCGGGTGGACCGAGGGGTAGAAAGTCCTGGTAGGCCGAGGATCGGACATCAAACGGAAAGACTTTCTGGCCTGTGGTCCTTTGTTTGAGGGGGGGGATTGTTGGGGTTGCAAGGTTGCAAACATAGTCCCACATTGAAAACACATGGGAAAGATCATAGGCTTATAAGGGAAAAATATCTCCATTAGTATGAGGTCTTTTGGGTAGAGCCCAAGATCAAAACCATGTGGGCTTGGCCTAAAGTGGACAATATCATACCATTGTGGAGTTATCTAAATTCCTTTTGGTCCTAACAATGATGACTTCGCAAGGCTCAAGTTGCCTCTCCGCTTGGTACTAGCCAAATCAAAGAGATGATAAAGAGAAGAGAGGTTGTTGGCGGCACCGAGGAATCTAGCGACACCAAGGTTGGAAAGCCAGTGACACCAAGAAGAGCTGGCAGCACAAGGGTTGACACGACAACTATTGGGCGACACAAGGAAGATCCGAAAACATGCAAGGGAATTTTACAGAAGGAGTTGGCCAATAATTTTGGGCGGTGTCACTAGGAACCCAATCCCATTAAGGTTAGAGGAATAAGCCCAAACTCATATCACATATTTAGCCTGACTCACCTACAAGAGGTGTGAATAGAAACCCAATCCCATGTCACATTAGTAGGCCCAATTCGCCTACAAGAGGCGTGACCTTAGACGTTTTTGATGGGATAAATATTTTCATATTTAGTCTAACTAGACGTAATCTCTTTTATTGAAAATCTAATTCTCTAACTCATTTTTATATCTTCAAGATATACTCGTAGTACGTGTGACCCAATAGGTTCTCGGTTATGTTGGTCATTTATAATTAACCATTAATTAAGAATAGATTATGAGTAACTTCTAGTCATACATCATGACCTAAATGACCGAAAAATCATAGTTGACTTCAGAACATATTCTGAACCCTTTAGCAACTACGATTATTAATGCTTCAGTTCCATTCACTCATCTTATACCCATTTGGTTCACGATATAGTCTATGTGTCAGTTCCCACTAGGTTGACTATGTAATACCTAGAATAAGTTGTAGTTCTTTGTCCTATGGATTCAAATTATTCAAAGATATATGTCCAAGAAGACAATCCTCTTGATATACTTGCTTTGGCCAAAGACTTATGAGTAATAACCCTGATAAGTGACAATAGGGTATATGTCTCCTTATAAAAGGAATGGTAAATCCTCTGTGGGCTACTCAAACACCTTCAGACATATTGACTTATACTTAATCATCCTAGAACTGGACCTCCTATGAGATGTTCTACTAAGATGTCAAATTATAAGTCTCCATGACCATGATGACTTAAATCTCTCATGTCTAAGGAAACTTGCACTCGAACTGTAATGAGATCTTCATTGACATGTAAAGAACCACATGAAATCTCATAGCCGGTCACATTCGATGAACTAGTTATCCTTATCTAGCATTCACATGTTAACTCTCAACATCCCTATGTTTCCAGCCAGTGAGGATTGGTTGCTTGGATAAACCAAGGAGTATAATATGTGTTAGTGTCACAGAATTGACTAAGTCCAGTCTCATCAATTCATTGATTAGGAAAGATTTTAATACGTATATAATTACACATGATGAGATACCCATTAATTGTAATCTAATCACAATTTTTCTCATTCTATGCTTTGTATTGTGGACTTCATTAATTGAGTTTAAGATCTAATCACATACATATAGAATGCACATTCAAATAGTAGATTTTATTTATCAAAAAAATAAGACAATGTTCAAGGCGATTGCCTTTAGGACACCTCTCAAATATAGCATTCTCCTGGTCCTTTGGAGAAATGGGGATATGAAAATATCCCATGTATCCATCTAGGAAACAATAGTGAGATCTGCTCACCAATCTCTCTAATATATGATAAATAAATGGTAGCGAAAACTGATCCTTCTTGGTGGCCTTGTTAAGCTTCCTGTAATTAATGCACACCCTTTAAATATTCTGAATCCGAATGGGAATCAGCTCATTGTCCTTGTTTGCAACCATGGTTAATCCTAATTTCTTTGACACAACCTAAACTAGACTCACCCACTTATTATCTAAGATTTGTGGGGACCAGTGTCGTCGATGGGGGGGGGGGTGAATATCGACTTGTAAAAATTTCTTCGTAAACATTCAAGGTTCATTCTATTCAGATAGTTAGTGCGTATCGGAAAATAGAAATAACGAAAAATAAAATGACACAGATGATAAGCGGGTTTTACTTGGTTCCCAACCCCCTAGGGTCAGTACGTCCAAGGCCTAAGCACGGGAAGCGCCCATCCACTAATGGTCTCGTTTCTGGACTTTCTGAAGGTGGAGAAATCCGTCTTACAGTTCAAGTTTTACAATCAAAAATAATATGGAAATTAAGTGCATAAAAGTAAAAGCAAACCAAAATAGAAAAGTTGAAGACTTGGCCGATCTGGAACTCCGAAGTGCAGCGCACTTTCTCCTGGAGCCTCCTTGGTCACAAAGCTTCGTTTCTAGCACATTGTCGTCACTCGAAATGCTTAGAATGATGTCGTGGTTGGTAATCTGAGTTGAGGGGTCGAACCCCTTTATATATCCTTTTGTTGGGCGCGCCTGTGTTGCTATGGGGCGCCTCAGATGCGGTCAAAAATCCATCCAAATCGCGAACTTCGCGAAGCTGATAAAACCTTCATCCAGGGCGCCCAGGAGCTTATTGGGCGCCTGATTCATTCAGGTGCCTGGCATCCAGGGCGCTTGAATGCTCTTGGGCGCCTGTATCCATTCAGGCACCCAGGAGCAGCCTTTCAGCTGTTTTGTGTGTTTGTTTGCCTGCTTTGTCTCCAATTCTAGGTACCAGCAAGATATACAAACACAAGACAAGCACATATATATTCTTAGCCTTAATGACTTGGTTCTGACTTCGAATTTCCGCGAAACCCTAGGTCGAACCGACGCCTATGTTCCCTTCCCGGGGAACGCACCTTTTGCCTACTGCTCTCAGAAGAAGTTTTGCCAACCGGCCCATCCTATTGGACTTTTGCCCAATCTTACGACCAGGACTTATTGCCCAGCTTTCACTAGGACTTCGGTGCCCATCCCTCGGCCAAGACTTATTGCCCAATTCCTCGAATCAGGACTTTATGCCCAGTCCACGACCAGGACTTATTGCCCAACCCTATGTCAGGACTTCGGTGCCCAGCCCGCGGTCAGGACTTATTGCCCAATTCCTCGAATCATGACTTCGTGCCAAACCCTCGGTCAGGTCTTCGGTGCCCAGCCCGCGGCCAGGACTTAGTGCCCAATCCATGATCAGGACTTAGTGACCAATTCTTTGAACCAGGACTTATTGCCTAGGTTAACTAGGACTTTTCTTCACTTTGGTACTCACTTCTTGACTCACCCTTTCCTTGTTTAGTGTATCACTAACTTAAGCATATTGATAAACATTGAAACACTAGAGGGGGACATCACTGATGCATCTTGCACCAACAATCTCCCCCTTTTTGATGTTTGACAATATCTTAAGTTAGATTGGATTAAAGGGTTAAGTTATGATCCTTGGATAAACTGAAAAAAAAATTGATCTAAGTTTTTGATCCTTGAAAAAGCATTTTGTTTAAACTTTGACCCTTGGGAGAACAAAATTTCTAACTTAAGTTCTCTCCTTGGAAAACATTTTGATTTAACCTTTGATCCTTGGGAGAAAAAAAAATAAAATTTCTAACTTAAGCTCTCTCTACCCCTTTGTCATATATAAAAAAAAATGACAAAAAACTTGCACCAACAATGAAAATTTAAAAAAAAATTCTTTTCCATTTGAAGGTACTTAGGATAATTCTTTGAAAGCATATAGTTTTTGATAAAATATTTCGAAACTTCTTTTTGAAAAAAACTAAGTACTTAAATTGCACAAAAAAGTTGTACTTTGAAAAGTATTGTGCACTTGGAAAAATATTTTATACTTTTAGAAATATATTATTGTGCACTTAGAAAAAAATATTTTTGAAAAAAATCTGCACTGAAAATATGATGTCTTAGAAAAATTTTCATTTAGAACAGATTTTCACAAAAAAAATTTACACTTAGAAAGGATTTTCACTTAGAAAAATTTTGTGTATTTAAAAAGTATTAGTGCTTTGAAAAATATTTTGCACTTAACAAATATTAGTATTTTGAAAAATATTTTGTACTTAAAATATTTTCACAAGATAAAGTCTTTTTAATGAAATTTTATTTTGAAACATAATATTTTACTTGACTTGGTTTCTTTTCCTGTCTGACACAATCCTAGGAAACCTTGTTGACTACAAGGACATTTCCCTAAGTGCCCTGAAAATTCTCCAAATTCAAGCAAATGTTATTTCCAATTGATTCCAAAAAATAATTTTGAAAATAAGTTCTTGACTTGGATTCCTTTCCAATCTGACACAATCCTAGGAAACCTTGTTAACTACAAGGACATTTCCTTAAGTGCCCTGGAAATTCTCTAAACTCAAGTAAGATTATTTTCAAAAACGATTAAATAAGCCAAAAATAAATTTTTGAAAATGATAATATAATTATCTTCATAAAGTGATTTTAAAAGAAATGACTTTAAAATGATAGTATTTTGAAGAGAAAATACTTATGTTTTCAAAAGGATTTTGAAAATACCGTGTGCGAAAATATACTATTTTGAAATGTTCAATAATTCTTTTAGTTTGACCTCCCCCTAGCCTTGACATAGGCCTCGGAAGCTTGTTGACTACAAGTGATCTTCCTCTGAGTCTTAGGGTTTGATTCAAACCAAAAGAGTTAATAGTTTTGAAATTGTCAGAAAATAGAATTAATTTCTTTTGACTTAGACTCCCCCTAAATCTGACATAATCCTAGGAGTTCTTGTAGATCATGAAGAAGACTCCCTATGTGTCTTTAGGGTTTATCAAAGTCAAAAGAGTAATAAGCACAATTCCTGCAATGTATTTTGAGATATTATGATAAAAGACATAATTTTCAAAAGAATATTTTGAAGGATAAACTGAATTTTTTTGAAGACACATTTTGAAATGATTGTAATTTTTAAGGCATAGTTTTCGAAAGAATAAAATGTAATAAGTTTCTGAAACATTTTTCGAAAACGTTTTTAACGTTTTTGATATGATAATTATTTGTAAAGCATAAAGTTTTTGAAAAATCTGATTTTTTGAAAAAGATTTATTTTTAAAAAAACACTCCCCCTGAACTTGACTCTGTCTGACTCTAATTAAGTGCCTTAAGGGACTTTAGTGTTGACCTAAAAGGCTTGTGTCTAATTGTGTAGGTCAAATAATTTTTCGAAAAGATATAATTTTGAAAATGTATATTATATATAAGCAATCAGGCAAGCATGAAATCCATAAAAATATGATTATGTTGAAACATTATTTTGAAAATAGATTTTTAAAAAAATATCCTAAGACTTTTGAAAACAATTTTGAAAAGCATCTTTCAATTTATTAGTCCTTAACATCTCACCCATTCTAAATGTCTCAGTATAAGTGAGCATGGTTGCCTTATGGGTGTATTGTGATATGCTTGAATAATTTTTCTTTGAATTACTGTTAAATCTAAGATTTAATTATAACTTGTGTTAGATTCAAATCTATCAAATAGTAATTAAAAAATGAGTTTCGATAATTGGCTTCCAGGTCTTGGCGAGGCACAGAGGTCTTCTTTGGCCGTAGCCTTATTGGAGCAACAACCCTTTCGTTGACAAAGTCTTTTACTGAAAGTTCATTTTCAAATTACTTCTTGAAAAATTTTGGTCTAACTAGCTTAGGTTTTGGATCGGTAGCTTCGGCTAGTTCCACCGGACTAAACAGACCAAGTAAGGTACACCTTACCCCACTTGACCTTATTAGAAGGGCTTCCCTAACGTACTATCATCTCACCTCCACCTAATACTATGTAGTTCAAGTTTCAAGTAAGTCTTTTGTCCTTAACTAGCCGTTCTAAATCATGTAGAAATTTAAACATGAATGTCATGACATATATTTAAAAAAAATTAGCAAATGCATGAGCATGACATTTATGCATGATTCAAACAAGTCAAACATTTTACTTATGTTTCTAGTAATGTATCAAATTCCCGATTTGATACATGTTGTGTGAACCCACGAATATGTCAACTCACTTTGACATATTTAATTTTATTAAATTGATTGTTGCAATTGGGTAAGATTTTATTTAATTTGAGTTTAAGTTATTAAGATTTAATTTTAAATTTAAGTTTTAATTGAATTTAAGTTGTTAAGACTTAATTAGAGATTAAAATTATTTAAGGATTAGTTAGAGAATTAATTAGATTTAAGTTAATGATGGGTCTCGAATAGATGTCACGATGTGAGACTCAAATTTAGAAATTTATAAAGCTGAAAACCCTTACTAGCAAAGTAGAAATGTAGGATAGGGGCCTCAGGTCGTATTTTTCCAAGACTAGTTGTGAGTGTTCGAATTAAACTTGAAATTTATTTGCCGTTAAATGATTTGGGTTTTCGAGATAAAATGGGGGTTTTGTTTTGCAAGTAAAATTGAAGTAAATTTGCAGTGGAATTGACTTAACTAGAATTGAACTAGGTATTGCAAGAATGAAACTTAATCACTAAGGAAATTGAACAAACAATTTGAAGTTGCAAATTGAAATATAAACTGATATTAATTTTAGAAATTCATGAATGTTGTGTCTAAAGTAGGAATGACAATTGAGCAAGCTGTAAACTAAAACAAAAATTGTCTGTGCTGGAAAATCTCCTGATCGGTCTGCTGACCGATCAGATGTAAGCCTGATCGGTCTGATGACCGATCAGGTGGAGTCTAGATCGCATGACAGTCCGATCAGTAACTGAAAACAGCTGATACAAATCTAGAACAGAGTTCAGAAACTACAAAGACAATTCGGAAATGAAATCTACAAGCTATAAACTCCAGTTCAAGTTCTTCACCCAGTTTTCTCTTTGCCGTCACACAAAGATCGAGCTCGGAACCCCCTCGCTCAAGAATTTACCAGAACTCAGCTACTGTTATCAAATCGCGCGACTTGAGGTAAAGCCTGAACTCCTCCCGATCCTCTCTTCTACGATGGTTCAGATGGAAAATGGTATCTCAGGAACCTTCGAACCAACTCAGAGAACCCCCCTGATTAGGCCCGATTGATGAAGAAATGGAATCGTATGAAGATTGGCCGGATGGAGCTTGCTCACGGTGAAACACTCGCCGGAGCTTTCAGACACGAATAGGTTGCGATCCTTCCACGGAACTGAGTCTTGATTAATCGAAATCTGGAAAACAACTTGATCTGGTGGTCACCTTCGATCGGAAATTGAAGAACACGAAGAACAGCTCGGAAACGGAGACGCGATCTGGCGACGACGCAAGCAGAAGAGGGAATTCCCGATTTAACTGAACATTTTGAATTTCGACGGCTGAGATTGCTCCGAATCAATCCAATGGTTAGATCAAGTCAGATCGAGCCCAAACTTCCCAGATCTTGATCAAGGGCTCTGATCTGCTTGTCCTTAACTCGGATCACTCAGATCTGAAGCGGATGGCTTAGATCTTCTCTTCTTTAGCTTGAACGGTCTAGATTCTCTAGTGCTTGATCCAATGGCTGAATTAGCTCTGATCTGGCCCAAACTTTCAGATCTTGATCCATGAACTTGATTAAGTCTATCTTGAGCTTGGTTCGACCGGAAGTTGGCAGATGACTTAGATCTAACCGTCATCTTAAATGGACGACCAATATTGATTCAACTCTTGATCCCCTTGATCTAGGCTCATTCTGAACTCAAGTCCTAATCCAATCTTGATCGAGGTCCATGACTAATTGAAACCTACAAAATTAGATTCAACATTAATGCCAAAATATTTCAAATATAGGAAGAATTTTATCCAAGGATAAAATAGAAAGATCTCATGAAACCTAATACAAATACAAACTTAAGCATATGAAAAGGGATCAAAAACATGAATTTGAAAGCCTAATTTAATCAACAAAATGAAAGTTATCAACTCCCCCAACTTATTCTTGGGCGTCTCGCACAAGCTACTAAGGAACTAAAATGCATCCCCCCTAGATTATTCTCGATCCTTGTAAGAAGCAATTGAAAAGAAATTACCTAGGGTTGTCAATTCTAAAAAATCTAAACTCAATAGACTAGTATCTTGTCCTTAAATCAACAACTTAGCTTACTTCCTCCTTCATGACTCATTGAGATGAAATCAACACACAAAACCTTCCAAAGGGATTTTTAGTAGCTCTCTTCCTAAGTTCTACATTTCAATGAAAGTGGAGCTCACTCAAACACAACATGTTTCTTGAACTACCATAAGCTTGCTTATTATCTACTCTCCACCATCATTCTTGCCTTGGATCCATATCTACACAGGTTTATTAGAAACATTAAAGAAATATGAAATGGATAAAATGAAAAAAAGAATTTCCATGAATTCTGATATTAAAGACTCATGATAAAGAAAATAGAGAATATGATATGATAAGGAAAGAACTATGGTAAAGAAATACAGCATAAAGAAGAGTTATGGGGAAGTAATGACAAATAGATGACTTGGATACTCAAAATTATTTCTAATGCTCTTTGTCCTTTTGCGGTAGCTTCTTATGAATCCTGAGCCACGGGAAGTGAATATGAACTGATTTGGAGAAAATTCAAACTGAAAGTAATGTTATGTGCTGTTCCAGCTGCTCGGATCGGTCTAGAGATCGATCAGACATTGCCTGATCGTTCCACTGACCAGACTAGTGCTCCCTGATCGGACTGGAGACCGATCAAGGGCTGATCAGTAGCCAAATTCCAGAATTCTGAAATTGATTTTTCCTGAATTTTTCCTTTCTTCCACTCATCACCAATTCTTAACCCATTTAGCTCCTTATTCTCGACTTCAAACTCAGAAATCCATCCATCTTTTGAACCTTCATGATCTTCTTTGACTTTTCTTTCTTTTCTTTTCTTCCCTTCTTCTTCTCTTTCTGTTTTCTGTTTTTTTTTCTACTGCCTTTTTGTTTTGTTTTTTTTAACTTCACTACAGGTCCAACAACCAAACTTAACTCCTAATTTTCACTTCAGTCATGGTAACCATTTGAACTTTTGAAAACAATTCCGCTTACCAATTCCATGTCTAAATGGAAACTTTTGGTAGGCTTAAAAAGTATCACTAAAAACCAACCATTATGAGCTCCCATTCCTTCCAAAATTAGCTTCATAGAGTTGAAAAAACCAAACAACATCCATAAATCAGATTACTCCAAAAATGAACTTAACTTTTCATGACTCACAACTCATCTTTGATACATCACCCATCAAATTGGCACACTTCTTTATTTCTTTTCTTCTTTTTTTTTTCTATTTTTGCATTGCATTCCCCATATTCTTCCATTCCTTAAGTTCCTTCAAACACTCGGAATCCCTAACAAATTCATCTTAAAATCCATAAAAACAAATGGCTATCACAACATAAACTTCACAATACATCACTTTTCACCAAAATTCCTTCCAAAACTCTAGCCACCTCCCCCACACTTAAACCTTTGTCCGTCTCGGGCAAAATAACATCAAGAAAAACCCAAGTACCCAAGTCTATAGGAAATATGGATATGAGCAGAAAAATAGGAAAGGAAAAAGAATAAGGCATGAGTCAACAAGATATGTTGCAACACTTATATGGAAAAGGGAAGACAAAGTGAATAACCTTTATAAATGTGGTCCAATCATAGAAATATGGTTTTGAAAGAACCTAAGCAAATTCTAGAGTACAATCACATGTGTGTATCTCAACAATAAAGCTAAGTCCTCACTAGGTAAAAAGAATTCATCTCAACTCATCACTCTAGAGTCCACAACCAAGTAGTACTCAAGCAACCAAGAATTTTCATCCATTGACTCAAATCCTAAGTTTGACAACCAAATTTAATTTGCTTTCAAAAGACTCTAAAATGATATAGAGAAAACCTAGAGGGATACATTTATTCCTATTCATGCAAAAATAAGGTGCCAAAATGGTAAATTGGTATCTACAATCACTATTTATTCAATCTACACTTCCTAAACCTTTATTATCACAAAACTCATTGGAAAAGAAAGATTAAACTATTCGAAACCAATAAAATGAAATTGACAATGAAATAAAATGCAAGGAAAAGAAAACTCCCCTTTAGGTTGGGTAGATAGCATCTTTGATGTCCACTCCATCCACCTCTAGCTCCTTTAGTTCTTCAAAATACTTTTTGAGCCGGTGGCCATTCACTTTCCACATTAAACCATTAGCTTCATCTTTAATTTCACAAACTCCATAGGGAAAAATATTAGTTACAATAAATGGACCTTCCCACCTTGACCTTAACTTACCCTTAATCAACTTGAGCCTTGACTTGTACAATAAGACCTTGTCACCGATTTGAAATTCTTTCCTCACTATGTGCTTGTCATGGAAGTTTTTGGTCTTTTCTTTGTAGATCCTTGAATTCTCAAATGCTTCAAGTCTAATCTCTTCAAGCTCTTGAAGTTGAAGTTTCCTCTCTTCTCCCACCTTGGTAGCATCGAAATTACAAGCCTTCACCGCCCAATATGCTTTGTGTTCTATCTCCACGGGAAGATGACAAGCCTTACCATAGACTAACCGGTAGGGAGACATGCCAATAGGTGTCTTGAATGCCGTTCTATAAGCCCAAAGTGCATCATCTAGCCTCTTACTCTAATCTTTTCTATTTTGCCCAACGGTCTTTTCCAAAATTAATTTGATTTCTCTATTTGAGATTTCGGCTTGGCCATTTGTTTGGGGATGATAGGAAGTAGAAATCTTGTGTACAACCCCATACTTACTAAGCAAGACCTTCATGTGTTTGTTGCAAGAATGAGATCCCTGGTCACTTATTATAGCTCTAGGAATTCCAAACCTGCAAAATATGTGTGACCTAACAAAACTAACAACAACAGAAGAGTCATCAGTCTTGGAGGGAATGACCTCCACCCATTTAGAAACATAATCTACAGCAAATAAAATATACAGATAACCACAGGATGTAGGAAAAGGTCCCATAAAATCAATTCCCCAAACATCAAAAATCTCACAATATAGCATAGTCTGTTGGGGCATCTCATTTCTAGCTCCTATGTTTCCAGTTCGCTGACATCTATCACAATTTTTATAAAACACATATGCATCATGAAATAAGGTGGGCCAATACAAACCACATTCTAAAACTTTTCTAGCTGTTCTTTGTGGTCCAAAGTGTCCCCCACATGCTGATGAATGACAAAAAGTAAGAACTGAACAAATCTCATGGTCTGGTATGCATCTCCTAATTATTTGATCATTACAGAATTTCCATAAATACGGGTCATCCCACACATAGAATTTTGCATCACTTTTAAGTTTATCTTTTTGAGCTTTAGAAAAGTGTGTAGGAAAAACATGTGCAGCTAAGAAATTAACAAGGTCTGCATACCAAGGTGTCTCACCATGTACTGCAAGAAGGTGCTCATCTCGAAAATCATCGTCAATGGTGGTAGGAGATCCATCTCCTTCAATCCTGCTCAGGTGATCTGCAACCAAGTTTTCTTTGCCACTTCTATCTCTGATTTCCAAATCAAATTCCTGGAGTAGAAGCATCCATTTGATTAGCCTAGGCTTAGCATCTGGCTTCTTCAATAAGTATTTTAAAGCTGCATGATCAGAGAAAACAATGACATGTGAGCACAATAAATAAGATCTAAAACGGTCTAAAGCAAAAACTATGGCAAGAAGCTCCTTCTTAGTGGTGGTGTAATTAGCTTGGGCGGCATCTAGGGTCTTGGAGGCATAGCATATGACATGAGGTGATCCATCCACCCTCTATGCTAGAACAGCTCCCACTGCAAAGTTAGATGCATCACACATTAATTCAAATGGTAAATTCCAGTTAGGTGATTTAATAATAGGAGCAGAGGTAAGAGCCTCCCTTAGCCTGTGAAAAGCTTCTTTGCACTTATTATCAAAACAAAATTCAACATCCTTTTGCAAAAGTTTTGTCAAGGGTCGAGCAATATCGCTAAAGTCTCTAATAAACCTACGGTAGAAACCTGCATGTCCAAGAAAAGCACGAACATCTCGTACACATACGGGGTAAGATAAAGAAGAAATAACACTGATTTTAGCAGGATCTACCTCTATACCTCTCCTAGAGACTATGTGTCCTAGTACAATACCATGCTCTACCATAAAGTGACATTTTTCAAAATTAAGCACAAGATTAGTCTCAATGCAATGGTGTAAAACCCTAGACAAATTTTCTAAACATGAATCAAAAGACGTGCCAAAAACTGAAAAATCATCCATAAAAATCTCCATACAATGCTCTAACAACTCACCAAATATACTTACCATGCATTGCTGAAATGTTCCTGGAGCGTTGCAGAGTCCAAATGGAATCCGTCTGTAGGCAAAAGTGTTAAAGGGGCAAGTGAAGGTAGTCTTCTCTTGGTCCTCTGGATCGATACAAATCTGGAAGTAGCCTGAATAACCATCCAAAAAGCAGTAATGGGACTTCCCTGCCAGTCTCTCAAGCATCTGATCAATAAAGGGTAAAGGGAAGTGGTCTTTCCTCATGACTGTGTTGAGCTTCCTGTAATCAATGCACACTCTCCAAGAATTTTTGACTCTGGTAGGTACTAATTCGTTGCTTGCATTTTCTACCACTATAACTCCAGATTTCTTGGGCACCACATGTATGGGACTAACCCACTGACTATCAGAAATGGGGTAAATGATACCTTCCTGTAGAAGTCGAGTCACCTCTTTCTTAACAATGTCCAAAATGAGTGGATTAAGTCTCCTTTGCGGCTTCCTCACTGGTTTAACATTTTCTTCCAAGAATATCCTGTGCATGCAGATAGCTGGGCTAATACCTGGTATGTCTGATAAAGTCCACCCGATAGCTTTCTTGTGATGCCTCAGGACTTGCAATAATTTTTCTTCCTGCTTTGATTCCAAGTATTGTGCAATAATAACTGGAAAAGTCTGCTCCTCTCCTAGAAAAACATACTTCAGATAATCTGGTAGTGGCTTAAGCTCAATCTGGGCCTGCTCAGAAGGTATGAGTGATCCTTGGGGCTCGGTGCAATCCCCTACACTATCACACCTAAACTCTGAATCCTTGAAATATCAATAGAAATAGGTGATCCTTAGGGCTCTGTGCAATCCCCTACACCTAGAAAATCCTCTCCAGCTGGAAATAAATCTAAAATACCCTCTGAAATGTCCTCAGCCTCAATAGCAAATATAGCCTCAGCCTCCTTTGATCTGACAAGTGAAACTCCTCTGGAAACATCAAATGAAACTCCCTCAGCAAGTATATCTGTATCATCCAACTCCTCCAGAATACCAATGCTCATAATGGAGTGGTCCTCTCTCGAGTGCTTCATGGCATCAAAAATGCTAAACTGAACTACTGTGTCTCCAATCTCCATGGACAGTGTGCCAGCATAAACATCTATCTTTGTTCTCGCAGTCTTCAGAAATGACCTCCCTAAAATGAGTGGGGATCAGTGTGCAAGGTAGTCTCCCTCCATATCCAGAATGTAAAAATCTGCAGGAAATATCAGCTCCTTTACCTTTACCAAAACATCTTCAATTATACCGGCTGGGTGAGTCTGACTCTGGTCTGCTAACTGTATCACCACACCAGTAGGCTGTAGAGGGCCTATGCCAAGCATCTGGAAGACTGATCTGGGCATCACATTTATGGAGGCTCCTAAATCCAGTATAGCATCATGGAACATGGTCCTCCCTATCTCACAAGATATAGTAAAAACTCTAGGGTCTTCACACTTCTGAGGAATGACATGAATAAGTGCTGAAACATTTTTCCCCAAGCTGACCAACTCATTCTCCTTAAGCTTCTTTTTGTGAATACATAAATCTTTCAGGAACTTGGCATACTTAGGAATCTGTTTTATCATGGTCAACAAGGGTACATTGATCTCTACTTTACTGAGCAATTTCACTAGCTCATTGTACTCCTTAGCTTTCTCCTCTTCCACTTGCTTCTTAGCTTGGGTTTTGCGCTGAGGAAAGGGCAAAGGAACTCTCATTTCTTCCTCATGAACCGAAAATTGAGGGGCTGAAATTGGGACTGACTTCTCCACTGAGGTAGCTGCTGTAAATTCATTTTTACCACTGATTTCTCCCTCATTTTCCACCAAAATCACAGGATTACTTGATGAAGGAGTTAGGCTCGGACTAGGGGTGGAACCAACTGAATTTGAAGTGTTTTCAAAGTTGTTTGGGGCTGGAAATGAAGTTGCTGTCCTGTTTTCAGAAAATTCAGCTCTTGGACCATTTGGAGTTGAAGCCACCTTCCCACTCCTCAAAGTAATAGCACTAACGTTTCCCTTTGGGTTTGGAATAGCTTGAGAAGGTAGTTGGCTTGATCCTTGAGCTTGCATTTGATTCATCCCACTAGCCAATTGTCCAATTTGCCTCTCAAGGTTTTGAATGGTGGGATCATTTCTTTGTTGTTGCAAAAGTTGTTGAAGCATCTCCTCTATTCTTTGTTGTTGCGCATTTCCTCCACTAGAGCCTCCATAGCCCCCTTGGTTTGCATGAGGCTTTGATTGGCTTTGAAATGATGATTGAGGTGATTGACATTGTTGAGCTTGCTGTGAACATTGAAAGTAGGGTTGTTGGGGCTGATTGTAGGGTTGAAATGGTTGAGAAAATTGCTGAAAATTCTGCTGAGAACTTGGTTGAAATGGTTGAGAATTGTAACTCTGAAAATTCTGAGGTTGAGATTGAAATTGTGGTTGAGAGGGTTGAAATTATGTGGGCTGGAAATTCTGATTGGAGGGCTGAAAATTTTGGTTGAATGGAAGATAACCTTGCTGTGAAAACTGATTTTGTTGCTGAAAATTCGAACTTCCTTGAAACCCTTGCTGATTCACTTGAAAAGGTTGCTGATTTCCTTGATAGGGTTGCTGAAATTGTTGGAAAGGTTGTTGAATTGGCTGAAATTGTTGTTGTCCTTGATGAACTTGCTGGAAATTCTGTTGGGGTTGTTGATAGGGTTGTTGTGATGGGTTTTGCTGATAAAAAGAATTACCATACTTCAAGTTTGGATGATCCCTCCAACCCGGATTATAAGTAGATGAGTAGGGGTTGTTTTTGGCTTGGAATTGCCCCTAGTCAATGCAGCTAATGTCTCATCTTGTTGGAGGTTAGGACATAGATCCAAATTGTGGTCTTGACTTGAACAAATACTACATAACCTCATCACTTGGCTTGAAGGTGGTGGTACTGAGAAATTTTGATTTTGACTCACATTATTTAGAGTCATTTGCTTCACCAGGGATGTGAGCTCCATCAATGAATTCTTAATTTCTTTTTGCTCATTTGATACCATCTGAACTTCATTAACTCCTCTGGTAGACAAAGCTCTACTCCCAAACTGCTGTGAGTTCTCTGCCATATTTGAAATAAGCTCCCTAGCTTGATCTGGTGTTTTGTTTACTAGGGCACCTCCTGCTGCAGCATCTATCATGATCCTATCCATCTGCAGAAGTCCCTTATAAAAGTACTGAATGAGTAGCTGCTCACTAATCTGGTGCTGTGGGCATCTAGAACAAAGTTTGTTGAACCTTTCCCAGTAGTCATACAAAGTTTCTCCCATTACTTGTTGTATTCCACATATGCTCTTCCTGATGATTGTAGTCCTAGATGCTGGAAAATACTTCTCCAAGAATGCTTTCTTCATAGAAATCCAGCTAGATACATGCCCAGTGGTAAGTAGTAAAACCAATCCTTTGCTGCTCCAGTCAGGGAAAATGGGAATGTCCTCAGCTTGATATCTTCCTTTGAAATACCCTGAGGCTTCATGGTGGAGCAGACAACGTGAAACTCATATAAATGTCTGTTGGGGTCCTCCCCAGACTGTCCTTGAAATTTGGGCAAAAGATGAATAAGTCCTGATCTTAATTCAAAATCTCCAATAAGCTCCGGATATGCAATGCAGGAATACTGAAAGGCATCATCTGGTGCTGCTAGTTCCTTCATAGTTTTCTGGTGCTCTGTCATAGAATCAACTGAATAAGCTGAGATGGACTGAGTAGGAAAAATATCAATAGATTCTGAAACACTGAGTTGATTCTTCCTGGCTCTAAAAGTTCTTTCAATTTCAGGATCAAAGTTTTCAAGAATACCACCTGCAGATCTGGTCATACAAAAATCGCAGCAAATGTATACAAAAGAATAAAGCAAGTAATATGAATCACAAGATATAGAAATAAGCACAAGTAAACTAGATCACAAGATATGAAAGTAAACACACAAGCTAGATCAAACAAACTCAACTAGTAGTGTCCCCGACAACGACGCCAAAAATTTGATAGGTCTCGAATATATGTCACGATGTGAGACTCAAATTTAGAAATTTATAAAGCTGAAAACCCTTGCTAGCAAAGTAGAAATGTAGGATAGGGGCCTCAGGTCGTATTTTTCCAGGACTAGTTGCGAGTGTTCGAATTAAACTTGAAATTTATTTGCTGTTAAATGATTTGAGTTTTCGAGATAAAATGGGGGTTTTGTTTTGCAAGTAAAATTGAAGTAAATTTACAGTGGAATTGACTTAACTAGAATTGAACTAGGTATTGCAAGAATGAAACTTAATCACTAAGGAAATTGAACAAACAATTTGAAGTTGCAAGTTGAAATATAAACTGATATTAATTTCAGAAATTCACGACTGTTGTGTCTAAAGTAGGAGTGACAATTGAGCAAGCTGTAAACTAAAACAAAAATTGTCTGTGCTGGAAAATCTCCTGATCGGTCTGCTGACCGATCAGATGTAAGCTTGATCGGTCTGATGACCGATCAGGTGGAGTCTGGATCGGACAACAGTCCAATCAGTAGCTGAAATCACTCTGATACAGATACAAGAACAGAATTCAGAAACTACAAAGACAATGCGGAAATGAAATCTACAAGCTATAAACTCCAGTTCAAGTTCTTCGCCCAGTTTTCTCTTTGCCGTCACACAAAGATCGAGCTCGGAACCCCCTCGCTCAAGAATTTACCAGAACTCAGCTACTGTGATCAAATCACGCGACTTGAGGTAAAGCCTGGACTCCTCTCGATCCTCTCTTCTACGATGGTTCGAATGGCAAATGGCAGCTCAGGAACCCTCGAACCAGCTCAAAGAACCCCTCTGATTAGGTCCGATTGATGAAGAAATTGAATCGGATGAAGATTGGCCGGATGGAGCTTTCTCACGGTGAAACCCTCACCGGAGCTTTCAGACACGAAGAGGTTGCAATCCTTCCACGGAACTGAGTCTTTATTAATCGAAATCTGGAAAACAACTTGATCTGCTGGTCACCTTCGATCGGAAATTGAAGAACACGAAGAACAGCTCAGAAACGGAGACGCGATCTGGCAACAACGCGAGCGGAAGAGGGAATCCACAATTTAACTGAACATTTTGAATTTCGACGACTGAGATTGCTCCGATTCAATCCAACGGTCAGATCAAGTCAGATCGAGCCCAAACTTCCCAGATCTTAATCAAGGGCTCTGATCTGCTTGTCCTCAACTCGGATTACTCAGATCTGAAGCGAATGACTTAGATCTTCTCTTCTTTAGCTTGAACGGTCTAGATTCTCTGGTGCTTGATCCAATGGCTGAATTAGCTCTGATCTGGCCCAAACTTTTAGATCTTGATCCATGAACTTGATTAAGACTATCTTGAGCTTGGATCGACCGGAAGTTAGTGGATGGCTTAGATCTAACCGTCATCTTAAATGGGTGGCCCATATTGATTCAGCTCTTGATCTCCTTGATCTAGGCTCATTCTGAACTCAAGTCCTAATCCAATCTTGATCGAGGTCCATGACTAATTGAAACCTACAAAATTAGATTCAACATTAATGCCAAAATATTTCAAATATAGGAAGAATTTTATCCAAGGGCAAAATAGAAAGATCTCATGAAACCTAAAACAAATACAAACTTAAGCATATAAAAAGGGATCAAAAACATGAATTTAAAAGCCTAATTTAATCAACAAAATGAAAGTTATCATACCAGTCGACTGGTATTTCCGAATTCGAAAGTCACAGCCTGACTCTTCAAATTCTGGTCACTACCAGTCGACTGCTCTTGGATCAGTCGATTGGTCCATCCTAAGTCTAGGGTTACCCTTCCCGAGTACATTTATCTCCGCACTCGAACCCTTATGATTTAGTTCTCGAGAACAATTCCCTCAATACTTGAACCCTTACGACCTGGTTAACTCTTCATCCAACAGCCTTGATCTGTTTCCTTCGCGCCCTCTTCGTCTTCGGCTCCCATCCCTCAGATGCGCACACAAGCCCACGGCTTGCCTCCATGCCATCCTTCACGCATGCCTCGAAGTCTGTGCCCCTCGCCTCATCCTTCCTGCTCCAGCAGCCTCGATCTTTTGCCTTCAAGCCCTCTTCGACTTTGGCCCTCGTCTCTCAGATGCACACACAAGCCCTCAGCTTGCCTCCATGCCATCTTTCACGTATGCCTCGAAGTCCGCTTCCCTCGGCCCATCGTCCTTGCTTTGTCCATGGTCACTCAGATGCGCACACAAGCCCACGGTTTGCCTCCAGGCCACCCTTCACCATACCCGAAGATGTCCAACCAAGTCTATGTGTATCCTGCAAACCTGCACACTCCATACACATATTAGATCAACATAAAACTCAAACTTAATCATATTGACACACATATCAAAACCCATGATCCTCCCGATCATACTTAAGTTGATTGTCCCAATAATCTCCCCCTTTTTGATGTGTGACAATATGTTTAAGTTAGGTGCAAAAACAACAATAACAATTGAAAATTAAAGACATAGCACATTAAGAGACATAAACATGCCCTCCCCCTTAACCTATGTCTTTCACATAATTTTTAATTTTCCACAACACCAAGTTAAGTCAAACCTAACTTAACACCACAAGTTCTCCCCCTTTGACACCATCAAAATGATTGCCCCAAGCAATCCTAGCCCTAGTGTCGATAAGAACCTATTATATTTCTGAAAAACCCTCATAAATTAACAACCAGAAGGATCAGTCGACTGGTGCCTTCAATTTGCAAACCCACAGAAAGATCAGTCGACTGCCCTTGGGGCAGTCGACTGATACTCAGTAACTCTAAATTTTCAACCCACAGAAAGATCAGTCGATTGCCCCAAGGGTAGTCGACTGATACTCAGTAACTCTAAATTTTCAGCCTAAATTCAGAAATCCCTAGAAAATTTCATAAAATTCAAAAAAATTTGAAACTTTGCAAGCATATTTGTTAAGATATAACTTACCCTAGAAAAATATAGTTTCATGAAAATTACCAAATATACTTGACTTTTGACAAAAACTCCAATTCTTTGAAAAACCATCATTTTGTATCAACTCTCAAGCCTACATTTGATTCTATGTGTTTGCCAAGCCCATCCTATACCATTTCAAACATAGAATTGTTTTCAAATCTCCCCTTTTCCTTATATATATTCTTAAGATAAGGTACATGATAAAACCTCCCCCTTCTCATCCCTTACCTCTAGATAGACATATATATATATCAAACTTTTCTTATACTTCACAACATCAAGATAGCATTATTTCATATGAGCAACATCAAATCATGAACTGAAAATTCATATAAGCAATATGAAAACATAAATTCAAAGTTTCATACAAAGCTCAACCTCAAGCATAAAAGATGTCACAAGGGTCATAGCCCCGAAGTTTTCAAATATTACAAGCCCAAATTAAGTGTTTGAGAGATAAATAAAATGTTTGCGCTAGATATACTCCCAACACAATCACCACCAACTCAAGCTGCACTACATGTCATGGCCTGGAGGAGGAGGGGCCTGATACATGAGGTTCCACTGCTGCATCATCGCATACATCTCATTCTGGCGCTGCTGAAACCTCTGAAAGTCTCCTCTGAGACTCTCCTGGTGCTTCTGAAAAGTCTGAAAGTCCTTCCTAAGACCATGTACCTTTGACTGTAGTAGGGAGAAGTGCTCCTGTGTCACCCCAGCAGCAACAACAGCCTCCTCATCATCTGAACTGGAGGAATCAGGACGCTGTCGCCAGACCATCACCCCCTGCTGGCACTCAATCCTCGCCAAGGACAACTGTCGTGAGCCGATTTGATCGTAGTCCTTGGATAGATGATGCACCAGACCCCTAGTAGTGAAAATACCTCTAGACTTAAAGAATTTGGTCAAAACATGACCGAAAGGCATGTAAATCTTTCCCTTGACCTCATGTGAAAGATGAATAATGGATGCAAATATATGCAAGGTGATATCAATATCTAACCTTCTCTCTAATGCATACATCATTACCAAGTGAGGTAGACGAATCTTCGACTTTCCCTTGGTAATAATAGGTAAAATGCAATCTAAGATAATTTTGTACAATACGTTGCTATTAGGAGTCATGCGCTTGGCTTCGAAGATACGATCTAGAAGAGGACGAGGATTATTATAGAAATAATAATGATGAACTTGATCAATAGTGACATTTGGCAAGGTCAAAGGCTCAGTGACTTTAGGAAAACATGTAAACGCATTATCAGAAGCCCTACACTCTAAAAAAGTTCCTAAGACTGCAGGTGAAAAGGGAATGGTCACTCCTGCCACCATGGACTCATAAGTCCCATCATCGGGACTAATGCATGTAAGGTTGACATAAAACTCTTTACACAGGTCAAGGTTAACATAGTACTAACAATAGACTAGCTGCTCTAGACCAAAATAGGTGATCATCTCAGCAATGTGGGGGGTTTTCTCTTGAAAATAGGACCGGTTAAGATATCTACAATTCATTAATACAAAGTCGGTATTTGCAAATCTCCATCAGCATTCCTCAGAACGGAATCGAGGTCCTTCATGTTCTGTAGAACGTTGTTGGGATGACCCCTCACCCATCCTTCTCTTTTGGACAACTCTAAAATATAATTTACCCATGCATGCATCAACAATGACCCAAATGGAGAGTAAAATCAAGGAAAACATGCAAAAAGGAGAAAGTTAGGCATGAATCATGAATTAATTGCGAGAAGTGAGGCAAACAACTCGTTACCTTTTCCCTGCTCATTGCATGGTGAAAAATGATCGTGATTGACTCAACGAAGATGCCCTTTTTGCTCTAGGCTTAGATCCGAGTTGAAGACAGACTAGGAATGTGATTTTAGAGCTTGGGGAAGGCTTGGGAGCTGAATGGGAGATCGAGGAAGAGAAGAACTTGCGGGGGTGGTGCCGAAACCCTAGGTTCGGCCACCCCCGCGCGGCTATTTCTTTTAAATAACTCGCAGATCAGTCGACTGCCCCTGGGTCAGTCAACTGATAAAACATACAAAAAGATCAGTCGACTGATCGGGGATCAGTCGACTGATGCCTTAAAGATTCCAGTTTCTGAATTGAACTAGACCAGTCGACTGATTCTGAATCAGTCGACTGGCACCCTAATTTCAGCCTTTCTATCCTAATTTCAGAAACGTATAATTAATTCTACAAATCTCCAAAAAATCTAAAATTTCATGGAGAGATTTGTAACACCTATGTCTATTTGGAAAAAATCTGTTTGTAAATAAATCTATCACCAATCTCAAGTTTGTCACGAAATTCAACACTATCTAATTTGTTCAATTCATCCTTGGCCTAAAGTCCTAGTTTTGATCTCTCTTCGATATATCTTCTTATCTCCAACCTCAATGCATCTCTAGCATTGATTTATATGGCAATATAGTCTCATTTTCATCTTTTCATCCATAAAACTCCCTTTTTATGTGCCAAACCCCCAGGATTAAGACTCAAGTGAGTCTTCCAAATCTTTTGGCACATTCTACAATCCATCTAGTCCCATAGGAGAAATCCTCCCGAGATCCATTGGCTATGGATCCCATCTTGACTCCTAGAGCTCTCCCTTGAGCTCTTTGCCTTAGTCACCTCCCTAGGTGACTCATCAATAATGGCTAGGCCACACATATGTGTTGGGACCGGGTGCATGTTGACATGGAGCGTGTTCGTAATTTTTAAATTAATTACGTGCAGCAGAAGGTTTAGCATAAATAATTTCTCAAATTATTTAACCACACATCTAAGCATGCAACCTTATGTTGTGTAGACATGATCATACATTTAAAATTTTGCAGAAAGTAAACTAATTTACTTATTACCTCGCGTAACTCGAAGGAAGGGACGAGATCCAACCGTAAGCGTCCCTTAGAAGCTCCGCCTCTATTGGCGTCCACGCCGAGTTTTCTTCGGGATGACTTCGCAAAGCCACGAGATTCGTGCCGACAAGAACTACTAGATTCTCCAAAGGCACGACAAGAATACCAAGATAGAGATGGGAAGACTAACCACCAAACGAAGAACGGAATCAAGATTCCGGGGAGGAAGGAGTCGCGCCCGCTTCTTCTTCTTCTCACGGTAGCTGCTTGATGGATGAAGCTCACGGCAACAAAGGGAGAGCCTCTAGGGCCGGCGACACTAGAAGAGGGAGAGAGAGAGAGGGAGAGAGAGAGGGCTTATTCCTTGATCTCTTAGATTAATCTCCAAGCCTTGCCTCGGTTCCTTTATATAGTAGCCTCTCAATCGCCAAGTCTCCTTTTTATGGAATAAATTTTCATAAGAAATTTATCATATACATTTTCTATGAATTATTCCATCATGCCAAGTTTTTATCATAATTTAATTTATAATAAAAACAACCATGTCTCCTCTTTTATTATGGAATAAATTTTCACAAGAAATTTATTATATAAATTTTTCTTATCATGGAAAAATCAATTCATAATTGATTTTATAAAATAAAATAAAATAAACTATTCAAAGTTTATTTTAATTTCCATGAAAATAATAAACCAAACTTCGGTTTAAAAAAATTTATATATTATCCATAATTTTATAAAACAAACCACGCTCGGTTTATTTTATAATTTGAACCAAACAATTTGGTTCTCCCCTTTTAATGTGGTCGGCCAAACAAAGAGGGTGGGGACCCTCTTTGTGTAACGCCCACCCTTATATCTACTCTCGGGGCGGGGTTACGTACTACTCATTCATATAATTTTAATCATAAAAGAAAAACATAAGTGCTAAGTCTATTAGTCAGTGCATGCCAGTCAGATATCATGCTTTAATGTTTAGAACATTTTATTTCTTTGGAGCATAGTCCTAGGTTTCTATGCATCTTAAGTTCACAAGTAATTCAACTCAAACATATAAGAGTGATCACTAATATTCAAAAGTACCAACTCTAATCACTAGCATTTATTATTAAAGGAAACATAGGCATAGTAATGTAGATATGGGAATCTTTCTTTCCCGAGCCACCACCCCACACATCTTCAGCCCACCTGCCTCTTCCTCTAGTTCAAGGGTCCATTACCTTTATCTGCAGCATAAGACAACACATAAACTAGTAAGCACAAATATTTAGTAAGGATCCTGTCCTACTCGCAAAATCCATACGAAAGCATACAACATGTACACATAATAAATCATAAGCATGAGTTCATCATAGCATACTAAACATCACAGTTTCTAAGCAAGCAGTATAAAATATGGAATGCATATACATAAGGATGCTTAACTTTTAAAATCATACTTTTAAATACTTAAATATCATCGTATCATCATTGGGGGTCCCCGGCTTGTACCACATACATACATCATAAGCGCGCATCCCTAAGTAGATACGAGGTAGCGAGCCCCGACCTACTAGGGTAAGGACAGCATAGTCGGTAGTCCCAGAACCGGGGCGTTCTTAAGGTGCCCATCCCTGTTGCACAGCTACGGTAGTGCCAGAACCGTGGACAGCATAGTCGGTAATCCAGAACCGGGGTGTTCTTAAGGTGCCCATCCCTTGGACCCATACTTTGGTCCGGTACAAGCCCATTCATAAAGTAAAATACTTTACATGCTTTTACATATATGCTAAGGAATACTCTAAATCCACTCTTATGGGACACACCACTCTTCAAGGGTGCTCATGATCCCGTAGGGACACACCACACAACATAAGGGGTGCTCTTGATCCCATACTTAGTGGAGTATCCTTTCAAGCGTTTTATCATACACATCACATGCAATTCATAAAGGGTGCCACGTGGGCTATATAAACATGCTCATACATATGTCATATTTCAACCACTTAAGTATACTTATATAGATGACAAGATTAGTCACATAAATCATATCCATGTCATAGGAAGGGGTAGCATACTTCATGAGTTAATCGAGTTCTTCTTAACCCTAAACCTAAGGTCCTGGCCGAAAGTCAAAGTAGAGATAGCTTAGGTTTTTGACATCAAACATCACATACAAGTATCATATCTATATCCATCATATATCATTCTAAGCATAGCATACATCATGGGGTAATCAAGCTTCACAAACCTAATGTTCTAGGCTTGGCCGAATATCACATGCTAGGGGAAAGGTTAAGTTTTCCTATCAAACATTCCCTTAAACATCACATGCATATACATATCATTATTCCCAAACATAAGCATATCTCCTAGGGTAGTTTAACCTTCACAAACCCTAACCTTAGGGAGTTGGCCGAATGGTGTAGGGTAGGGGAAATTAGGGTTTTTGAATCAACATTCATACAAGCATTTACACAAACATCTCACATACCTATCATGCCACTTATTAAACATAGATTTCATCATAAGATAATTATGCAACCCTAATCTCTAATCCCTCTAGGGTTGGCCGATCTCAAGGGTAAGGGAAACTAGGTTTCTTGAAATCAAATCTTCACACCAACATTTATACAAGCATTTTGTCTACACTACTAAGCATGGATATATCATAGGAATCATACAACCTTAAAACCCTCTTTGCTTCATGCTTTGGCCGAAAGTCACATAAGGGTAGAACCCTAGTTTTTTTGTTCACCACATCATAAAGAAAATCAACATACCTATATACCCTAAGTCTCAAGGGATCTTCTCATGTATTAAAGAGTAACCAAAGCCTCTCCTAATGGAGGTGGCCGAAACTTTCAAAGGAAAAAACCCTAATTCTTTTGTACAAGAAAACAACAAGAATCATGCATAACAATTACACTGCAGGCGAGAGGATACTTACATCCTTTCGCTTGAATTTCACCCTCCCTAAATCTTTAGGGTACCCTTGGTTGAAGTGAGAGTGAGAGTTTCCTTTACCAAAGTTTCTCTAGAACCCTTGGCCCTAGTAGAGGCAAGATCCTTGAATGGTTCTCCTTCCTCCTAATTCCCTAGGGTTAGAACCCTAGGGTTGTGTTTTTCGAAAATGAAAAGGGAGAAGGAGTAGATGAATTTCGGTGGGGAGAGTGAGGAAGAAGAAGAAAGGAAGTTATTCCAACTTCTCCTTCTCTTATTTATACTTTTCCCATGAAGAGACATGTCTCTTCACTTCTCTAGCTTTAACAAGCATGTTTCTTATTCTCACAACATGAAATACTCTTGGTGCGTTGGTTATGACATGATTAGTGCAACTAGGAGGTTCAAGGTTCAATCCTTGCTTCCTCCTTTCTATATTTCCTTTTTATCACCTTTTTGCACTAATCCATATCAAAGCCCATTAAGCCAAGCCCATCATGAAATTTCATAATAATAATTATGTTTTATGAATTCATAATATTTCATAATATTTCATATTCATGAATTCATAATATTTCATGATATTTCATAATAATATTTCATGAATTTCATAATATTTCATATTCATGAATTCATAATATCTTATAATATTTCATAATAATATTTTATGAATTTCATAATATTTCATATTCATGAATTCATAATATTTCATATGGAAAAATATTTCATAATAATATTTCATGAATTCATAATATTTCATATGGGAAAATTTTGGGGCGTTACACTTTGGCCGGCCAAACCCAAGCATATACCATACGAATTAAACTCATTTAATTCGTCCAATAAGCCTTCAAAAGACTTAGCCATTTTAAGCTTCCGATGCGTCTCTGAAAAATTCAGATTCGACTTATCTCTCTTGATCGGAAAATTTAATTTTCAACTCGTTTTAAATCCCTCAGATTACTCGTAGTGCATGTGACTAAATAGGCTTTCGATTCATGTTGGCCGTCTATAATTAACCAATTATAGAACGATTATGAGTGGCACCAAGTAGTACATCATGATCCTCAATTAATCGAAAGATCAACGGTTGACCTCAGAAATAATTCTGAAACCCTTCAGCAGCTATAATGAATCGTGCCTCATTCCCTTCACCATTTTGTACCCACATGGTTTAGGACACGGTCTATGTGTGTCAGTCCCCACTAGGGTGACTACGTCACACCTAGCCCAAGCAATGTTTTTCTCGTCCTACGGATTCTAGTTACTGTCATATATCTGAGAGATTCATACTCTGAACATGTGATGCTCTGGCCAGAGGCTTCGAGTAACAATCCGACGATAGGCCTTGGGTATACATCTCCTCGCAAGGAGTGGTGAATCCTTTGTAGGCTGTTCAAACATCTTCGGGCACTTCGGCTTATACCCAACCATCCTGGGTCCACACTCCTTAGATATGCTTGCTTAAGATGTCAAAGTATAAGTCTCCATGACCAAGATGACTTGAACACCGCAAGTCAAAGGAACATCGCACTTAAGCTGCAGTAAGAACTTCATTGACATATCTATATGTAGATTACCATATGAAGTTTTACTGTCAGTCACTCCAATGAACTAGTTCCCTTAACTAGCATTCATGTTTATCTCCGGACATCCCAATGTCTCCAGCCAGTGAGAATCAGCTGATTAGAGAATAACCCATGCTAGTCTCAACAGGATTGATAGTGTCCGTATTTATCAATTCATCGACTAGGGACAATTTCAATACTTTACAATTGCACATGTAGAGATAATCACTAGCTGTGAATTCATCACAAATTCTCTCATGCTGTGAATTGTATTACGGGCATTCAGTAAATGAGTCTAAGATCTCAATCAAATACACAAACATGTATACTCAAATAGTGAATATTCATTTATTAAAATAAATGATTACAATCATAAGGCGATTGCCTTAGGACACTTCTCTCACAATACTAATAAACTCTCACTTGGCCTAATGCCAATCGCTACGGTATCCAATACCACAGGCTCTAACATGACCCTCAAACTTGCTTTGAGGCAAGCCTTAGTTAAAGGATCCGCTAAATTCCTTTCAGTGGGAATTTTCTCAATTTGTATATCATTCCTACTTATAATCTCTCTGATCAGATGATAGTGGCGAAGCACATGTTTGGATTGCTGATGAGACCTTGGTTCCTTTGCTTGTGCAATAGCTCCATTGTTGTCGCAGTAAACCGGCACTGCTTCATCAATGGTTGGAACCACACCAAGTTCTGAGACAAACTTCTTGATCCAGACTGCTTCCTTTGTTGCTTCCGAAGCTGCAATATATTCCGTTTCCGTGGTAGAATCTGCTATGGTGTCTTGTTTGGAACTTTTCCAACTTATTGCGCCTCCATTCAAGATAAATACGTATCCGGACTGAGATTTGGAGTCATCCTTATCTGTCTGGAAACTGGCATCTGTATACCCACGTATTACCATATCACCTTCTCCATATATTAGGAACACATCCTTAGTTCTTCTTAAGTACTTAAGGATTGTCTTGACAGCCGCCCAATGATCCATTCCTGGATCAGACTGGTATCTGCTTGTGACGCTCAGAGCATACGATACATCGAGCCTAGTACATAACATAGCATACATGATAGATCCTATCGCGGATGCATAAGGAATCTTATTCATGCAAATCCTCTCGTCTTCTGTGCGCGGACACATAGACTTTGAAAGGTTGATCCCATGCCTAATGGGAAGGTAACCTTTCTTGGATTCTGACATGCTAAACCTTTTTAGCACTCGGTCTATATATGTAGACTACGAAAGACCAAGCAACCGTTTTGATCTATCTCTATAGATTCTAATCCAAAGGATATAGGTTGCTTCTCCCAGGTCTTTTATGGAGAAAGTTTTGGACAACCAAATTTTAACCGACTGTAAGACTGATATATCGTTTCCTATATGTAATATGTCATCGACATATAATACTAGGAATACGACTGCACTCCCACTAACCTTCTTGTATACACAAGGTTCGTCAGGATTTTATGAGAAATCAAACTCTTTGATTGTCTCATCAAAACGGATGTTCCAGCTCCTGGATGCTTGCTTTAGTCCATATATGGATCGTCAAAGCTTGCATACTTTGGTTTTATCAACCATTGTGAAACCTTCAGGTTGTATCATGTATACATCCTCAAGCAGGTTTCCATTAAGGAAAGATGTTTTCACATCCATTTGCCATATCTCATAATCATAATGAGCTGCTATGGCCAGGAGCATCCGAATGGATTTAAGCATAGCTACTGGCGAATAGGCTTCGTCATAATCAATTCCTTGTTTCTAGCGATATACTTTTGCCACTAATCTAGCCTTAAAGGTAACAACATTACCTTCCATGTCAGTTTTCTTCTAGAAAACCCACTTGCACCCTATGGGCTTAATCCCTTCAGGTGGGTTAACTAAGTCCCATACTTGATTTTTGTACATGGAATCCATTTCCGACTTCTTGGCTTCAAGCCATTTATCCCTTTCTGAATTATTCAGAACATCTTCATAATTGATAGGTTCGTCATTGTTAATGAGTAACACGTCGTTCGATTCACTTATGAGAAATCCGTATCTCTCTGGAATATTGCGTGTCCTATCAGACCTACAAAGAAGTGGTGTTGTTTTAGGTTCAACTGATTGCTCATCATTATGAGTTATCGGTTGTGGGTCTAGACTAGGCGTCTCTGTAATGTCTATTGGAGTTTCTTGAACTTCTTCAAGTTCAATGTTACTCCCACTATTTTCTTGTAAAAGAAATTCTTTTTCTAGAAATACAGCATGCCTTGAAACAAACACCTTTTGTTCCAAGGGATGATAGAATTGGTAACCCTTCGTTTCCTTAGGGTATCCAATAAATAGACATTTATCAGACTTAGCATCCAATTTGTCTGATATAGTCCGCTTTACAAAAGCAGGACAACCCCATATCTTTAGGTGAGATAAATGAGGTTTCTTACTATTCCACGTCTCATATGGAGTAGTAGAGACTACCTTGGTCGGGACTCTGTTTAGCAAGTAAACAGCTGTCTTAAGCGCATAGCCCCAAAAGGATTTTGGAAGAGTTGCATGATTCATCATAGATCTAACCATGTCCATCAAGGTTCGGTTACGCCTCTCAGATACACCATTATGCTGTGGTCTATATGGCGGAGTCCATTGAGACAATATCCCATTGTCCCTAAGATAATCTTGAAACACTTGACTTAAGTATTCACCACCCCGATCGGATCGAAGTATCTTAATACTTTTACCAAGTTGTTTCTCTACTTCACTTCTGAACTCTTTGAATTTCTCAAAAGCTTTAGATTTGTGTTTCATTAAGAACACATACCCGAATCGTGAGTGATCATCGATAAAAGTAATGAAGTAGCTATAGCCTCCTTGTGCATGAGTTGACATTGGTCCACATACATCAGTATGTATTAGACCAAGCAATTCTCCCATTGGTTTACCTTTTCCGAAAAGAGTAATTTGGCCATCTTGCCTTTTAGGCATGATTCGCATGTATCAAATGAACCGGGTTCAAATGATTCTAGAATTCCACATCGGTGTAATTTGGTCATGCGTTTCTTGCTTATATGGCCAAGACGACAATGCTACATATAGGAGTCTATTTGATTATCTATTCGAGCACGTTTGTTGCTAACTTCGATATTGAAAATGTCACCGGATAAATCTAACGTGTAGATACCATTGCATAAAGTTCCGGTCCCATAAAGAACACCATTTAAAGTTATGTAACATCAATTGTTACTAAAAGTTAAATGGTAACCCTTTTCATTCAAGCATGAAATAGATACAATGTTCTTTATTAACGAAGGAACAAAATAACAATTATCCAATTCTAAGACAAGTCCAGTAGGGGGCTTTAGCAAATATGTTCCGATGGCAATAGCAGCAATCTTTGCTCCATTTCCAACTCGCAAATTCGTTTCTCCCTTGACGAGTCTTCTTCTATTCCTTAGCCCCTGTATGTCATTACATATATGTGAGCTACACCCAGTATCAAGTACCCAGGTGTACGAGGAAATAGAGTGATATTCAATAATGAAGATGCCTGAAGATGATGGGGCATCGGATGCCTTCTTCTTCAAGGACTCAAGATAAACCTTGCAGTTTCTTCGCCAGTGGCCCTCCTTGCCACAATGATGGCAAGTGCCTTTTAGTGCTTTTTCAATCCTTTTGTCCTTAGTTAACTTATTGGTGTCCAAAATGGAACGCAAATTCAGAGAAGACATGATCAAGTGATTATCCTAGAAATACAAATTGAGCTTATGTGAGAAGAATGATAAAGAATGCATCAACATACATTAATTAAATCCTATTTATTTTTCGAATTGAATAACCCTTTTCATCAATTCGGGAGATCGTAGGAACATCTCCAAATAGGTTGATATCCAACCATAGATAAGAACAACCATGGCTGTGGCCATCAAGTTATTCTTAGCTATGAAGGTAGGTAATTATACCGATTACATATCACATATATGTAACTATCACTTTATGCTATCAACTAATTGAATGTTTGCATAAATCATTGGGTTGTTAACTCATTAACAAGTATGCAACAATATACATAGCACCCAACTGCACCTCTCTTTACATCGACCTTGGCTGTGGCACAACAAATCGATGCTCCAAGCTTAAGGCTGACCCATTAATCAAGAAATAGTTTTAATATGGTTGGAGCTCATTCAACCGTTTAGTCAAGCTTGGATGTGTCCAACAACCAAAACTAAGGATTGACCTCTGACTCCAACTATATTAATCATAAACTAATTCCATGGTTTGAACATGTTGAGGTTCAAGCCGGGCATGGATGTATCCATCAACCCAAACGAGAAACAAAACTCCGGTTCTAACCATATTAATGGAAGGTGTTGGCCTTAATATTTTGTAAGGGGTTTTGGGTCTCATCCTTTTCTTTCTAAACACATTCATGACACATATTTATGTCATGTACTAACGATTTCCTTAATAAAGTATGTATGTGACTTAATTTATCAAGTCTCATTGATTGAATTAGGAACCGGATTTCCTTATTCCAATTTCATACTTTATTCAAGGAATTGTTTTGGGAAACTATTTCCTAAATTGTCATAATCAATTTCGGAAATAATATGTTTAAGACTTTGATTTCTCTAAATCAGATCTTATTAAATTAAGAGACAGATTCCCTTAATTCAACCACATATTATTTTCATAAAAATCTTATTTAAGGAAATAAACTCTATAGGAAACAATTTTCTTAATTAATTTTGGAGACAACAATATGTAAGAAATCAAATAAGGAAATTATCGTTTGAGAATCACCTCAAAATTTTTCAAGATTTGATCACATATTTTATTTATGGACTAATTAATTACAACAAATTATTTTCTTTGGGTGGCTCCCCGAGGCTCAGATACCTAAAGAAAAGAAATTTGTCGTAAATCTAATTTGGCCCGCTCCCCGATGCGTAGCCAAATTAAACTTGACAATTCTTATTCAAAATAGGAAATTAAATTACAACAACTAACTTTAATTTGGGTGGCTCCCCGAGGCACTCCCCAAAGTAAAGAATTTTGTTAATAATTTAAAAACCAATTCGAATTTAATTGCCAATTAATATTTCATAAATTTGTCTAGACTTTCTTGAAAGGAAGTGCCCAAAATTGCGAGCTTTCCATAAATGGAAAGTTTCTAAAAAAAACTTTCAGAATATTTGTAAGTTTCTGGTATAAAGAAAACTTACATATTTCCAAAATTAGAAAATTTCCTAAAATAGGAAAATTCTAAAATTGGAAAGTTTCCAAAAATGGGAAGTTTTCACAATTATCATAAAATTTCAGAAATAGGGATATTTCAAGAGTTTGCGAAATTTCATGAGGATTTCCAAACCATGAAATTCCTAAATCTAAAATTTATCATAATTGGAAAGTTTCCATAATTAGAAAATTTTCCAAAATTGAGATCATGACAAAGTTTTTCGCAAAACAATTATATGATTATGTCGAACACTAACCGGCTCTGATACCACTGTTGGGACCGGGTGCATGTTGACATGGATGCGGGTTCGTAATTTTTAAATATTACGTGCAGCGGAAGGTTTAGCATAAATAATTTCTCAAATTATTTAACCACACATCTAAGCATGCAACCTTATGATGTGTAGACATGATCATACATTTAAAATTTTGTAGAAAGTAAACTAATTTACTTATTACCTCGCGTAACTCGAAGGAAGGGACGAGATCCAACCGTAAGCGTCCCTTAGAAGCTCTGCCTCTATTCGCGTCCACGCCGAGTTTTCTTCGGGATGACTTCGCAAAGCCACGAGTTTCGTGCCGACAAGAACTACTAGATTCTCCAAAGGCATGACAAGAATACCAAGATAGAGATGGGAAGACTAACCACCAAATGAAGAACGGAATCATGATTCCGGGGAGGAAGGAGTCGCGCCCGCTTCTTCTTCTTCTCACGGTAGCTGCTTGGTGGATGAAGCTCACGGCAACAAAGGGAGAGCCTCTAGGGCCGGCGGCACTAGAGGAGGGAGAGAGAGAGAGGGAGAGAGAGAGGGCTTATTCCTTGATCTCTTAGATTAATCTCCAAGCCTTGCCTTGGTTCCTTTATATAGTAGCCTCTCAATCGCCAAGTCTCCTTTTTATGGAATAAATTTTCATAAGAAATTTATCATATAAATTTTTCTATGAATTATGCCATCATGCCAAGTTTTTATCATAATTTAATTTATAATAAAAATAACCATGTCTCCCCTTTTATTATGGAATAAATTTTTACAAGAAATTTATTATATAAATTTTTCTTATCATGGAAAAATCAATTCATAATTGATTTTATAAAATAAAATAAAATAAAATAAACTATTCAAAGTTTATTTTAATTTCCATGAAAATAATAAACTAAACTTCAGTTTATAAAAATTTATATATTATCCATAATTTTATAAAACAAACCACGCTCGGTTTATTTTATAATTTGAACCAAACAATTTGGTTCTCCCCTTTTAATGTGGCTGGCCAAACAAAGAGGGTGGGGACCCTCTTTGGCCGGCCAAACCCAAGCCTATACTATACGAATTAAACTCATTTAATTCGTCTAATAAGCCTTCAAAAGACTTAGCCATTTTAAGCTTCCGATGCGTCTCTGAAAAATTCAGATTCGACTTATCTCTCTTGATCGGAAAATCCAATTTTCAACTTGTTTTAAATCCCTCGGATTACTCGTAGTGCGTGTGACTAAATAGGCTTTTGATTTATGTTGGCCGTCTATAATTAACCAATTATAGAACGATTATGAGTGGCACCTAGTAGTACATTATGATCCCCAATTAATCGAAAGATCAACGGTTGACCTCAGAAATAATTCTGAAACCCTTCAGCAGCTATAATGAATCGTGCCTCATTCCCTTCACCATCTTATACCCACTTGGTTCAGGACACGGTCTATGTGTGTCAGTCCCCACTAGGCTGACTACGTCACACCTAGCCCAAGCAATGTTTTTCTCGTCCTACGGATTCTAGTTACTCTCATGTATCTGAGAGATTCATACTCTGAACATGTGATGCTCTGGCCAGAGGCTTCGAGTAACAATCCGACAATAGGCCTTGGGTATACATCTCCTCGCAAGGAGTGGTGAATCCTTTGTAGGCTGTTCAAACATCTTCGGGCACTTCGGCTTATACCCAACCATCCTGGGTCCACACCTCCTTAGAGATGCTTGCTTAAGATGTCAAAGTATAAGTCTCCATGACCAAGATGACTTGAACACCGCAAGTCAAAGGAACATCGCACTTAAGCTGCAGTAAGAACTTCATTGACATATCTATATGTAGATTACCATATGTAGATTGACATATGAACTAGTTCCCTTAACTAGCATTCATGTTTATCTCCGGACATCCCAATGTCTCCAGCCAGTGAGAATCAGATGATTAGAGAATAACCCATGCTAGTCTCAACAGGATTGATAGTGTCCGTATTTATCAATTCATCGACTAGGGACAATTTCAATACTTCACAATTGCACATGTAGAGATAATCACTAGTTGTGAATTCATCACAAATTCTCTCATGCTGTGAATTGTATTGCGGGCATTCAGTAAATGTGTTTAAGATCTCAATCAAATACACAAACATGTATACTCAAATAGTGAATATTCATTTATTAAAATAAATGATTACAATCATAAGGCGATTGCCTTAGGACACTTCTCTCACAATACTAACAATATGTACCTCCGGTACTCCCTGACCTACAACTCTTGCTTCTTTAACGTTCCACACCTTGTCCTTGGATTATGTTTTCTTCTCTCCTTTAAATGGCTTCCCCTTGCCATTTTTGGTCTTCCCCTTGCTATAGTCATATGACACCCTTGCATATGATTTTCCACTACCCTTTGATCTCCTAGATTGATATCCTAGACTCAATCTATCATTGTTAAGACTTTGACCATCTGACACACTGCCTAACCCCTTGGATCCCATAATGAGTCCATCTAGGTTTTTCTCTAATTTATCAAGCTTTGCCCTCAAAGCTTGATTTTCCCTTTCTAGGCTCCTAACCTTAGCATCATAATGTCCATTTTGGGCATTCCTAGATCTACCCATTTGTCTAGGCATATGTCTCCCTTTCTTAGGGTTAATGTCTTGGTCCTTAGGTCTACAAGTTCTAGATTGATCATGATATATGGATTCCTTAGGACTTTGGCACGCAATAGTAACTCTATTTTTATCATAATATTTGAAACCAAAATTACGCATAGGCAGACAATTTTTATTACTTATAGCATACATAGAGGAATTTGAAACATGCTTAAAATTAGGGATTACCTCCTTACCCTTGTAGCTCCCCCTTGATGTGAGCCTCTCTTCTTTTCTTCTTTCTCTCATCTTCTCAAATGCTCCAATTTCTTGAGCTCTCCTTTTCTTGGACATTTGGAGTGATAGTGCCCTAACTCTCCACATGTGAAGCATCTAATGTGCTTTTTCCCTTCCTTCTCCATACAACCCATGTTAGATTTTAAATGAATTGACTTGGGTTTAGGGTTTACCTCTTTTTTACCTAATGGACACTTATCCTTGTAGTGTCCCTTTTTGTTGCATCCAAAGCAAATGATGTGATCTTTTGACTTTGCTTTGGTGGAGGTTGAGGCTTCTTCTTGCTCCGGTATTGAAGAGGGTCTCTCCTATCCCTCAATCCTTGACATGGAGACCTCTTCTTCTTCCCTTGATGAAGTGGATGATCTTTCACTTTCTTGTGCCACTTCACTTGAGGAGATAGATGCCTCTTTTTCTTTTTCCTCTTTCTCCTCGTCTCCGAATGTTGAACTTCTTTCTTTATCCGATTGGTCCTTCTCCTCTTCTTGGACCATTGAACTCATTTCCTTGGGCTCTTCCACTAATTGAGCTTGTGTAGGGTTTTCATGGAATGCTACCATCTTGTTCCATAACTCGTGTGCACTTTTGTATTCACCTACACAACTCATTACATCTGATGAGGTTGGGAAGCCTGTGCCCGACTCTGGGGATGAAGAAGCCGGGGACTAGGTATAACCTCTCGTCCCGGGCCCCAGGCCCCCCTTTGGAGTTCGCCCTCGGGAAGGTCAGGCTTCTCCGTGAGGTAGGGCCCCGAGAGTATTTCAGAAGATATCACATCCGAAGACTCCCGAGCCCGCCTCGGGAGGCGGAGTCCCCACAATTGCCGACCTTGGGAACCCCGAGTATTGCAACTAAAGAAAAAGTGATAATGACGCAGACTATTTCAAAGGATATCCCTTTATCACTGAAAGCAGCGGGCGTGGCCTAAAGATCGAAAACGTGGCCACAATAAAGGAGGCACGATCAGTCTGCCGACGGGGGATATAAAAGGAAGTTCAACCCCTCCGGTAAGGGGGGTTACGATCTCTCATCTTTACGCATTATCTCTCTTTCTCACCATCATTTGGACACCCTACTAACTTGAGCATCAGAGTGGACTCGGCCGGACCCCTGCCGGCGTGTCCCCTAACGCTTGTGCTACTTTCGTAGGATTCCCGAGTTCTTCGGTGACATAGTAATCTTTGTAGGGGCTGATCCTTAGTGACTGGCCATCGCCGACGACTCCTTCCGGAACAACATCATTAGGCAAAATATTAACTAAAATTGAAATTACCATTTCGTTTGCCTTTGATTGTGCTTGTTGCTCTTTATTCCAATATCTTGGCCGAAGCTTTTTCCCGTGCTTATCCTTTGGAACTTCAAACAGTTCTTCAAGCGTAATCATGTAGTTCCAATCCATGTCGAACCAAGTCTTTACCTGCATCCTCCAATAGTCCAAATCCTCGCGATCATAGGGAGGTGGAACATTGATGTCATCACCCAACTTTTCTTCAATCGTCATCTCCTCTAGCCTTTTGCTCTCTCAGCGATTAGTCCGTAGATGAGCAAACCTTCGCTCTGATACCACTTGTAAGGATCTTACCGTTAAGCTAGAGGGGGGAGTGAATAGCTTTTTCTCAATTTTCTACCTACAACGTTAGCGTGCGCAAGCGAAAATACTAAATACAAAACAAAAACAACGCTAACACCAACCGTTTACGTGGTTCGGAGATGAAACTCCTACACCACGGCTATCCGTAAGGTGGACGATCCCGATCCTTTGGTGGATGATTCCCCGGAGTACCTTCAGCTAGCTCTTGTCGCTCCTTGTGGGTGGAGAAACTGTGCCACAAACCTTGGACAATCCCTGAGCAATACTAGGCTACTAAGAAGCTCTAACCAAGCAAGTTTCGCCAAGAAGAAACAGCCTTAAACGAGCTCCCTTAAATAGGGCTCGAGGTTAAAATGACCATTACCAGTCGACTGGTCCAGTACCAGTCAATTGGTATTTACGAATTCGAAATTCACAGCCTAACTCTTCAAATTCTGGTCACTACCAGTTGACTGATCCTGGATCAGTTGACTGGTCCATCCCTAATTCTAGGGTTACTCTTCCCGAGTACATTTCTCTCCGCACTCGAACCCTCACGACTTAGTTCCCGAGTACAATTCCTTTAGTAGTCGAACCCTCACTATCTGGTTAACTCTTCATCCAGCAGCCTCGATCTGTTGCCTTCGCGCCCTCTTCGTCTTGGGCTCCCGTCCCTCAGATGTGCACACAAGCGCTCGACTTGCCTCTATGCTATCCTTCACACATGCCTCGAAGTCCGCATCCCTCGGCTCATCATTCCTACTCCAGCAGCCTCGATCTGTTGCCTTCAAGCCCTCTTCGACTTTGGCCCTCGTCCCTCAGATGCACACACAATCCCTCAGCTTGCCTCCATGCCATCGTTCATGTACGCCTCAAAGTTCGCTTCCCTCAGCTCATCGTCCCTGCTTTGTCCATGGTCCCTCGGATGCGCACACAAGCCCATGGCTTGCCTCCATGCCACGCTTCACCGTACCCGAAGACGTCCAACCAAGTCTATGTATATCCTGCAAACCTGCACACTCACATACACATATTAGATCAACATGAAACCCTATTTAATCATATTAACACATACATCAAAACCCATGATCCTTCCGATCATACTTGGGTCGATTGCCCAACAGGGAGGCCTTAGGTTCTTCCCTCTTCCCTGGCCCATCTTCCTACCTTAGCGCGTTGGAGCCAACTAAGTTGGCTTTCTCCACATCTCCTGGAGAATCTCGCCGGTGGTCTGGGATTGCTTCGGCGTGTCTCCTCGGTGGTGAGACAGATCTTCATGGTTGGGGGTGCGAGATGGAGATTCTGGAGATCTCCTCCTGCACAGAAGTGCCTCACCGTGAGGTGACCTGCTTGATTTGATGTTGTTCGACAGCCCCTTTAATGGTGTTGGCCACCAAGCGATCTAGTTGCTCTTTCGTCAGGACGATGAATTGTCCCGCCGGCTCTGCCATCGGTGCTCCTTCTGTTGCTTTACTGGTTTCCCACAGACGGCGCCAAACTTGTTCCGGAAGGAATCGACGTCGACGGCCCGTCACCAGAGTTCAATACATCGGGATGCCGACGAGAGAGGAAAAGCTCGGCCACGCGGATGCTGACGCTAGGTGAAGAACTTCTGTCCTGTGAGATTAACACAAGCATTAATGGGAATACGCCGGAGGTTGTCCGGCGGAGCCCAATCCGACGCTCAAGTCAGTGCCTCAGTATAAGAGATGGAAGAAACCAAGGAGAATGTGTAAGTTAGAGAGTGCGTAACCCCTTTACTGGAGGGGTTGGAGCACCTTTTATACTTGAGGCGGCAGTCCCACGTGTCTCCACGATCTTTGCCACGTCCCCCCCCCCCCCACCATTGTCAGTTACGGTATAACCCTTGCAACGGTCCACACAACCATTAAATCTAGACCGTTGCGATGATGAAGGCGTTAATGACCGTATATTACGGGTCATGTTAATCCCGTAATTATTGGTGATTATTATCTATAGATCCGAAGTGAGGAGGACCGTTATTTGAGGCCGAGTGCTCCTTGGGCTCTGCTACCTCGAGGTGATCTCGGGGTATTTTGGCTCGGGGGGGGGGGGGGTCCCGGGTGTTTACCCTCCCGAGGTGATCTCGGGGGCCTGATCTCCCGAGATGATCTCGGGCGTGTGTCCTTCTGAAGCGATCTTAAAGAGTATGTCTGGCTCGAGGTAGTCTCGGAAATCCACCTTCCCGAGGGGATCTCGGGAGTCAAAGAGAGAGAGTCGTCCAGACTCGGTAGATCTTGCCACATAGTTTCTTCAGTCCACATGTCAGCCACGGGGTGCATGATAATTACCATTTTGTTGATCAGATTAGGCTCTCAAATCCATGTTTTGATCCCTTTTTATATGCTTAAATTTGCATTTATATTAGGTTCCATGAGTTCTTGCTATTTTAACTTTTGGATGCAAAACTTTGTATATTTGAGATGTTTTGACATTAAATTTGCATCTAATTTTTGTAGGCTCCGAATAATCATGGACCTAGATCAGATTGGATCAAACTTAAGTCCAGACTTGGCTTCGATCAAGGGGATCAAGAGATGGATGACTGTGGGTCGTCCAATCAAAAAACGGTGAGATCTGAGCCATCTATCAGCTTCTGATCAATCCGAGCCCAAGATAGAGTTAATCAAGACCACAGATCAAGATCTGGAGTTTTGGTCCAAATCAGAAGCCATCATACCGTTGGATCAAGCTAAAAAGGGGTCTAAGCCGTTCATTCGAAAGGAAGAGTAATTTGAGCCATCCGTTGCAGATCTGATCGATCCAAGCTAAGGAGAAACAAATCCTGACCATTGATGGAGATCTGGGATGTTTGGATCAGATCTGAGATGATCCAATCGTCGGATGAGGCGAGGACGATCACAGCCGTTCATTTCTACCTGATAAAACAGAAACTTCTCCGCTCAGATCTGGGTCATTGCGTGTTTCCAGTTCTTCTCTGTTCTTCGTTGTTCTTCATTGTTTCTTCTCCGATCGCGCGGCCACAGCAGATCAAGCTTCGTTTTATGATCTCAAATCACTGAGATCGATTTCCCGAGAGGTTGGTGAGTCAATCTCGTCGCTGAAAGGCCCAGAGGAGAGGGTTTCCCAAAGGGCTACACTTCATTTGATCGACTCCTATTTGATCGTCTTCATCGATTGGAGCTGTCAGAGTATTCAGAAGGGTTTTCTGAAGAGTTCTGAGAGTTTCTGAACTACAAGCGCCATCCAAATCATCAAGAAGGAGGAGATCAGAAGAAGTATTCAGCTACGCATTGAACCAACGCAAATCGTCCGCGGGGGAATCGGATTCTGCTGATTTGTCGAGCTAGAGAGTTTCTAGCTGGATCTTGAGTGACGGCAAGATAGGTCTTGGATTGAAGAATTGAATCTGTTGTTTAGTTTCTGCACATTTAGTTTCTGAAAGTTTTGTTCTGCATTCTTATTCCTCTGTTTCACGTGTATCAGTTTTTGATCGGTCTGTTTGACCGATCCAGACAGTATCTGATCAGTCTATTCCACCGATCAGGCTTGCATCTGATCGGTCTGTAGACCGATCAGCCAGGCTATTGCTACATTCAATCAAGTTCTTAGTATCTTTGTTTCAATTTTCTGAAATTCTGCAATTAGTTACAATTTTCTTGTGCTATTTCTCAATTTTGTCTGGTTTTCATAATTCTGAATATTAGCTACAAATTACCTATAATTCAATTTTAGTCCTTGAAATTCAATTAGTTTTGCTTAGTTTCAAATAGGGTTAAGTTTAGTTTTCGTAATTTCCTAATTAATTCTTGCTTTAGCTAAGTCTATTTCATTTCAAGCAGCATTTTCATCCTTTCTTGCAAAACAAACCCCCATCTTATTTGAAAACCCAAAAGAACATCAAACGACAAAAATTTCAAGCTTGAGTTAAACGTTCACAACTAGTCCTTGGAAAAATACGACTTGAGGGCCTTATACTACATTTAATTTTGTAAGCTAAGAGTTTTCAACTTATAAATATTTAAATTTGAGGCTCATTCGTGACATTTATTATTGGGCATTCATCAAATTTTTGGCGCCATTGCCGGGGAACACTAGTTGAGTTTGTTTAATTTTATCTTGTGTGCTTATTTTCATATTTCCTGATTCTATCTCATTTGTTTTTTTTCTATATACATTTGCTGTCATTTTTTGTTTGGTTTATGACCAGGACTGCAGGTGATGAACTTGAGGAATTTGATTCTGAAATTAAGAGGACTTTCAGAGCAAGGAGAAACCAAGGTAGAGTTTCAGAAGTTATTGAGATTATTTCTACTCAGTCCATTTCTACTCGATTAAGCAGTCCTATGGCAGAACATCAGAAAACTATGAAGGAGCTTGCAGCACCTGATGATGCTTTCCAGTATTCTTGCATTGCCTATCCAGAGCTAGCTGATGATTTTGAGCTAAGATCAGGCCTTATCCATTTACTGCCCAAGTTTCAAGGACAATCTGGAGAAGATCCAAACAAACATTTGCATGAGTTCCACGTAGTATGCTCCACCATGAAACCTCAAGGGATTTCTGAAGAGGATATTAAGTTAAGAGCATTTCCATTTTCTTTGACTAGAGCAGCTAAGGATTGGTTCTATTATTTTCCTACTGGACATGTTTCAAGTTGGATTGTCATGAAGAAGGCATTTTTAGAGAAGTACTTTCCAGCCTCAAGAACTGCTATTATCAGAAAAAGCATCTGTGGAATCCAACAAGTGGTAGGATAGACCCTATATGATTATTGGGAGAGATTCAACAAGCTATGCTCAAGTTGTCCACAACATCAAATCAGTGAGCAGCTTCTTATTCAGTATTTCTATGAAGGCCTACTCCAAATGGATAGGATTATGATTGATGCTGCAGCTGGAGGAGCTTTAGTGAAGAAGACACCAGATCAAGCTAGAGAATTAATTTCAAATATGGCGAAAAATTCACAACAATTTAGAAGTAGAGCTCTTTCCACTAGAGGGGTGAATGAGGTCCAAATGGTTTCTAATGAACAAAAGGAGATCAAGAGTTCTTTGATGGAGCTTACTTCTTTGGTGAAGCAAATGACATTGAACAATGTGAGCCAAAATCAAAATTTTTTAGTACCTTCACCTACAAACCAAGTGATGAGGTTGTGTAGCATTTGCTCAAGTCAAGAACATAACTCGGATTTGTGCCCAAACCTACAACAAGATGAATCATTAGCCGCTTTGACTAGAGGATAATTTCAATCAAGAAATGACCCTTATTCATCTACCTACAATCCGAGTTGGAGGGATCATCCTAATTTGAAGTATGGAAACTCATTTTATCAACAAAACCCTTCACAACAGCCCCTACAACAATTCCAGCCTAATTTTCAGAATTTTCAGCAAGGGAATCAACAATTCCAGCCACAATTCCAGCAAAACCAGCAATTTCAGCAAGGTACTCAGCCATTCCAGCCTCAATATCAATCAAATCAGCAAGGGAATCAACCATTTCAGACCTTCCAACATCAAAGTCATCAAGGATTTCAACCTTACAATCAAAATTTTCAGTCTTCAAGTCAACAATTTCAACCCCAACAATTTCAGCCTTTCAACCAACAATTTCAGCCCCAAAATAAGCAATTTTAGAGTTATAATTTTCAGCAACATCTACCTAATTCTCAGACCAATTTCCAGCAAGTTCAACAGTAAATTCAACCATTTAATCATCCCCAACAACCTCCATTTCAAAATTCACAGCAACATCAAGGTTTTCAGCAACATAATCCTTCATTTCAAGGCTAACAAAAATCCCATGCTAATCAAGGAGGTTATGGAGGTTCTAGTGGTTTCAATGCTCAACAACAAAAGCTAGAGGAGATGATGCAACAAATCCTACAACAATAACAAATTTTACAACAACAACATGGGCAACAAAAGAATGATTCAACCCTTCAAAACATTGAGAGACACATTGGACAACTAGCTAGTGGGATGAATCAAATGCAAGCCCAAGGATCAAGTCAATTACCTTCTCAAGCTACTCCTAATCCAAAGGGAAACGTTAGTGTCATCACATTGAGGAGTGGGAAGGTTGCTATAAGTTTAAACACGCCAAGGGCTGATTTTTCTGAAGAAATTCCAGCAGCTAGTTTTCTAGCTCATTTCAGCCCCAAAACCAATTCTAAATCAGTTGGAAGTGGTCCTAGTTCAAGCCTAACTCCTTCTTCAATTGATTTGTGATTCTGGTGGAAAATGAAGGAGAAATCAGTGGAAAAAGTGAACCTACAGTAGCTACATCTAGTGGAATTCCTGCTCAAGACTTATTTCCAACAATTTCAGCTCAAGTGGAGGAATCAAGAATCCCTTTACCCTTCCCACAGCGCAAGACTCAAGCTAAAAAGCATGTAGAGGAGGAGAAGGCCAAGGAGTATAATGAGCTTGTAAAACTTTTCAGTAAGGTGGAGATTAATGTGCCTTTGTCGACCATGATCAAGCAAATTCCCAAGTATGCTAAATTTCTCAAGGATTTGTGTGTGCACAAGAAGAAGCTGAAGGAGAATGAATTGGTAAGTTTAGGGAAGAATGTCTCAACCCTTATCCATTCTATACCTCAGAAATGTGAAGATCCAGGGGTATTTACTGTGTCTTGTGAGATTGGGAGGACACTTTTTCATGATGCTATGTTAGATTTGGGAGTCTCTATTAATGTGATGCCTAGATCAATTTTTCAGATGCTTGGTGTTGGACCTTTGCAGCCTACAGAGTGGTTATTCAGTTAGCAGACAGGAGTCAGACTCACCCGGCTGGAATCATTGAAGATGTACTAGTGAAGGTGAAGGAGCTGATTTTTCCTGCGGATTTCTATATGTTGGACATGGAGGGGGATTATCTGGCAAATAGATCTCCACTCATTCTTGGGAGGCCATTCTTGAAGACTGCATGGACAAAGATTGATGTGTATGCAGGCACACTCTCTATGGAGATAGGAGACACAGTGGTGCAGTTAAGTATTTTTGATGCTATGAAGCACCCCAGAGAGGATCACTCTATCATGAGTATGGATATTCTAGATGAGTTGATGATGCTGATTTATTTGCTGAGGGAGCTTCACTTGGTATTCCCAGAGGATATTCTAACTCAGATGAGACTGAGGAGTCATTTGCTATAGAGGAGGCTGATTTAGAGGTTGTATCAGATTCACTTTCAGTTGGAGATGATTCTATAGGTGTAGGGGATCCACTGAGCCCCAGGGATCACCCATACCTTCTGAGCAGTCACAGATTGAGTTAAAGCCATTACCAAATCATTTGAAGTATGCTTTTTTGGGAGAAGAGCAGAGTTTACCTGTCATCATCGCCCAGAACTTAGATTCAGAGCAAGAGGACAAGTTATTGTAGGTTCTGAGGCAGCATAAGAGAGCCATTGGGTGGACACTAGCTGACATACCTGGTATTAGCCCAGCTATTTGCATGCACAGGATATTTTTAGAGGAGAATGTCAGGCCAGTCAGGCAGCCACAGAGAAGTCTAAACCCACTGATTTTAGATGTTGAAAAGAAAGAGGTGACTCGACTCTTGTAGGCAGGTATCATATACTCTATTTCTGACAATAAGTTGGTTAGCCCTATTCATGTGGTGCCTAAGAAATCAGGAGTGACAGTGGTGGAGAATGCGATCAATGAGTTAATACCCACCAGAGTGAAGAATTCATGGAGAATTTGTATTGACTACAGGAAGCTGAACCAAGTCACGAGGAAAGACCACTATCCCTTGCCTTTTATTGATCAGATGCTAGAGAGGTTGGCAGGGAAGTCTCATTATTGCTTCTTAGATGGATACTCAGGATATTTTCATATCTGTATAGACCCGGAGGATCAGGAGAAGACCACTTTCACCTGTCCTTTCGGTACATTTGCTTATAGACGTATGTCATTCGGACTTTGCAACGACCCAGGGACTTTCCAGCGGTGTATGGTGAGTATTTTTGATGAGTTATTAGAACACTTCATGGAAATTTTCATGGATGATTTTTCTGTAACACTTGTTTGGATAATTTGTCTAGGGTTTTACATAAGATGCATTGAAACTAATCTTGTTCTTAATTTTGAGAAATGTTATTTTATAGTAGAGAATGGTATTGTCTTAGGTCATATAGTCTCTAGGAAAGGCATTGCGGTAGATCCTGCTAAAGTTAGTGTTATATCTTCTTTATCTTACCCTGTATGCGTACGAGATGTTCGAGCTTTTCTTGGCCGTACAGGATTCTACAGGAGATTCATTAGAGACTTCAGTGAGATTGCTCGCCAGTTGACTAGACTTTTGCAGAAGAATGTAGATTTTTGCTTTGATGAAAAATGCAAGGAAGCTTTTTAGAGATTGAGGGAGGCTCTTACTTCAGCTCCTATTATTAGACCACTTGATTGGAATTTACCTTTTGAACTAATGTGTGATGCTTTTAATTTTGCTGTAGGAGTTGTACTTTCATAGAGGGTGGATGGAGCGTCACATGTTATCTGCTATGCTTCCAAGACTTTAGATACTGCTCAGGCCAACTACACCATCACAGAAAAAGAGCTCCTTTTTATTGTTTTTGCTTTAGACAAATTTAGATCATATTTGATATGTTCTCATGTTATTATATTTTCTGATCATGCAGCCTTGAAGTATCTTCTGAAGAAGCCAGATGCAAAGCCCAGATTAATTAGATGGATGCTTCTACTTCAAGAGTTTGACTTGGAGATTAGAGATAGGGTGGCAAGGAGAACCTGGTGGCGGATCATTTGAGCAGAATAGAGGGAGATGGACACCCTACCACCATTGATGATGATTTCAGAGATGAGCACCTTCTAGTGATACATGGTGAGTCACCCTGGTATGCAGATCTAGTTAACTATTTAGTAGCTCATGTTTTTCCTGCACAACTCACTAAGGCTCAGGAAGATAAATTTAAGAGTGATGCTAAATTATATGTGTGGATGATCCTTACTTGTAGAAATTTTGTAGTGATCAAATAATTAGAAGATGCATACTTGATCATGAGTTTTATTCAGTTCTTACATTTTTCCATTCATCAGCCTGTGGAGGACATTTTGGACCACAGAGGACAGCTAGGAAAGTTTTAGAGTGTGGATTGTATTGGCCTACATTATTTCATGATACTTACTTATTTTATAAAAACTGTGATAGATGTCAGAGAATAGGGAACATAGGAGCTAGAAATGAAATACCCCAACAAACTATGTTTTTTTGTGAAATATTTGATGTGTGGGGAATAGACTTTATGGGACCCTTTCCTGCATCTTGTGGATATTTATGTTGGGACCGGGTGCATGTTGACATGGATACGGGTTCGTAATTTAAAAAAAATAATTACGTGCAGCGGAAGAATTAGCATAAATAATTTCTCAAATTATTTTAACCACGTATCTAGCATGCAACCTTATGATGTGTGGACATGATCATAAATTAAAATTTTGTGGAAAGTAAACTAATTTACCCAATACCTCGCGTAACTCGAAGTAAGGGACGAGATCCAACCGTAGCGTCCCTTGGAAGCTCCGCCTCAATTCGCGTCCACGCCGAGTTCTCTTCGGGATGACTTCGCAAAGCCACGAGTTTTGTGTCGACGAGAACTACTAGATTCTCCAAAGACACAACTAGAAAATCAAGAGAGAAGTATGGAAACTAACCACCAAGTAACAGAATCAAAATTCCGGGAAAGGAAGGAAGGAGTCGCGATCCGCTTCTTCTTCTTCTTCGGCACGAACTTGGTGGAGGAAACTCACGGGCACCCTAGGTGCTTGCGCCGGCCCTAGGGGAGGAGAGAGAGCTGGCCCTAGAGAGAGAAAGGGCGCCGACCCTAGAGAGAGAGAGAGTTAGAGAGAGAGAGAGAGAGAGTTAGAGAGAGAGAGGGAGAGAGTTAATCTCTTGATCAATCTATTAAGGAAATCAAGCCTAGCCTTGGTTCCTTTATATAGTAGCCTCTCCCTTGCCAAGTCTCCCCTTTAACGGAATTTTTCATAAAAAATTTATCCTATAAATTTTCTTTATGAATTATTCCGTTTAAACCAAGTTTTATTATAACTAATTTTATAATAAAACAAATACATCTCTCCTTTTATTATGGAATAAATTTTACAAGAAATTTATAAATTTTCTTATTATGGAAAAATCAATTCATAATTGATTTTATAAAATTAAAATAAACCATTCCATGGATCATTTTAATTTCCATAAAAAAGAATAAATTTCTATAAATTTCTTTATATAAATTTCTTTATACAAATTTATTTATCCATAATTTATAAAACAAATCGCACTTGATTTATTTTATAAAATAAACCAAATAAATTGGTTCTCTCTTTTATTGTGGCCGGCCAAACCAAAGAGGCACCCTCTTTGGCCGGCCACTTCAAGCCCAATCCCTCGCGAATTAAACTCATTTAATTCGCCCGATAAGCCTTCAAAAGACTTAGCCATTTTAAGCTTCCATTGCGCCTCTGATTAATTCAGATTCGACTTATTTCTCTTGATTGGAAAATCTAATTTTCAACTCGTTTTAAATCCCTCGGATTACTCGTAGTGCGTGTGACTAAATAGGCTTTCGATTTATGTTGGCCGTCTATAATCAACTAATTATAGAACGATCATGAGTGGCACCTAGTAGTACATCATGACCCCCAATTAATCGAAAGATCAACGGTTGACCTCAGAAGTAATTCTGAAACCCTTCAGCAGCTCTAATGAATCGTGCCCCATTCCCTTCACCATCTTATACCCACTTGGTTCAGGACATGGTCTGTGTGTGTCAGTCCCCACTAGGCTGACTACGTCACACCTAGCCCAAGTAGTGTCTTTCTCGTCCTTTGGATTTCTAATTACTCTCATGTATTTAAGAGACTCATACTCTAAACATGGCATGCTCTGGCCAGAGGCTTTGAGTAACAATCCGATGATAGGCCTGGGTATACATCTCCTCGCAAGGAGTGGTGAATCCTTTGTAGGCTGTTCAAACATCTTCGGGCACTTCGGCTTATACCCAATCATCCTGGGTCCACACCTCCTTGGAGATGCTTGCTTAAGATGTTAAAGTATAAGTCTCCATGACCAAGATGACTTGAACACCGCAAGTCAAAGGAACATCGCACTTAAGCTGCAGTAAGAACTTCACTGACATATCTATATAGATTACCATATGAAGTTTTACAGCTAGTCACTCCAATGAACTAGTTCCCTTAACTAGCATCCATGTTTATCTCCGGACATCCCAATGTCACCAGCCAGTGAGAATCAGCTGATTAGAGAATAACCCATGCTAGTCTCAACAGAATTGATAGTGTCCGTTTTTATCAATTCATCGACTAGGGATATTTTCAATACTTCACAATTGCACATGTAGAGATAATCACTAGTTGTGATCTCATCACAACTTCTCTTATGCTGTGAATTGTATTGCGGACATTCAGTAGATGAGTTTAAGATCCCAATCAAATACACAAACATGTGTACTCAAATAGTGAATTTTCATTTATTAAAATAAATGTTTACAATCATAAGGCGATTGCCTTAGGACACTTCTCTCATATCACTAACAATTTATATATTTTACTTGCTGTTGATTATGTTTCTAAATGGGTGGAGGTCATTCCCTCTAGGACTGATGATTCTTGTGTTGTTGTTAGTTTTGTCAGGTCACACATTTTTTATATGTTTGGAATTCCAAGGGCCATCATAAGTTATCAAGGTTCACATTTTTGCAACAAACACATGAATGCTCTACTCAACAAGTATGGGGTTGTGCACAATGTTTCTACTTCCTACCATCCCCATACTAATGGACAAGCCGAAATATCAAATAGAGAGATCAAAGTAATTTTGGAGAAGACAGTTGGGCCTAATAGAAAAGATTGGAGCAAGAGACTTGATGATGCATTGTGGGCCTATCGGACGGCATATAAGACACCCATTAGAATGTCTCCCTACCGGCTAGTTTATGGGAAAGTTTGTCATCTACCCGTGGAGATAGAGCATAGAGCTTATTGGGCGGTGAAAGCTTGCATTTTTGATGCTACTAAAGTGGGAGAAGAAAGGAAGCTACAACTTCAAGAACTTGAGGAAATAAGACTAGAAGCATATGAAAACTCAAGGATTTATAAAGAGAGGACTAAGAACTTTCATGATAAACATATAGTGAAGAAGGAGTTTCAAATGGGCGACAAGGTTCTTTTGTACAAATCAAGGCTCAAATTGATTAAAGGTAAGTTGAGATCTAGATGGCTCAAGTATTCTCCACCTCGATCTGATCGAAGTATTTTAATACTCTTGCCGAGTTGGTTCTGTACTTCATTTCTGAATTCTTTGAACTTTTCAAAGGATTCTGACTTATGTGTCATCAAATACACATAGCCATATCTACTGAAGTCATCAGTAAATGTGATGAAGTACCTGTAACCACCTCTGGCAGCGACATTGAAAGGGCCACATACATCACTATGTATGAGTCCTAACAAGTCTGTCGCTCTTTCGCTATGTCCACTAAAGGGAGTCTTAGTCATCTTGCCTAGAAGGCATGACTCGCATGTCTCATATGACTCAAAATCAAATGAGTCCAGCAAACCATCCTTATGGAGCTGGGACAAGCGACTCTCATTTATGTGGCCTAAGCGACAGTGCCAGAGATATGTTGAGTTCAACTCATTTGATCTCAACCTCTTGGTACTTACATTATAGATAGGGCGTTCTAAGTCTAGAATGTAGAGTCCGTTGATAAGAGCTGCACTACAATAGAACATTTCATTTAAATAGACTGAACAATATTTGTTCTTAATTATAAATGAGAAGCATTTCTTGTCTAGACAAGAAACAGAAATTATGTTCTTAGTAAGTGCAGGTACATAACAACAATCATCTAGTTCCAGTACAAGCCCAGAGGGCAGAGATAGAAAATAAGTTCCTACAGCAACAGCAGCAACTCGTGCTCCATTGCCTACTCGTAGGTCCACCTCGCCCTTTGCCAATGCCCTGCTATTTCTCAGCCCCTGCACATTGGTACAAATGTGAGAAGCACATCCAGTATCTAATACCCATGATGTAGAAATAGAAAGGTTGACTTCTATAACATATATACCTGAAGTAGAAGGCTCGCTTCTCTTCTTCTTAAGATCCTCCAGGTAGATCTTGCAGTTTCTTTTCCAATGCCCTTTCTCAACGCAATGGAAACAGGTGGCATCCTTCTGCACCCCACCCTTGGGTTTAAGTGCTGCAGAGCTGGCTTTGCCCTTGGTTTGGGTGTTACCCTTACGTTTGGGCTTCCACTTACCCTTGCCTTTGCCCTTCTGTACCATCAGGACGGTACTAGGCTTGGTGAGATTAGGCTCAGCAGTTCTTAACATGTTGAGTATCTCGGGAAGTGGTTTGTCTAATTCATTCATGTTGTAATTCATGACGAATTGACGGTAACCTGGCGGCAACGATTGCAGAATCAGGTCGGTAGCCAGCTCTTGGCCCAAGGGAAACCCTAGTCTAACGAGGTTCTCGACGTACCCAATCATCTTGAGTACGTGAGTTCCTACTGGGGTTTCCTCTTTCATCTTGCATGAAAAGAGGGCCTGAGTCACTTCGAACCGCTCATGCCTTGCCTGCCCTTGATATAATTGCTTGAGGTGGCCAATCATATCGTAAGCATTCATGTTCTCGTGTTGCTTCTGAAGCTCAGAGGACATGCAGCATAGCATTAGGCACGACACGTCTAACGCGTCGTCTTGATGCTTCTGATGAGCATCTCTAACGCTACGGATGGCTGAGGGTGGTGGTGCTTCAGGAACTGCTTGCTCTAGAACGTACAGCTTACGTTCCTGTTTGAGGACTATCCTCAAGTTCCTGTACCAGTCCAGGAAATTAGCTCCAGTGAGCTTGTCCTTCTCAAGGACAGATCGTAGAGAGAGAGTATTCGCGTTTGAAGACATGACAATCTACAACAGATAAATGCAGAGAATAAATATCATATTCTAGTAATCATCTAATTAGGCCTTTAATTAAATGATGCTCCCACTAAATTATAGGAATTTTGGTGGAATCAAGTCAACTACTAGATCCGTACCAATTTACTATAATTTATGTGGGACAAGATCCACATCATACTATGCCTTGAGTTAGCTTTGGCTAAATCGCCCAAGACTTAGTATGATCGGTAGATAACTAATTTATCAATTACATCTCTATGCAACTCTTGTTTATAGGATCAAGATTTAACGTTTACGAATAATCTTGAGTTAGCTTTGGCTAAATCGCTCAAGACTATTTAAAACGGTGATTTTATCCTACCCTTTCCAACTATTGGAATACGCCTATAGCTTTACTCGATCCAATTGAGTTAACTAGTTACTCAATCTGATTGAGCTCGATCTAACCCGAGCCATGATAGGCGGGACCAAGGTTGTCCCTCCGCATCCTACCAAGATTAAATGCGTTGCTCTGCTTTGGCAGAATCGACAAGCGCATATGATCGAGGTAGTGATGGGTATCAGGACCCGGTAGGCGTTTACGAGTTGATTCGATTTTAGATCTAATCTAATCGAGGATGTGCATCACATCTAGGCATTTATGATCACTAATTTAATCCTAAATGTGTATTAAGTGGACATCAAAATGTAGTTCCCACATTACTTGTGCATCTCATACACTTAAGTTTATTTTTACTATTCTACATTATCATGCATCATATACATCACAAGCATAGCAATAATAAAATAAACATAATTGACTTGGTCATGGCCCTACTAAGACCCTCTCAAGCCAATGAGAGGATCCGATGGTCAACCTAGGTCTAGCGGCTTCTCCAAGCGCTTCCTCTTGACCGTCTTCATGTTGTCGGCTAGTTCTCCCGAGTCCAAGTTCTCCGGAATTTCTGTCGTCTTCACTTTTGTACATTACAAATTTTTATACTCGAGTTACATTCGAGTCTAAATATGAAATACAACAGAAATAAAATATTAAAAGCCGACACGCAGGTCGCAAACACAATACAACACGCACATGTACAAAAACGGCGCGCAGGCCGTATTATGAATTACAACACAATTTTAATCTTATTAAAAATTGGGTTTTGGGCCATGACCATCACACTACTGTACATAATTCAAAATTATGTAATTTTACAGATTTTATATAATTTTTCTACTGATTTTTAGAATTTTTCCGAGTCACAACTCCGCGGCGGTCCCGGTAAGCGGGTTTCGGGCGTAATCGCGAGACAAGGCCCCTTGCGGGGTTAGGGGCAGCGCCCCTACTCGTGAAATAACCTTCAAGAGTGTCTTCTTGCGATTATACAGTGCCTTTACCCGCTGTCCCAAAATCCATTTAGGTGAAACTTGCCATTTCGGAGAAGTTTTTCTCGGTGGCAAATTCTACAAGTGCTTCGCACTCGTCGCTTTGCCTCTACGAGGAAAAATACTAAAAAATCCTAAAATTTAGAAAAATTACAGAAGCATAAAATTATCTAAATTTTGTATCTAATACAAAAAAAAAAATAAAAACCAAAACGAGCACAAGCTTCGCTCGTGGCTCTGATACCACTGTGGGATTTTTCGGGTCGCGAAAACCGCTTTTTCGCGTCGCGGAAACCCCGAAAGCCCCAATAGAAAGGATCCGAGCGAAGAAAACCATTTCAAAAAAATTTACGAGTGCTCGTTTACATGCTTCAAAACCGATCTACAACCTAGATCTATTAGAGAAGAGAAAAACTACCTTCGATGCGTGCCCCGTAATTCCCGCTCGCTCCTCGGTTGGTGTCGGATCTCAAGGATGCAAAGGAGCAACCCTCTAGAAGTATCCACACAAGCAAGAGAGTGGAGAGGAGAGCCCAAAAGTATGCTAGCACTACTTGGGGTCTCGGCAAGATGAGAGGAGAGGGAGAGCAAAACAAAACAAAACCATGTCAGGAGAAGAATGAATCACACACAAAAAAAACTCCTTTTTATTGTGTGTTTAAGTGGCCGGCCACCACCTTTGGTAACCCCCTATTTGAATTCAAAATTCAAATGGGGAGGTTACTTAGCCTTGATGATGATGCCAAGTCATCACTTGGTCAAGTCAAGGTGATGTGGCTTGAGTCAAGTCAAACTTGCCTCTTATGGACTTTCCATATTTAGCCAAAGTCAAACTTTGACTTCATTATTCTCCCATGATTAGATTCATCCAACACTTGGATCAAACTCGAGTCCAACTCAAGTTGTCTAATTTGAGTCAAGTCAAACTTGCCTTTTATGGACTTTCCATATTTAGCCAAAGTCAAACTTTGACTTCATTACTCTCGGTCCATCATATGGACTTATTCTCCATCTATTGCTCTATGTGTGTGACCCTATAGGTTCTTGTAACGTTGGCAATGCCCTTAAACCTATTTAAGGACATAAGCAATGAGAGGTATCTAGCAACACATCATTGCTACCCAAGTTACAAGAATGTCGAGATCCAACATCACCATTGTGACTAATAATTGTGACCATCACAATATGTGACAACGTCCTTCTATCCTCGATATCTAGATTGATCTTTCATGAGGCATAGACCGTGTCATCCTCAAATCAATCTATATGTCTTGATCTCCAAGTAGACTCACTATAATCAAATAAGCTCAATATCTAATATTGCCTTATTTGGGCATGACCATGCACTTAGTGGTCTTACTCTATCAAGAACGAAGATATCACTCCCGTCATATAGGAGGGATAGATCCCATCTACGTTACTCACATCCCTCCGCATAATTTGTTACAAACCCAGTAATCGCCTTTATAGTCCACCCAGTTACGGGTGACGTTTGACGAAGCCAAAGTACGTAACTCCTTATGTAGGGAACTATGGTAACTTCAGGTCTAGGACTATAGTCATACTAATAGTCACATGAGAAAGTATATGACACTCATATAACGATCCATGATACTTTCTCATGGCGGACCATTCAGTATACATTCTCTAATGTATACCCATGTGTCAACTTGATATCTCATATCCATGACTTGTGAGATCAAGTCATCATGTTGACCTACATGCTAGTCTCTATGCATTAACATTGTCCTTGAATGTTAATACTTGACTAGGAATAATTAAGAGTAGTGTTCTCTATATCATCTCACTATCGATTCAACTAATCGATTGATATAGATAAGAACCTTCTACTCAAGGACGTTATTATACTAAGTTATTTGGCACCAATACACATAAGTACAATAACCATAAGAAATGCCTTTATATATAAGAAATATATATACAAGAATATGATACAATGAGTCCAAAAAGTAATCATCATATGATTGGCTCTAGGGCTCTCACTAACAGAAGCTGTGAAAGGCAGAAAATTTGAAAAGCAGAAATGGAAAAGGCAGACTTGGTTATGCAGTCCAAGAAGCAGTCCAAAAATCTGTGTTTGGCTGAGTTGAAGTTGCAAAAATTTAGATATGAATCAAATCAGAAAATAAATGCTAAAAACTGGGGATTCATTGGCTGCAAAATAATTGAGGGAAAGGATTGAGAAGCTGGAACAGCAGCTGAATACTTGTAGAAAGAGTTGGACTGCAGGAAACAATAACATCAAGGAAAGTATCAAGTTGTGAGTTGGTGTACCAAGAGTTTTGGACAGTGATCAAACTTCAGGGGAACTCTATCCTATCGCCCAGTTCGTGGCTGACAACTATTAGCATCTAATCAGAAGTGAAAAGAGTGAAGGAAGAAGTGAAAAAAAAGAGAAAAACTTAGCTGCAAACAAAAACAGAACAACAGCTGAAAAAAAAGAAGAAGAAGAAAAGAGCATTAAGTGGAATTCAAGTGCTAGACTAGATTTTAGAGTTGGAAGATGTGATCAAGGATGGTAGCTGAATTGGAAGAGTTAGCTATTGTTTGAGAAAAAAAATCAGGCAGACAGTTTAGGACTTCAGATCAGTTTCAGCTACTGATCAGACCCTGATCGGTCACCAATCCGATCAGGGAAGTGACTGATCGATCACTCTGACGGATCAAAAGCAGCTCAGACCGATCAGTAGGTCCCCAGAACGATCAGAAGGAGCTCAGTTCGATCATCCAATCCAATAAAGGTAGTGACTGATCAGTCCCTTGACTGATCAGAAGAGGTTGGCACAGAAACACACTGAATTCAGCCTTGTTTTTTATCCAAATCAGAGGCACTATCCAATCCTTCTTCCCTTGGCTCTGAAATATGCAGGAATAATTCAAAATGAGAGGGCAAGGTGCATTAGGTTACATTTTTGAGTATCCAAGTCTTCCACTTCCTTAAATCTTCCATTTACTAAACTTCTATTTCATTTAATCATTCAATATTTCCTAAACTTATTTGAATAAGATTTTGTAGATGTGGATCCAAGTCAAGAATGATGGTGGAGAGTAGAGCATAAGCAAGCTTATGGTAGTGCAAGAACCATGATTGTGTTTGAGTGAGCTCCATTTTCATCAAAATTTAGAACGTAGGAAGAGAGTCAATTTAAATTTTCTTGATGAGGATTTGTGTGATTAATTCATCTCAATTAGTCATGAAGGATGAAGTATACTAAGTTGTTGACTAAGGACAAGATTCTAGTCCATTGAGTTTAGATTTTTGAGAATTGACAACCCTAGGTAATTTCCTTTCAATTGCTTCTAACTATGATTGAGAATTATCTAGGGGGTACATGATTGGTTAGTTGTGCGAGACACCCAAGAGCAAGTGTGGGGGAGTTGATAATTACCATTTTGTTGATCAAATTAGGCTCTCAAATCCATGTTTTGATCCCTTTTTATATGCTTAAGTTTACATTTACATTAGGTTCTATGAGTTCTTGCTATTTTAACTTTTGGATGCAAAACTTTGTATATTTGAGATGTTTTGACATTAAATTTGCATCTAATTTTTGTAGGCTCCGAATGATCATGGACCTAAATCAGATTGGATCAAACTTAAGTTCAGACTTGGCTTCGATCAAGAGGATCAAGAGATGCCATGAAGAAGGCATTTTTAGAGAAGTACTTTCTAGCCTCAAGAACTGCTATTATCAGAAAAAGCATCTGTGGAATCCAGCAAGTGGTAGGAGAGACCCTATATGATTATTGAGAGAAATTCAACAAGCTATGCTCAAGTTATCCACAACATCAAATCAGTGAGCAGCTTCTTATTCAGTACTTCTATGAAGGCCTACTCCAAATGGATAGGATTATGATTGATGCTGCAGCTAGAGGAGCTTTAGTGAACAAGACACCAGATCAAGCTAGAGAATTAATTTCAAATATGACAGAAAATTCACAACAATTTAGAAGTAGAGCTCTTTCCACTAGAGGGGTGAATGAGGTCCAAATGGTTTCTAATGAACAAAAGGAGATCAAGAGTTCTTTGATGGAGCTTACTTCTTTGGTGAAGCAAATGACATTTAACAATGTCAGCCAAAATCAAAATTTTTCAGTACCTTCACCTACAAACCAAGTGATGAGATTGTGTAGCATTTGCTCAAGTCAAGAACATAACTCGGATTTGTGCCCAAACCTACAACAAGATGAATCATTAGCCGCTTTGACTAGAGGACAATTTCAATCAAGAAATGACCCTTATTCATCAACCTACAATCCGGTTTAGAGGGATCATCGTAATTTGAAGTATGGAAACTCATTTTATCAACAAAACCCTTCACAACAGCCCCTATAACAATTCCAACCGAATTTTTAGAATTTTCAGCAAGGGAATCATCAAGTCCAGCCACAATTTCAGCAAAACCAGCAATTTCAGCAAGGTACTCAGCCATTCTAGCCTCAATATCAACCAAATCAGAAAGGGAATCAGCCATTTCAGACGTTCCAACATCAAAGTCAGCAAGGATTTCAACTTACAATCAAAATTTTCAGTCTTCAAATCAACAATTTCAACCCCAACAATTTCAGCCTTTCAACCAACAATTTCAGCCCCAAAATAAGCAATTTTAGAGCTATAATTTTCAGCAACATCTACCTAATTCTCAGGCTAATTTTCAGCAAGTTCAACAGCAAATTCAACCATTTAATCAACCCCAACAACCTCCATTTCAAAATTCACAGAAACATCAAGGTTTTCAGCAACATAATCCTTCATTTCAAGGCCAACAAAAATCCCATGCTAATCAAGGAGGTTATAGAGGTTCTAGTGGTTTTAATGCTCAACAACAAATGCTAGAGGAGATGATGCAACAAATCCTACAACAACAACAAATTTTACAACAACAACAAGGGCAACAAAAGAATGATTCAACCCTTCAAAACATTGAGAGACACATTGGACAACTAGCTAGTGGGATGAATCAAATACAAGCCCAAGGATCAAGTCAATTACCTTCTCAAGTTACTCCTAATCCAAAGGAAAACATTAGTGCCATCACATTGAGGAGTGGGAAGGTTGCTTCAAGTTTAAACACTTCAAGGGCTGACTTTTCTGAAGAAATTCTAGCAGCTAGTTTTCCAACTCATTTCAACCCCAAAACCGATTCTAAATCAGTTGGAAGTGGTCCTAGTTCAAGCCTAACTCTTTCTTCAATTGATCCTGTGATTTTGGTGGAAAATGAAGGAGAAATCAGTGGAAAAAGTGAACCTACAGTAGCTACATCTAGTGGAATTCCTGCTAAAGACTTATTTCCAACAATTTCAGCTCAAGTGGAGGAATCAAGAATCCCTTTACCCTTCCCACAGCGCAAGACTCAAGCTAAAAAGCATGTAGAGGAGGAGAAGGCCAAGGAGTTTAATGAGCTTGTAAAACTTTTCAGTAAGGTGGAGATTAATGTGCCTTTGTTGACCATGATCAAACAAATTCTCAAGTATGCTAAATTTCTCAAGGATTTGTGTGTGTACAAGAAGAAGCTGAAGGAGAATGAATTGGTGAGTTTAGGGAAGAATGTCTCAACCCTTATCTATTCCATACCTCAGAAATGTGAAGATCTAGGGGTATTTACTGTGTCTTGTGAGATTGGGAGGACACTTTTTCATGATGCTATGTTAGATTTGTGATGCCTAGATCAGTTTTTCAGATGCTTGGTATTGGACCTTTGCAGCCTACAGGAGTGGTTATTCAGTTAGCAGACAGGAGTCAGACTCACCCGGCTGGAATCATTGAAGATGTACTAGTGAAGGTGAAGGAGCTGATTTTTCCTGCGGATTTCTATATGTTGGACATGGAGGGGGATTATCTGGCAAATAGATCTCCACTCATTCTTGGGAGGCCATTCTTGAAGACTGCAAGGACAAAGATTGATGTATATGCAGGCACACTCTCTATGGAGATAGGAGACACAGTGGTGCAGTTAAGTATTTTTGATGCTATGAAGCACACCAGAGAGGATCACTCTATCATGAGTATGGATATTCTAGATGAGTTAATTGATGCTGATTTATTTGCTGAGGGAGCTTCACTTGGTATTCCCAGAGGATATTCTAGCTCAGATGAGGCTGAGGAGTCATTTGCTATAGAGGAGGCTGATTTAGAGGTTGTATCAGATTCACTTTCAGTTGGAAATGATTGTATAGGTGTAGTGGATTGCACTAAGCCCCAGGGATCACCCATACCTTCTGAGCAGTCACATATTGAGTTAAAGCCATTACCAAATCATTTGAAGTATGCTAATTTGGGAGAGGAGCAGAGTTTACCTGTCATCATCGCCCAGAACTTGGATTCAGAGCAAGAGGACAAGTTATTGCAGGTTCTGAGGCAGCCTAAGAGAGTCATTGGGTGGACACTAGCTGACATACCTGGTATTAGCCCAGCTATTTACATGCACAGGATATTTTTAGAGGAGAATGTCAAGCCAGTCAGGCAGCCACAGAGAAGGCTAAACCCACTAATTTTAGATGTTGAAAAGAAAGAGGTGACTCGACTCTTGTAGGCTGGTATCATATACTCTATTTCTGACAATAAGTTGGTTAGCCCTATTCATGTGGTGCCTAAGAAATCAGGAGTGACAGTGGTGGAGAATGCGATCAATGAGTTAATACCCACCAGAGTGAAGAATTCATGGAGAATTTGTATTGACTACAGGAAGCTGAACCAAGTCACGAGGAAAGACCACTATCCCTTGCCTTTTATTGATCAGATGCTAGAGAGGTTGGCAGGGAAGTCTCATTATTGCTTCTTAGATGGATACTCAGGATATTTTCATATCTGTATAGACCCGGAGGATCAGGAGAAGACCACTTTCACTTGTCTTTTCGGTACATTTGCTTATAGACGTATGTCATTCGGACTTTGCAACGACCCAGGGACTTTCCAGCGGTGTATGGTGAGTATTTTTGGTGAGTTATTAGAACACTTCATAGAAATTTTCATGGATGATTTTTCTGTATTTGGCACATCATTTGACACTTGTTTGGATAATTTGTCTAGGGTTTTACATAAGATGCATTGAAACTAATCTTGTTCTTAATTTTGAGAAATGTCATTTTATAGTAGAGCATGCTATTGTCTTGGGTCATATAGTCTCTAGGAAAGGCATTGAGGTAGATCCTGCTAAAGTTAGTGTTATATCTTCTTTATCTTATCCCGTATGCGTACAGGATGTTCGAGTTTTTCTTGGCCATGCAGGATTTTACAGGTGATTCATTAGAGACTTCAGTAAGATTGCTCGCCCGTTGACTAGACTTTTGCAGAAGGATGTAGATTTTTGCTTTAATGAAAAATGCAAGGAAGCTTTTCAGAGATTGAGGGAGCCTCTTACTTCAGCTCCTATTATTAGACCTCCTGATTGGAATTTACCTTTTGAACTAATGTGTGATGCTTCTAATTTTGCTGTAGGAGTTGTACTTTCACAGAGGGTGGATGGAGCGCCACATGTTATCTGCTATACTTCTAAGAATTTAGATGCTGCTCAGGCCAACTACACCACCACAGAAAAATAACTCCTTTCTATTGTTTTTGCTTTAGACAGATTTAGATCATATTTGCTATGTTCTCATGTTATTGAATTTTCTGATCATGCAACCTTGAAGTATTTTCTGAAGAAGCCAGATGCAAAGCGCAGATTAATTAGATGGATGCTTCTACTTCAAGAGTTTGACTTGGAGATTAGAGATAGGAGTGGCAAGGAGAACCTGGTGGCGGATCATTTGAGCAGAATAGAGGGAGATGGACACCCTACCACCATTGATGATGATTTCAAAGATGAGCACCTTCTAGTGATACATGATGAGTCGCCCTGGTATGCAGATCTAGTTAACTATTTAGTAACTCATGTTTTTCCTGCATAATTCATTAAGGCTTAGAAAGATAAATTTAAGAGTGATGCTAAATTCTATGTGTGGGATGATCCTTACTTGTGGAAAATTTATAGAGATCAAATAATTAGAAGATGCATACCTGATCATGAGTTTTATTCAGTTCTTACATTTTGCCATTCATCATTCTGTGGAGGACATTTTGAACCACAGAGGACAGCTAGGAAAGTTTTAGAGTATGGATTGTATTGGCCTACATTATTTCATGATGCTTACTTATTTTATAAAAACTGTGATAGATGTTAGAGAACAGGTAACATAGGAGCTAGAAATGAAATGCCCCAACAAACTATGATTTTTTGTGAAATATTTGATGTATGGGGAATAGACTTTATGGGACCTTTTCCTGCATCTTGTGGATATTTGTATATTTTACTTGTTGTTGATTATGTTTCTAAATGGGTGGAGGTCATTCCCTCCAGGACTGATGATTTTTGTGTTGTTGTTAGTTTTGTCAGGTCACATATTTTTTTGTAGGTTTGGAATTCCAAGGGCCATCATAAGTGATCAAGATTCACATTTTTGCAACAAACACATGAAGGCTCTACTCAACAAGTATGGGATTGTGCACAAAGTTTCTACTTCCTACCATCCCCAAACTAATGGACAAGCCGAAATATCAAATAGAGATATCAAAGCAATTTTGGAGAAGACCGTTGGGCCTAATAGAAAAGATTGGAGCAAGAGACTTGATGATACATTGTGGGCCTATCGGACGACATATAAAACACCCATTGGAATGTCTCCTTACCGGCTAGTTTATGGGAAAGTTTGTCATCTACCCGTGGAGATAGAGCATAGAGCTTATTGGCGGTGAAAGCTTGCAATTTCGATGCTACTAAAATGGGAGAAGAAAGGAAGCTACAACTTCAAGAACTTGAGGAGATAAGACTAGAAGCATATGAAAACTCAAGGATTTATGAAGAGAGGACTAAGAACTTTCATGATAAATATATAGTGAAGAAGGAGTTTCAAATGGGCGACAAGGTTCTTTTGTACAAATCAAGGCTCAAATTGATTAAAGGTAAGTTGAGATCTAGATGGGATGGTCCATTTTTTGTTACTAATGTTTTTCCTTATGGTGTTTTGAGATTAAGGATGAGGCTAATGATTTTATTTGGAGAGTTAATGGCCACCGGCTCAAGAAATATTTTGAAGAGGTGAAGGAGCTAGATGTGGATGGATTGGACATCAAGGATGCTATCTACCCAACCTAAAGGGGAGTTTTCTTTTTCTTGCATTTCTATTTCATTGTATATATCATTTTTATATTTTCTGTTGGATCGAGAGAAACGATAGAGGGGGGTGAATATCGTTAAAAATTTTCAGAAAAGAATTAGAGTAAGTATGCAGTGGAATAAGAACAATCGCAAACACAGGGAGTTTTACTTGGTTCGGAGCCTGGGTCGACTCCTACTCCAAGGCCCACGGTCGTTGACCGTTTACTGAGGGCAATTCTATAATCGTGCAAAGATTCTTACAAAAGTTTACAATTGTAGTACAGTAATAGTATAACAGAAATGAAAAATCAGTTCTTCGTTACCGACGTCCGATATCGGATGTTTCTCAGAGCAGAGGGACGTCGTTGGCGCTTTCGTGTCGAGTTGGAAGGTTTCTGGAGCGACGCGCAGGAGCAAAAGAACGTAACCGTGTTGGAAGATGTTGTTTTCAGGCTTGAGGGGTCGAGGGCCTTTTATAGGGTTCTGAGGGAGCCTGGGAGCACGGGGGTGCCCTCCACGTGGCCTGTGATCCCCCCTTCTCGCGGTCAGTGAGTTATCCCTTCAAATTCGGGATAATGCCTTGACGGGGCACCCTGGAAGCCGAGGGCGCCCTGGAAGCCGAGGGCGCCCTGGCTGACCTGTTCTGCGGAAGTCTCGGCTGGATAATATTATCCTCTTCGCTGGCTTCAAGTGCGGGGCGCCCTGGTGGCTGGGGGCGTCCTGGGCGTTCGGGGCGCCCTGGCTGCTGAGGGCGCCCCGGCCAGTATTCAGCCGAAGCTCCTTTTGCTTCATTTGTTTTGTGTTCACCTTGGGGGCGCCTGGGACACTCAGGGCGCCCTACTCAGCTGTTGCCTCACTCCTTTGAGGCTCTCTGAGCTGCAGACACTCGTTCCTTTGGTCCTGCATCCAGGGTTAGTCCGAAAACAACATAAAGCAGTAAGTTGTTAGTTTTATACAGCCTTAGCTGTCTTGGTTCTGACATTGGGTTTCCAAAATGGAACCCTAGGTCGAACCGACGCCTACTGTTCCCTCAACGGAGAACACGTCCTCACCTACTCCTCTCAGGAGAGTTTACCTGTTGCCAACCGGCTCCTCTGGTTGGACTTTTGCCCAGCAGTCCTTCGCCAGGACTTCAGTACCAAGCTGTCCTTCGCCTGGTGCCTAGCATTCCTTCGCTAGGTCTTGATGACTAGCAGCCCTTCGCTAGTTGCCTAGTAGTCCTTCACTAGGAATTGGTGACTAGCAGCCCTTCGCTAGTTGCCTAGTAGTCCTTTCACTAGGACTTGGTGACTAGCAACCCTTCGCTAGTTGCCTAGTAGTCCTTCACTAGGACTTGGTGACTAGCAGCCCTTCGCTAGGGTTTTTCCTGCACACTTGAGTAACATGTTAGAAAACAAATAAGACTTAACTTTTGAACCCTTTGCCATTTATCAAAACAAAGGTTTGACTTGGGTACTGTCTGCACCAACATTTTCTAGAAGTAAATCTTTCTTTTAAAGTGAGTTTTTATTAATAAATGCTTAGGCAGTATAGAGGGAATAAAGAGTCATTGTAGATACCATTTTAGCATTGTTAGCACCTTGTTTCTGTTGGAAACCGGATGGCTAGAGAGGGGGGTGAATATAGCCAATCACTTTCACTTAGACGCAAATCCAATTTCTGCACTTCACTTTGTTAGTAGCACAGCGGAAGTATGAAAATAGAGAATGCAGAAACAGAAAATGAAGGAAAACAACTACAACTAGCAAGATCACTAACAAGGAGGGTTTACAAGGTTCGGGGATAACTTGCCCCTACTCCTTGGCGTGCCCTTAAGGTGGGCGATCCCTTGATCGTCGGCAGATCAAGCCCCGGTTAGCACCGGATAGAAGACAACCTCCTTCTCGGTGGAGAAACCTCTCCATAGCATTTCAATCACAGATAAAAGTTTAAGCTCAAATGAAACAACAAGAAAGATCTTACTCAAGCACTCAGCAAAGACAAGAACACAGCAAGCTTTCCTGAGCTCCACCAGCGGAGATCTCACGCAAGAAACCCTTCCTCGTGTCTTCCCGCTGTCGGACTCCAAGCTTCTTGTTCTCTCCTTCAAGCGCTCAAGTAATGGATGGTTGCTTCAAGAATACAATCGCTTGCTCAAGGTGATGACAACTTCAGGAACACAGCAAGCAAGTTGTGGAGAACACAAGGCGCGGCAAGAACTTAGTTCACAAACTCTGCTTCCTCGAAGCCTTCTTCGACCCTTTTTGTTTCTCCACTCAGCATCAGGTGACAACATCTCCTGCAGCCTCCAGTTGCCTCACTGCCAATGCCAGCTACCAATGAGTCCTTCCTGGACTTCCTGAGCTCCCTCAGCTAAGCTCCAGTTAGCCGCTCCAGTCTGCAGCTCCGGCCGTTGCAACCTGAGATGGAAAACGGACAAACCTGCTCCAAGGAAAGCCTCCATTGACTTCTCCTTGAGTGTTTGAATCCTCCCCTGTCACCTGCAGCTTAATCAGAGTGTTAGAGAAGCATATCACACCGTAAATCAAATATCAGAGGTAAGCAGCAGAGAATCGGATATGGTCAGGCGCGATCAGAGTGCCTGACAGTGCAATTTGAATTAAAGTGATCGGTCACCGAACCGATCGGAGAACCTCCTGATCGGTCACCAGACCGATCAGGCTGAGTCCAGACCGATCAGGCTCCGTCCTGATCGGTCCCCAACGCTCGATTAGAAATCGTGATTTCTTTGGGACTCTCCTGGATCGATCACCAGACCGATCCCAGGTTGTGGATCGATCACCCGACCGATCCACCCCTTTATCGGGCGATTTCTGAGCTTCGCAGTCCAGACCTCCCGATCGATCACCGGACCGATCAGGAAACATCCTGATCGGTCACCAGACCGATCAGGTTGGGTCCAGACCGATCAGGCTCCGTCCTGATCGATCATAGAGAGGAACCTGCGACACTGGATCGTTCTCCAGAACGATCTGCACAGTGATCCTGATCGGTCACCAGACCGATCAGGAGCAGTTCAGCAAGGGAACTCAACCCCACTGTTTGCTCCCTGATCGGTCACCAGACCGATCAGGAGCCAAACAGTGGGTGAAACGCATACTCCCTGATTGGTCACTAGACCGATCAGTCTATAACGCCCGCCCTTATATCTACTCTCGGGGCGGGGTTACGTAATAATTATTCATACTTATTTTTTTTTCTATCTTCTAGCATGACATTAAAACAACAACGCAAGGGCTAAGGACTGAGCATGCTTGTTTAACTATCAAAGTCATTCTATAACATGATAATATCACTAGTAATGTAATTCATAACATAATCAAGTATAAGAGACCTCCAAGGTAAACACTATCATGCCATGTCAATCCTAATCACTAACACTTATTGTCAAGGGAACATAAACATAAACATAAATATGTAGATATAGAAGTCTTTCTTTCCCGAGCCACCACCCCACACATCTTCAGCCTTCCTGCCTCTTCTTTTAGTTCATGTGTTCCTTACCTTTATCTGCAGCATAAGACAACACATAACTAGTAAGCATAAAAGCTTAGTAAGGATCCGGTCCTACTCGCAAAATCCATACAAAAGCATACAGCGTGTGTACATAACAAGACATAAGCATGAGTTCATCATAGCATACTAAACATCAAGTTTCTAAGCATGCAGCATATAGAATTTTAAGCATACCTATCACATGCAATAAATGTTTTTCAAAGCAGTTCCATAATGGTATTACTTAAAAATACATCCATATCATATTGGGCCCTGTTGTGTACCAACTATCGCGCGGAACTATTGCGCGTTCCCTAATGAATTGGGGTAGCGAGCCACCAATTAATTAGAGCAGGACCCTTCCGTCCTATCGGAGCCATGACCTTATGTTAACATGCACCCCGGATTTGTTTAACGACCCCCTTATGAGTCGGGTACACAACTTCAAAAGTAAAATACTTATCATGCTTTTACATATATGCTAAGGAGTACTCCAAATGACTTCTTACAGGACACACCACTCTTCAAGGGTGCTCATGATCCCGGAGGGACACACCACACAACATAAGGGGTGCTCTTGATCCCATACTTAGTAGAGTATCCGTTCAAGCATTTTAACATATCACATGCAATTTCATAAGTGTGCCCCATGGGCTATAAGACATGCTCATACATACATCATAATTCAACCACTTAACATACTTTAGATCTGACAAGATTTGGTCACATAGGTTATACTCATATCATAGGAAGTGGTAGCATGCTAGCAATTAAGATTTCAATCAGACATCTCATTTAAACACCTCATGCATAAACATATCATAGCATGCTAACAATTAAGGTTTCAATATCAACCATTCCATTTAACACCACATGCATATACATATAATCATCCCCAACCATAAACATATATCATAGAGTAGTTTGACCTTGACAAACCCTAGTCCTAGTGGGTTGGCCGAAACATCAAGAGTAGGGAAAGATTAGGACTTTTGCATTGATCATTCACACAAACAATGATACAAACACCTTGTATACAATATCATACCATACACTAAGCATGAATATTTTCTAGGATAATTCAACTCTCCTTAACCCTAATTCATTGCTTTGGCCGAAACCCTTACAAACCCTAAACCTTAGTTGTTGTCATCACAAAATGAAAGGTCACCACATATGTGTATACCCTAAATCCTAAGGGTTCTTTTCATGTATCAAAAAGTAGCCAAACACTTCCCTTTGGAAGTGGCCGAACCCTATACAAGGACAACCCTAGGTTTTTTTTTATTCATCACATTTGAAGGATACAACACACACATATACCCTAAGTTCCAAGGGGTCTACACATGTAACAAGAAGAAATCAAGGCCTCCTCTTTGAGGTTGGCCGAAAGTCACACAAGGGAAAAACCCTATTTTCGAACACAACAAGAAGAAGAATCATACAACAACTATTACACTGCAGGCAAGGGGATACTTACATCCTTTCGCTTGAGTTTCTTCTCCTCTTAAAATCTTAGGGTACCCTTAAAGAAGAAGAAGATGAGAGTTTCCCTTGTTAGTCTTCTCTAGCAACCTTGGCCCTAGTAGAGGGCAAGAACCTTCAATGGATTCCTTTCTCCTTCCAATTCCCTAGGGTTAAAACCCTAGGGTTCACTTTTTTTTCGAAAATGAAAAGAGAAGAAGAAGAAGTGGATTTCGGTGATGAGAGGGAGGAAGAAGAAGAAGAAGAGGAAGTTATTCCAACTTCCCTTATTTATACTTTTCTCATGAAGAGACATGTCTCTTCACTTCCCTAGCTTTTAACAAGCATGTTTCTTATTCCCTCTATAAGAAACATTGCTTGGTTCATTGGTTATGACATGGTGAGTGCAATTAGGAGGTTCAAGGTTCAATCCTTGCTTCCTCTTTTTTATCACATTTTGCACTAATCCATATCAAAGCCCATTAAGCCAAGCCCATTATGAAATTTCATAATATTAATAATATTTCATGTTCATGAATTCATAATATTTTCTAATATCCATGATAATATTTCATGAATTTCATAATATTTCATATTCATGAATTCATAATATTTTCTAATATCCATGATAATAATTCATGAATTTCATAATATTTCATATTCATGAATTCATAATATTTTCTAATATCCATGATAATATTTCATGAATTTCATAATATTTCATATTCATGAATTCATAATATTTCCTGATATCCATAATACTATTTCATGAATTTCATGATATTTCATAGCATTCTATATGGGAAAATTTTGGGGCGTTACAATCCTCCATACCTTATAAAAAGTTCGTCCCGAACTTTAAAATAATTCCGGATACTTTAATCGTATTGCCTCCTCTCGTTCCCATGTGGCTTCTTCGAATTGTTCATTCCGCCACAGAACCTTTACTAAGGGTACTTCCTTGTTCCTTAGCTTTTTAACTTCCCGATCTAAGATTTGTATAGGTCGGCGTTCGGAACATAAGTTCTCTTGATCTTGTACTGGTGGAGGTTCTATCCTTTGATTTCCATCAGAGGTACATTTCCTGAGCATGATACATGGAAGACATTGTGATAGCCGACATTTCTGGCGGTAACTCCAGTTCATAGGCCACTTTGCCTACCCGTCTCAGAATTTGATACGGTCCCACATATCTCGGACTCAGCTTCCCTTTCTTTCCGAATCTCATCACCCCTTTCATAGGGGCCACTTTCAGGAATACTGAATCCCCAACCTCAAACTCTAATGGTCTGCGTCGCTTGTCAGCGTAGCTTTTCTGCCGACTCTGAGCAGTCTCTATTCTCTGGCGAATATTCTTTATAGCCTGAGTGGTTTCGTCTATAATATCCGTCGGGAGTCCCATCTCCTTCTTTTCACCACTATCAAGCCAGCATATAGGAGATCTGCATTTCCTTCCGTATAGTGCTTCGTACAGTGCCATCCCGATAGTAGCCTGATAACTGTTGTTATAAGCAAACTCTGCCAGGCTCAGGTATCGACACCAGCTTCCCTTGAAATCCAAGGCACAAGCTCGCAACATGTCCTCTAATATCTGGTTTACTCTTTCAGTCTGCCCGTCAGTCTGGGGGTGAAAGGCAGTACTAAATTTCAGCTTCGTGCCAAGAGCCTTCTGCACGTGTCCCCAAAAATCCGCAGTAAATCGACCATCTCGATCCGAGATGATGGTCTTGGAACCCCGTGTAGTCGGATAATTTCCTTGACGTACAGTTGAGCCAACTGCTCCACCGAGTAGGTCATTCTGATGGCCAAAAAATGGGCGGACTTGGTGAGTCTGTCCACTATAACCCATATGCCATCATATCCATTCGTCGTTCTAGGTAGCCCAGAGATGAAATCCATGGAGATGTCTTCCCATTTCCACTCGGGGATAGACAGGGGTTGCAAAACTCCTCCAGGCCTCTGGTGTTCTGCTTTGACCCTCTGGCAGGTCAAACACATACTGACATAGTGGGCTACATCCCGCTTCATACCAGACCACCAAAATTTTCTCTTCAGATCCTGATACATCTTGGTAGACCCAGGATGCATCGCATATGGTGTTCCGTGAGCTTCCTCTAGGATTCTTGTCCGTAAGTCGGAGTCGTCGGGAACACATAATCGATCCCGCAGATATAAGACTCCGCTTTCTGAAATCCGAAATCCATCGTCCTTGCCTTCGAGAACCTCTTGCTTGATTCTCTGAAGACTCAGATCTTGATTCTGCTTTTCCAGAATATCACCGAACAATGTCGGCGCAATCATCAGGGTGGACAACTGTCCTGATATGATCTCAATCCCGTAATTCATAATTTCTTCCTCTAAGGGTTGTGACAAAGCCGACAAAGACATTAAAGCAACACATGATTTTCTACTGAGAGCATCGGCTACCTTGTTGGCTTTTCCCGGATGGTACAGGATCTCACAGTCATAATCCTTGACCAATTCAAGCCATCTGCGCTGTCTCATATTCAGATCTTTCTGGGTGAAGAAATTACCGGCAGACATCTGGTGATCTGTATAAATTTTACACTGAGTTCCATATAGATAGTGCCTTCCATATTCTCAGTGCGAAGACTACTGCTGCTAACTCTAAATCATGGGTAGGGTAGTTTCTTTCATGTTCCTTCAGTTGCCTAGAGGCATAGGCAATTACCTTCCCATTTTGCATAAGCACAGCTCCGAGTCCAAGTTTGGATGCATCGCTGTACATATCGAAACCCATATCGCTCTCGGGAAGAGTCAATATNTTTTTAATTCCTGTTTATATCAATTATATATATAAATTATACATATAACTATATATATAAATTTATATACCTCTTTTATTTTTACTATATCTTTATTATTATTATAATTATATTATTAATTAAGCGTATTTTTACACCTGAGGGCAAATCCGTCATTGACACTAAGTGGGTTTTTAGGAATAAATTGAATGATCAAGGAGAAATAGTCAGAAATAAGGTCCGCTTAGTAGCGAAAGGATTCAGCTAAGTAGAAGGGTTAGATTACGACGAAACATATGCCCCAGTAGCTAGACTTGAGTCCATTAGGATGTTATTAGCCTTTGCATCCCATAAAGGATTTAGGTTATGAGGACTTAGAAAGACCTGACCACGTGTTCAAACTCACTAAAGCTTTATATGGACTAAAACAAGCACCTAGGGCCTGGTATGAACGTTTATCAACTTACTTAATCTCTAAAGAATTTAAACAAGGACAAATTGACTCAACCTTATTTATTAAAACCCTAGGAAAAGATATATTTATTGCCCAAATTTACGTAGATGACATAATCTTTGGGTCCACCAACTCGAAATTTCTAAAAGAATTTGTTAAAATAATGGAAAACGAATTTAAAATGAGCCTAGTTAGTGAACTTAACTTTTTCCTAGGCTTACAAATTAAACAAACTACGGATGGAAACTATGTCCATCAATCCAAATATGTTAAAGAGTTAATAAAGAAATTTAAAATGGATAACTCTAAAAGCATAAGTACCCCCATGGCCACTAATGTAAAAATAGATAGTGACCCTGATAGTAAACCAGTGGACCTTAAACTCTAGAAGTATGATAGGTAGTCTACTGTACCTTACAGTCAGCAGACCTGACATTCTTTTTGTTGTAGGGATGTGTGCTAGATACCAAACCTGTGCTAAGGAAACACACTTAGCAGCCCTAAAAAGAATACTAAGATATGTAAAGGGCACCCTAAATGTAGGGATTTGGTATCCTAGAACCTCAACCTTCAATTTGTCAGGATACTCAGATTCTGACTATGCTGGTTGCAAATTAGATAGAAAGAGCACGAGTGGAAGCTGCCAACTGTTAGGAAATAGTCTAGTAAGTTGGTGCAGCAGAAAATAACACTATGTGGCTCTATCCACAACTAAAGCTGAATATGTTGCCTTAGGAGAATGTGTAGCTCAACTTTTATGGATGATGCACACTCTTAAGGACTTCCAGCTCAACTACACCCAAACTCAAGTATTTATTGACAATATAAGTTCAATTAATCTAACTAAGAACTCAATCCAACATTCCAGAACCAAACGCATATAAGTCAAACATCACTTTGTAAGAGACTATGTAGCCAGGGGTGAGATAGTACTTAAGCATATAGACTCTAAATCCAACTTAGCTGATATACTCACAAAACCCTTACCTGAGTCTGAGTTCAGCTCACTAAGAAGGCAGTTAGGATTGTGCTCTGTAGAATAGGTTAACTCCACTGCTTTACTTGATTTAAAAATCAGTTTCTAAAAGAATTTGAAAAACTATTTTACTTAATTTCAGAATCAGTTTTTTTTTTAATTTTTTTTACTTAGTTTTATTTCAAAACTATCCCTTTTCAAAACTAGGGTCTTTTTTGCAAATGGACTTAGCCTAGGCCCTAACCCTAGAACTGCATGCACCTATAAATTTAGAAGCCAGCATCTCACAAGCACTTTTAGGGTACTTTTTGATTGATAACCTAGAATGGGTTGAAATGCTTAGGTCTTTGCCTTAATTCAAGATGCTTTAAGTCAGTGCATCTGCAGTAATTGGGGCACTAAATACAACTTACACAGCAATCAAGTTAAGTGTCAAGTTTAGAAAATCTAACTTGAACAGAAACACGTAACTTGACTAACTCTAGCAAAAACTACTGTTTATAACAGGTAGTAAGTAGCTAATTAGGGTTAGACAGGTCCCTACAAGAGAAAATTAACTGATTTGGTTTAAGTCTTATCATGAATTGGTTCATTACAGCAAAATCATGCAAATATTTTCCTTTATGAAAGTTATTTCCTTTATGGAATTTAATTTCTGCTATATTTATCTGTTTTTGATATATGGTAAAGGGGGAGAAATAGGAAAGGAGAGAGTTTAAAATTTTCTATCTAGCTCAAAATTTTTTTTAACTTTATCCTTTATTCAAAAAGTACTAAGTTTCTCAAAATCACTTAAGTTTTCAAAAGGTTACTAAAGTACCTAAGTTCTTAAGCTTTTCAAAACTTTTCTAAGTTCTTAAGCTTTTCAAAACTTTTCTAAGTTCTTAAGTTTTTCAAAACTTTTCTAAGTTCTTAAGCTTTTCAAAACTTTCCTAAGCTCTTAAGCTTTTCAAAACTTTTCTAAGTACTTAAGCTTTTCAAAACTGTTCTAATTACTTAAGCTTTTCAAAACTTTTCTAAGTACTTATGTTTTTCAAAATTTTTTTAAACTCTATCTTCAATTCAAAAAGTACTAAGTTACTAAGTACTTAAGTTTTCAAATTCTAACTAAGTACTTAACTTTTCGAAATTCTACTAAGTACTTAATCTTTCTTATTAAGTACTTAAGTTTTTAAGTTTTCAAAAAAGTGCTAAGTACTTTAAACTAACGGTTCTTAAAAGTTTCCTAAGTACTTAAAACTGAAGTTCTTTTTCAAACTCTAAGTACTTTAAAACTTAAAGTTTTCAAAACTCTTGAGTACTTTACACTTAAGGCGTCAAAATTTTCGGTACTCAAAACTTAAGTTTTCAAAAATCTTCTTAAAGCTTTCAAAATTTGTCAAAGTGGTTAAATTCTTTCCAAAGTACACAACGAAAATCATTTTTGGAAAATATAAGCTTTAAAGCTTAAAAATTTTTCTTAAAAAACGATCTTCAGACTTAAAACCTATTTTCAAAAAACCCCACGAATTTTTGGAAAATCTAGGGGGAGATTCCTTCCAGGGGGAGGGAACAAAAGGAAATTTTTATATGATTTGATTAAACTTAACTTTTTGAACCAGGGTTGCCATAAATCAAAAAGGGGGAGATTGTTGGTGCAGAAAGCACCCAAGTCACACCTATGTTTTGATAAATGGCAAAAGGGTTCAAAAGTTAAGTCTTACTTGTTATCTAACATATTACTCAAGTGTGCAGGAAAAGTCCTAGCGAAGGACTGCTAGGCACTGGCGAAGGAATGCCAGGTTAAGAAGACCTAGCGAAGGACTGCTAGGCACTGGCGAAGGAATGCCAGGGCAAGAAGCCCTAGCGAAGGACTGCTAGGCACTAGCGAAGGAATACCAGGGTACTGAAGACCTGGCGAAGGAATGCTAGGCATCGGGCGAAGGACAGCATGGTATCCAAGACCTAGCAAAGGATCGCTAGGCAAAAGCCCAACCAGAGGAGCGGTTGGCATCAGGTACATTCTCCCGAGAGGAGTAGGTGAGGACGCGTTCCCCGTCGAGGGAACAGTAGGCGTCGGTTTGACCTAGGGTTCCATTTTGGAGACCCAAAGTCAGAACCAAGACAGCTAAGGTTGTATAAAAAATAATAATACTACTTTAAGTTGTTTTGGACTAACCCTGGATGCAGGACCAAAGGACTGAGTGTCTGCTGTAACGCCCGCCCTTATATCTACTCTCGGGGCGGGGTTACGTAATAATTAATCATGTATTTATTTTTTTTATTATTATCTTCTAGCATAGCATTAAGACAACAATGCAAGGGCTAAGAACTGAGCATGCTTGTTTAACTATCAAAGTCATTCTATAACATGATAATATCACTAGTAATGTAACTCATAACATAATCAAGTATAAGAGACCTCCAAGGTAAACACTATCATGCCATGTCAATCCTAATCACTAACACTTATTGTCAAGGGAACATAACCATAAACATAAATATGTAGATATAGAAGTCTTTCTTTCCCGAGCCACCACCCCACACATCTTTAGCCTTCTTGCCTCTTCCTTTAGTTCATGTGTTCCTTACCTTTATCTGCAGCATAAGACAACACATAACAAGTAAGCATAAAAGCTTAGTAAGGATCCGGTCCTACTCGCAAAATCCATACGAAAGCATACAACATGTGTACATAACAAGACATAAGCATGAGTTCATCATAGCATACTAAACATCAAGTTTCTAAGCATGCAGCATATAGAATTTTAAGCATACCTATCACATGCAATAAATGTTTTTCAAAACAGTTCCATAATGGTATTACTTAAAAATACATCCATATCATATTGGGCCCTGTTGTGTACCAACTATCGCGCGGAACTATTGCGCGTTCCCTAATGAATTGGGGTAGCGAGCCACCAATTAATTAGAGCAGGACCCTTCCGTCCTACCGGAGCCATGACCTTACGTTAACATGCACCCCGGATTTGTTTAACGACCCCCTTACGAGTCGGGTACACAACTTCAAAAGTAAAATACTTATCATGCTTTTACATATATGCTAAGGAGTACTCCAAATCACTCTTACAGGACACACCACTCTTCAAGGGTGCTCATGATCCCGGAGGGACACACCACACAACATAAGAGGTGCTCTTGATCCCATACTTAGTAGAGTATCCGTTCAAGCATTTTAACATATCACATGCAATTTTATAAGTGTGCCCCATGGGCTATAAGACATGCTCATATATACATCATAATTCAACCACTTAACATACTTTAGATCTGACAAGATTTGGTCACATAGATCATACTCATATCATAGGAAGTGGTAGCATGCTAACAATTAAGATTTCAATCAGACATCTCATTTAAACACCTCATGCATAAACATATCATAGCATGCTAACAATCAAGGTTTCAAATCAACCATTCCATTTAACACCACATGCATATACATATAATCATCCCCAAACATACACATATCTCATAGGGTAGTTTGACCTTCACAAACCCTAATCTTAAGGGGTTGGCCGAATATCATAGAGTGGGGAAAAATTAGGGCTTTTGCATTGATCATTCACACAAACAATTATAAAACACCTTGTATACAATATCATACTATACACTAAGCATGAATATATTCTAGGATAATTCAACCCTCCTTAACCCTACTTCCATGCTTTGGGCCGAAACCCTTACAAGGACAAAACCTTAGGTTTTGTTCACCACATTTTGAAGGATACAACATACACATATACCCTAGGTTCCAAGGGGTCTACACATGTAACAAGAAGTAACCCCAAAGCAACCCTAAACCCTAATCCCTCTAGGGTTGGCCGAAACTTGTAGGGTAGGGAAGAAGTTGGATTTTTTTGTAGCCAAACATTTATACAAACCCATTGTCTACACTATCATATATTACACTAATCATAAAATACATCCTAGAGAAATTCAACTCTTAAACCCTTAAAAACCCTTACCTTGGCCGAATCCTTCAAAGGGTGAAAACCCTAGTTTTTGTTCTTAACATCATGAAGAAAAATCCACATACATGTATACCCTAAGTCTCAAGGTCTTCTCATGTATCAAGGAAAGAACCAAGGCCTCCCTTAAAGGTGTTGGCCGAAACTTACAAAAGGAAAAACACCCATTTTCGAAACCAATAAGAGCATGCAATCATACAATAACGATTACACTGCAGGCGAGGGGATACTTACATCCTTTCGCTTGAATTTCTTCTTCTCTTAAGATCTTAAGGTACCCTTGAAGAAGAAGAAAATGAGAGTTTCCTTGTTAGCCTTTTTTAGCAACCTTGGCCCTAGTAGAGGGCAAGAACCTTCAATGGTTTCCTTTCTCCTTCCAATTCCCTAGGGTTAAAACCCTAGGGTTCACTTTTTTTTCGAAAATGAAAGGGAAGAAGAAGAAGGGGATTTCGGTGATGAGAGGGAGGAAGAAGAAGAAGAAGAGGAAGTTATTCCAACTTCCCTTTCCCTTATTTATACTTTTCTCATGAAGAGACATGTCTCTTCGCTTCCCTCGATTCAACAAGAATGTTTCTTATTCTCTCTACAAGAAATATGGCTTGGTTCATTGGTTATGACATGGTGAGTGCAACTAGGAGGTTCAAGGTTCAATCCTTGCTTCCTCCTTTTTATCACATTTTGCACTAATCCATATCAAAGCCCATTAAGCCAAGCCCATCATGAAATTTCATAATATTAATAATATTTCATGAATTTCATAATATTTCATATTCATGAATTCATAATATCTTCTAATATCCATGATAATATTTCATGAATTTCATAATATTTCATGTTCATGAATTCATAATATTTTCTAATATCCATGATAATATTTCATGAATTTCATAATATTTCATAACATTTTATATGGGAAAATTTTGGGGCGTTACATCTGCAGCTCAGAGAGCCTCAAAGGAGTGAGGCAGAAGCTGAGCAGGGCGCCTCGGATGTTCCGTGCGCCCCCATAGCGCGGGCGCCCCACATGTCGCGGGCGCCCCCAGCTCCAGCTAGCGAAGTAGCAGCTGCTCGAAGCCAAAGGATGAGAGCTGACCCGGTCAACCCGGGCGCCCCCGTCAAAGCATGATCCCGATGTTTAAGGGATCAGAGTTGACCGAGACGGAGGCGGATCGGCTGACACGTGGGGGGGGGGGGCGCCCCCAACGTCCCGGGCGCCCCCAGGGCTATAAATAGGCCCTCGACCCCAAGGCTTCAATCAATCAAGTTCTTCGACGCTTCCACGCTTTTATGCTCCTGTGCTTTGCTCCGGAAACCTCCCGACTCGAGATACAAGCGCCGACGACATCCCTCTACTCCGAGATAAATTTTCTACACCAGACGTCGGTAACGAAGAACTGTTTTCTTTCAGTTTACTATACTACTATTGTAATCAATCTTTGTAAACTGTTTTTGCGCCTCATATAGAATTGCCCAAAGTAAACGGTCAACGATTGTGGTGTAACGACCCGGCCCTGTCTAACTGTTGGCCGTGTCGTTACTCTACTACTGGTCTTCCCGCCCCTGGCCAGCGGATTTTTGCCTTCCCCAGGATTCGAACTCTAGACCTCCAGGCTAAAGTATTAGAGTTCCTAACTAATCCTGGTAACCAATTGAGCTATAGCTCAATTGTTGCATCAAGCCCGCCGCCTCCGCTACTAGTGCTTTCCTTTACCTATATCTACAGTATAAGGAAATGCAAACTAATAAGCATAAAGCTTAGTAAGTACCATCTAGCCTCACAAAACCATGAAAACTCAAATTATGCTTTTGTAAAACATGCTATGCACATACATGCTCATATCCACAAGTAATCATGCTAGGCTCATACTAAAATACATATCATAGAGTGTCATGGCATATAACTGAGACATGACACATACTGAACTAAAACTGAAAAGTAAGCTATAGCATGACATACATATCTGAACTGGAACTGAAACTAACTAACATAAAACTAATTATTAAATTCACCACATGCTAATATGAATTTCTGAAAACTAAATACATATAGTAGGTGAAAATAATAATCAACTGCTGTGGGCCCGGCAATGTACCAACTGTGCGCGCATCCCTAATAAACCCGTGATAGCAAATCCCGAATCCATTAGGGTTCTACTAGGTTATCTAAACCTAGGGGCAACTAGGAGCCCACCCCATACTAGGTTATCTAAACCTAAAGGCAACTTGGAGCCTATCCCTGGACCGAAGTCCGGTACAATGCCAACTGAAAATAAAATAGTCTTTTATACTTTTCTTTCCTTTTCTGATTCTTGCTTTTACTAGGTTATCTAAACCTAGGGGCAACTAGGAGCCCATCCCACTGGACCTTGGTCCCAATCATAACTGACCAAAAATTTCTATTCTTTAATGCTTTCTATAGCATTAACTGACTAACAATTTAACAAACGCCTTGCGGCTTAACCCTTTCTTTCCTTTTAAAGTCGCTCCCTGGGCACTCGAACGTGCTCCTTAACCCAAAACTGAAGGGTAAGTGCACTCAAGCCCATCCAGGGATACCTTCAGACTCTAAAACTAATCCGAAGGGTTAATACAACGTGCTTGTTCATAATCCACGATTTCTAATCGTAGGACATACATATAAGGAAATAAAACATACGAAACGTCTATCGAAACTACTTATACTGCAGGTGAGGGATACTTACAACGTTCTTCTTTCTTCTTGGCGTTCTCCTCGCGTCTACGAGGGTCCCCGTAGAGAATAGGGCCTCTTGAGACCTTCCCTTGGCTTCCCCTTTGTCTTGGGCGGCAAAAGAAGAGGAGAAGATGAAGAAAATGCAAGAGAGGAAGAGGAGAGGTCGCGTGCATGAGGGAGAGCGTCGGCGTCGCTAGGTTGGGAGAAAATTAACCTAAAACTCGTAACTCCCTCTTTTATACTTATGGGGGGCAAATTTACCTAATTATACCTTATCTATTGTTTCCCTTAATCTATTTCAACAAAAGCAAACCAGCCCAGTTGGTCCGCCCATTCTTCTCTCACAACGTAGGTTAAGGGATCAAATCCCACTTAATGTTTTTTTCCTTTTTATCCCTTTTTGCCACTTTCGTTTAAGGAAAAATTCTATAAAATATCCATAAATTCGGAATAAATTCTAAGATATTTCTAAAATTAGTTTCGAGAATTTTCGGGCGTTACAATCCCCCATACCTTATAAAAAGTTCGTCCTCGAACTTAAAACAACTCTGGGTATTTCTGCCTCATGCTGTCCTCTGGTTCCCATGTTGCCTCTTCTACTCTGTGATTTTGCCATATGACTTTCACTAATGGTACCTTCTTGTTTCGCAATTTCTTAACTGCTCGGTCTATTATCTGAATAGGCCGACTATCATAACTGAGATCTTCGCGAATTTGTACTGTCTGTGGCTCTATTACCTGGGTGGCATCTGGGGTATGCTTCTTCAGCATGGAAACATGAAATACATTGTGGACAGCTGACATCTCCTGAGGTAGCTCTAACTCATAAGCTACTTTGCCAACTCTTCTAGTGATGGGGTATGGTCCTACATATCTGGGACTTAGCTTGCCCTTCTTCCCAAAACGCATTACTCCCTTCATGGGAGCCACTCTGAGGAACACTGAATCCCCAACTTCAAACTCTAATGGTCTGCGCCGTGTATCAGCATAGCTCTTCTGGCGGCTTTGAGCTGTTTCTATTTTCTGGCGGATCTGCTGTATGACTACGATGGTATCATCTATAAGATCTGTTTGTAGGCCTAACTCTTGCCTCTCACCACCCTCGTACCAGCAGATAGGAGATCTACACCTCCGCCCATATAAAGCCTCATAGGGTGCCATGCTGATAGTGGCCTGATAACTATTGTTGTAAGCGAATTCCGCTAAGCACAAGTATCTGCACCAACTGCCCTTGAAATCTAAAGCACAAGCTCTGAGCATATCTTCTAGTACTTGATTAACTCTCTCTGTTTGACCATCTGTCTGAGGATGGAAAGCTGTGCTAAACTTCAGTTTGGTGCCTAGAGCTATCTGTACGCACTCCCAGAAGTGCGAAGTGAACCTACTGTCCCTATCTAGATGAGTTGGTTAAAGCATACATGGTTGTACAAGAGGTCCAAGGTTCAATCCTTGGTAGTTGCATAATTTTTTTTTATTGTAACGACCCGACCCTGTCTAACTGTTGGTCGTGTCGTTACTCTACTACTGGTCTTCCCGCCCCTGGCCAGCGGGTTTTTGCCTTCCCCAGGATTCGAACTCTAGACCTCCAGGCTAAAGTATTAGAGTTCCTAACTAATCCTGGTAACCAATTGAGCTATAGCTCAATTGGTTAATCCTGGGGAAGGCAAAAACCCGCTGGCCTGGGGCGGGAAGACCAGTAGTAGAGTAACGACACGGCCAACAGTTAGACAGGGCCGGGTCGTTACATGTGGGCCTTGGAGTAGGAGTCGACCTAGGCTCCGAACCAAGTAAAACTACCTGTGTTCGTGTGTTGTGTTTTAATTTTCGCTGTGCAATTTCTCTATCTCTAATTCCGAACGATTTACGATATTCACCCCCCCTCTATCGTAGTCTCTCGATCCAACAGACATAGCCATGGATTTCATAGTTGGTCTACCAAAGACAACTAATGGCTATGACGCTATTTGGGTAATAGTAGACAGATTGACCAAGTCTGCCCACTTCTTAGCAATCAAAGTGTCTTATTCGATTGAAAGATTAGCCCAGCTATATGTACAGGAAGTGATCCGACTACACGGAGTCCCGAAGACCATTATCTCTTATAGAGATGGTCGTTTCACTTCACACATTTGGGAGTGCGTACAGACAGCGCTAGGTACCAAACTGAAGTTTAGCACAGCTTTCCATTCCCAGACTAATGGACAAACAGAGAGAGTGAATCAAATTCTAGAAGATATGCTCAGAGCTTGTGCATTAGATTTTAAAGGCAGTTGGTGCAAATATTTATATTTAGCTGAGTTTGCCTACAACAACAGTTACCAAGCCACTATTGGTATGGCACCCTATGAAGCTCTTTATGGTAGGATGTGTAGATCTCCCCTCTGTTGGTATGAAGGTAGTGAGAAGAAAGAAATGGGGTCTCAAACTGACCTTATAGATGATACCACAGAAGCTATAAAGAGCATCCGCCAGAGAATAAAAGCTGCTCAGAGTAGGCAGAAGAGTTATGCCGATGTACGCCGTAGACCGTTAGAGTTTGAAGTTGGGGATACAGTTTTCCTCAAAGTAGCTCCTATGAAGGGTGTAATGAGATTCGGCAAGAAAGGTAAGCTAAGTCCTCGATACATAGCACCCTACCTAGTGACGAAAAGAGTTGGCAAAGTAGCTTATAAGTTAGAGCTACCTCCAGAGATGTCAGCAATACACAATGTGTTCCATGTCTCAATGCTAAAGAAGCATATCCCAGATGCCAACCAAGTGATTGAGCCACAAATGGTACAAGTTCAAGAAGATCTCAGTTATGAAAGTCGACCTATTCAGATAATAGATCGAGCAGATAAGAAGCTGAGGAACAAAGTGGTACCACTAGTAAAAGTCTTATGGCTGAATCAGAAGTATGAAGAGGCAACCTGGGAATCAGAAGATAGCATGAGGCAAAGGTATCCAGTGCTGTTCTAAGTTCGAGGGCGAACTTTTTATAAGGTAGGGAGGATTGTAACACCCAATAATTTTCATGAATTATTAGGAATTTTTTTGAATTTTCTAGCATTTTTTCGAATTAAAATAAAAAGAAAAAAAAGGGTCGAGTGGGGGTTTGATCCAGCGACCACAAGGCAAAGCAAGCCCTAAAGGGCGTCCGGATAACCAGAAGGGCGGGGGTATCAAGAAGAAAAAGGGATGAAGCCAATTAATGTTATAGGTAAGTTAGGCTTTTTCATGAAGAGGTATTTAAACTTCCGCTTAAGTTGTGTTAAGACCCCATTAGGTTTTTGGAGGTTGCGCGAACAAGGGGTTTGGGGGCTGCGAAAACAAGGGTTTTCTTCCTCCTTTTTCTTCCTCTTGAGTTGAGAACCTGTTGGGACCGGGTGCATGTTGACATGGATGCGGGTTCGTAATTTTAAAATTTATTACGTGCAGCGGAAGATTTAGCATAAATAATTTCCCAAATTATTTAACCGCACATCTAAGCATGCAACCTTATATTGTGTAGACATGATCATATATTAAAATTTTGCAGAAAGTAAACTAATTTACTTAATACCTCGCGTAACTCGAAGGAAGGGACGAGATCCAACCGTAAGCGTCCCTTGGAAGCTCCGCCTCTATTCGCGTCCACGCCGAGTTTTCTTCGGGATGACTTCGCAAAGCCACGAGTTTCGTGTCGACAAGAACTACTAGATTCTCCAAAGGCACGACAAGAATACCAAGAGAGAGATGGGAAGACTAACCACCAAACGAAGAACGGAATCAAGATTCCGGGAGGAAGGAAGAAGTTGCACCCGCTTCTTCTTCTTCTTCGGCAGCTGCTTGGTGGATGAAGCTCACGGCAACAAAGGGGTCCTCCTTTTTAGGGCCGGCGGCACTAGAGGAGGGAGAGGGAGAGAAGGAGAGAGAGAGAGGGCTTATTTCTAGATCTCTTAGATTAAGAATCAAGCCTTGCCTTGGTTCCTTTATATAGTAGCCTCTCAACCGCCAAGTATCCTTTTTATGGAATAAATTTTTCATAAGAAATTTATCATATAAATTTTTCTATGAATTATTCCATCATGTCAAGTTTTTATCATAATTTAATTTATAATAAAAACAACTATGTCTCCCCTTTTATTATGGAAAGAAATTACATTATATAAATTTCATTATCATGGTAAATCAATTCATTATTGATTTTATAAAATAAAATAAACCAATCCATGGTTCATTTTAATTTCCATGAAAATAAATCTTTTTATATAAATTTCTTTATATAAATTTCTTTATATAAATTTCTTTATCCATAATTTTATAAAACAAACCACGCTCGATTTATTTTATAATTTGAACCATAAATTCGGTTTTCACCTTTTGTTGTGGCCGGCCAAACAAAGAGGGTGGGGACCCTCTTTGGCCGGCCAAATCCAAGCTAAAACTATACGAATTAAACTCATTTAATTCGTCCAATAAGTCTTCAAAAGACATAGTCATTTTATGCTTCCGATGCGTCTCTGAAAAATTAAGATTCGACTTATCTCTCTTGATCGGAAAATCCAATTTTCAACTCGTTTTAAATCCCTCAGATTACTCGTAGTGCGTGTGACTAAATAGGCTTTCGATTTATGTTGGCCGTCTATAATTAACCAATTATAGAACGATCATGAGTGGCACCTAGTAGTACATCATGATCCCCAATTAATCGAAAGATCAACGGTTGACCTCAGAAATTATTCTGAAACCCTACAGTAGCTCTAATGAATCGTGTCTCATTCCCTTCACCATCTTATACCCACTTGGTTCAGGACACGGTCTATGTGTGTCAGTCCCCACTAGGCTAACTACGTCACATCTAGCCCAAGTAATGTCTTTCTCGTCAAACGGATTCTAATTACTCTCACGTATTTGAGATATTCATGCTCTGATCATGTGATGCTCTGGCCAGAGGCTTCGAGTAATAATCCGACGATAGGCCTTGGGTATACATCTCCTCGCAAGGAGTGGTGAATCCTTTGTAGGCTGTTCAAACATCTTCGGGCACTTCGGCTTATACCCAATCATCCTGGGTCCACACCTCCTTAGAGATGCTTGCTTAAGATGTCAAAGTATAAGTCTTCATGATCAAGATGACTTGAACACCGCAAGTCAAAGGAACATCGCACTTAAGCTGCAGTAAGAACTTCATTGACATATCTATATGTAGATTACCATATGAAGTTTTACAGCCAGTTACTCCAATGAACTAGTTCCCTTAACTAGCATTCATGTTTATCTCTGGACATCCCAATGTCACCAGCCAGTGAGAATCAGCTGATTAGAGAATATCCCATGCTAGTCTCAACAGAATTGATAGTGTCTGTGTTTATCAATTCATCGACTAGGGACAATTTCAATACTTCACAATTGCACATGTAGAGATAATCACTAGTTATGAATTCATCACAAATTCTCTCATGCTGTGAATTGTATTGCGGGCATTCAGTAAATGAGTTTAAGATCTCAATCAAATACACGAACATGTATACTCAAATAGTGAATATTCATTTATTAAAGTAAATGATTACAATCATAAGGCGATTGCCTTAGGACACTTCTCTCATATTACTAATAAACTCCCACTTGGCCTAATGCCAATTGATACGGTATCCAATACAACATGCTCTAACATGACCCTCAAACTTGCTTTGAGGCAAGGCCTTAGTTAAAGGATCCGCTAAATTCCTTTCAGTGGGAATTTTTTCAATTTGTATATCATTCCTACTTATAATCTCTCTGATCAGATGATAGCGGCGAAGCACATGTTTGGATCGCTGATGAGACCTTGGCTCCTTTTCTTCTGCAATAGCTCCATTATTGTCGCAGTAAACCGGCACTACTGCTTCATCAATGGTTGGAACCACACCAAGTTCTGAGACAAACTTCTTGATCCAGACTGCTTCCTTTGCTGCTTCCGAAGCTGCAATATATTCCGCTTCCGTGGTAGAATCCGCTACGGTGTCTTGTTTGGAACCCTTCCAACTTATTGCGCCTCCATTTAAAGTAAATACGTATCCGGACTAAGATTTGGAGTCATCCTTATCTGTCTGGAAACTGGCATCTGTATACCCACGTATTATCATATCTCCTTCTCCATATATTAGGAACACATCCTTAGTTCTTCTTAAGAACTTGAGGATTATCTTGACAGCTGCCCAATGATCCATTCCTGGATCAGACTGGTATCTGCTTGTGACACTCAGAGCGTACGATACATCGGGCCTAGTACATAACATAGCATACATGATAGATCCTATCGCGGATGCATAAGGAACCTTATTCATGCAAATCCTCTCGTCTTCTGTGCGCGGACACATAGACTTTGAAAGGTTGATCCCATGCCTGATGGGAAGGTAACCTTTCTTGGATTCCGACATGCTAAACCTTTTTAGCACTCGGTCTATATATGTAGACTGCGAAAGACCAAGCAACCGTTTTGATCTATCTCTATAGATTCTAATCCCAAGGATATAGGTTGCTTCTCCCAGGTCTTTCATAGAGAAAGTTTTGGACGACCAAATTTTAACCGACTGTAAGACTGATATATCGTTTCCTATAAGCAATATGTCATCGACATATAATACTAAGAATACGACTGCACTCCCACTAACCTGTTGGTGCAGGAAGCACCATATCGAACCTTGTTTTGATATTGGCAAAGGATTCAAAGTTAAGTGTTATTTGTTATCTAATATGCTGATTTAGTGTGCAGGAAACAAAGTCCTAGCGAAGGGCTGCTAGGCACCTGGCGAAGGACTGCCAGGAAACAAAGTCCTAGCGAAGGGCTGTTAGGCACCTGGCGAAGGACTGCCAGGATACAAAGCCCTAGCGAAGGACTGCTAGGCACTGGAGAAGGACTGCCAGGATACAAAGCCCTAGCGAAGGACTGCTAGGCACTAGCGAAGGATTGCCAGGATACAAAGCCCTAGCGAAGGACTGCTAGGCACCTGGCGAAGGAATGCCAGGGTACAAAGACCTAGCGAAGGACTGCTAGGCACCAGGCGAAGGGCAGCTTGGTACTAAAGCCCTGGCGAAGGACAGCTAGGCACCTGGCGAAGGACTGCTGGGCAAATGTCCAACCAAAGGAACGGTTGGCATCAGGTACATTCTCCCGAGAGGTGTAGGTGAGGACGCATTCCCCGTCGAGGGAACAGTAGGCGTCGGTTCGACCTAGGGTTCCATTTTGGAGACCCAAAGTCAGAACCAAGACAGCTAAGGCTGTATAAAATAATATAATACTACTTTTTGGACTAACCCTGGATGCAGGACCGAAGGACTGAGTATCTGAAGCTCAGAGAGCCTCAAAGGAGTGAGGCAGAAGCTGAGCAGGGTGCCCCGGATGTTCCGGGCGCCCCCAAGGTCAACCCAAGTCAGCAGGAGCGAAAACACGCCTCGATAGTTATATATCGGGGCGCCCCGGATGCTCCGGGCGCCCCGCCTGTTGCGGGCGCCCCGCCTATCGCGGGCGCCCCGCCTGTCGCGGGCGCCCCCAGTGCCAGCTGCCGAAGCACACCCTCGCGAAACCAAGAGGATGAAGGTTTGACCCGGTCAATGCGAGCGTTCCGGGCGCCCCGGTCAAACCTGATCCCGATTTTAAAGGGATCAGATGTTGACCGAGCTGAAGACGGATCGACCGCCACGTGGGGGCGCCCCCGCCGTCCCGGGCGCCCCCAGGCCCTATATAAATGACCCTCGACCCCAAGGTTGAGCAACACTTTCAATTAACACTTCTACGCTCTTCTGCTCTTGAGCCTCGCTCCGGAAACCTTCCAACTCGAGCCGACGACGTCCCGCTGCTCCGAAAAAGACAACCTACATCAGACGTCGGTAAAAGAAGAGCCTCTTTTTAATTGTTTACTGTGCTGTATTTGTAAATCAATCTTTGTAAACTATTATTGGGCCTCATATAGAATTGCCCAAAGTAAACGGTCAACGACCGTGGGCCATGGAGTAGGAGTCGACCGAGGTTCCGAACCAAGTAAAAATTACTGTGTTCGCGTGTTTGCTTTTATCTTCCGCTGTGCAATTTCTTTTTCCATAAATCCAAATGATTTCCGATATTCACCCCCCTCTATCGGTTCTCTCGATCCAACAAGTGGTATCAGAGCGGGGAAGCTCAAATTTGGTGCAACCATCAATTTGAGAATTTTTCGGATTTACGAAATTTCTTTTATTTTTTTTCTTTTTGTTAATCAACACCACTCGATCTTTTTCGCTTTTTATTTTCAAACAAATAATATCTGTAGGTGTGTATAAAATATTCTTACGCCTTTTTCAATTTTGAATTCTCATTTTTTTCACTATAAGTCAAAATTGATAAAATAATCAATTTTTGAAAATTTGTCATAAACTTTTTTATTATTATTTTAATATTATTTTTTCTCGAAAATCATGCTACCTTAATCTGAGCAACTTTTCTCCCAAACATTAAAGTCTTACTTTTTATCATTAATCAAAATTGACAAAATCAATATTTTCAAAAATTTGTCATAGATTGTTTTTATTATTTTTATTATTATTCCGCCTCGAAATTCGGGCAATAGTTTTTTTTTTTGGGCAATTTTTTTTCTCCCACACTACTAATCCAAGACCAAGTCTTGGTACATTTTTATTTCTCTTGTGTACGAGGTTAAACAAATGGCCAACCAAGAATGGAACAGTGCCCGTCCACCACTCTTCTCTGGCGAGAACTTCAAAACCTGGAAGGGTCTAATGGAATCCCACCTAAAGGCCCATCTAGATATATGGATGATAATCCAAATGGGGTTTAGATTCCCCACAGAAGATGGGATAGCACTCGCCTGGGATAAATTGGATGAACCAACACTCAACATGATTGAGACAGATGCGAAGGCGACTGCAATCCTACAATGCGGCCTAACAAAAGAAGTATTCAAGCAGATTGGACCATTCGAATGTGCGGAAGAGATGTGGGAAAAATTGATTAATCTACATGAAGAGAGCTCCGATGTTGAGATCTTAGAAGCTCAAGAACAAGTAGCTGAGATTGACTCGACACCCGACATCGAAATCGAACCAGAGTCAAACGACGAGTTTTCTGAGACAAAATCGGTAACTAATTTTGAATCATTTTCTGAAGTAAGGTTAAATAATCAAGCTGATATTGCAATGGTCGAGGAAGGTATAGTTTTTATTGCAGGAAAAACTCTAAGAGAACTGCAAAAGAGGCCTCAACCAATACTTGAGTCCAACTCAGACTAAGAATCTGACGAAGAAGACAATGGAGGAGATCGAACCAAACTGATCCGATTAGCTCGTGATCACTACAAGATGCTAAAGACACAAAAAGGAAAGACGGCAAGTATCAAGGGGGAGATTCCCAACCAGGAATCAAAAGGTAAATTTATAATATTTAAAAATCTAATATTTACCTCAAAGAACGTAATTAATTTATATAAATTAGTTAAGACTAATATGTTAGAAAACTTAATTCCCAACCTTGCTGACGTTAAAAAGCCCGAGTATTATTTCAATTATGTTAGAAAACTAATATGTTAGATAATTTTTCCTTGTTTGCTTGTTTATTTTCCTTTACAATCTTAATTTTTTCCTTCTTAGATTTAGGATTGGTTAGATTAAGGACCTGATTAAATTGAAACTTGAACAACCTAGTATTAGGACAAGGTTTGATGATAGTACATTAGGGAAGCCTGACTAAGGAATCAAGTAGGGTAAGGAGTACCTTATTTGGTCTTTTTAGTTCGGTGGAACTAGCCGAAGCTACCTCTCCGAATCCTAAGCTAGTTAGACCAGAGTGTCTCAAACAATGATTTGAAAATGATCTTTCTTTAAAAGGCTTTGTCTAGGAAAGGGTTGTTGATCCAATAAGGCTACGGCCAAAGAAGGCCTCTGTGCCTCGCCAAGACCTGGAAGCCAATTATCAAAACTCACTTTTAAATTATTATTTGTTAAACTCGAATCTAACACAAGCTTCAATTAAATCATAGTATTAACATCAAAGATAAAATTAATGCATCTCACAAAACAGTTAAGGATATCCTGTTTTGTCACTTAGAAATGGGTGAGATGCTTAGGACCTAAAAGTTGAGTCCAACCCAACCAACTAAATCAAATTCAAACTCAAATTAATTTAATTAAATCAAATTCAAATTAATTAAATCTTAATTATATCAATTAAATTCAATTAAATCTTAATAAAATCAATTAAATCTTAATAAATTCAAATAAATTCAATTAAATCTTAATAAAATCAATTAAATTCAATTAAATCTTAATTAAATCAATAAAACTCAATTAAATCTTAATTAAATCAATTTAATTCAATTAAATTCAAAATAATTCAATTAAATAAAATTCAACTTAATTATTCTCAATTAATCATTCTCAAAATTCAACTTAATTACTCTTAATTATTCTCAAATTCAACTTAATTATTCTCAATTAATTATTCTCAAAATTCAATTTAATTATTGTCAATCATTTATCTTCAAAATTAAAATATTTGTCTCACACAACCCATAAGGTTAACATGTTTGACCACGTAGAACTAGGTGAGACATCTAGGACCTAAAAGCATGAATCACTATCCTTTCAAATAAAAAATGTTTTCAAAAGGTATTCAAAATTATCTCCATTTTTTTAAATTAATTTAGTTCACTGTACCCTACTTTTTCATCTTTTTTTTAATTTCATGTTAAATATCACATTAGACTCATTTTGAATAGAAGCTAGGGCTTGTTTGATTTAGTTACTGATTGGTCAAAATAGTCAACCCTAATCCACATAGTCAAACCTGGTCAACACTGATATCCCTTAAGGAACTTAGATAAAAGTTAGACTGTGTCGAATACAGGGGGAGTTCTTCTTAATCTTTTTCAAAAAATTCAGATTTTTCAAAAACCTTATGCACTAAAACTTATTATCATCTCAAAATAAGGTTTTCGAAAGTTATTTCAAACAACCCTCGTATATTACTATCTCTTTGAAAAATTATCATCATGATTTTCGAAAACTGTGTTATCATTTCAAGTTATGTTTTCAAAAATTTATCTTGAAAGTTATCATACTCAGAAGATTGTTCAAAATTATTCTTTTGATTTTAATAAACCCTAAAGACACAGAGGAAGGTCCACTTCATGATCTACAAGGACTCCTAGTGTTAGTGAGAGCCCTAGAGCCAATCATGTGATGGTTGTTGTATGGACTCATTGTATCATATTTCATATATATATATAAAGGCATTTGATTATGGTTATTATACTTGTATTGGTGCCAAATAACTAAGTGTAATAACGTCCTTGGTAGTAGGTTCATATCTATATCAATCGATTGGTTGAATCAATAGTGAGATGATATAGAGAACACTACTCTTAATTATTCCTAGTCAAGTATTAACATTCAGGGACAATGTTAATGCATAGAGACTAGCATGTAGGTCAACACGATGACTTGATCTCACAAGTCATGGATATGAGATATCAAGTTGACACATGAGTATGCATTGGAGAATGTATACTGAATGACCCACCATGAGAAAGTATCATGGATCGTTATATGAGTGTCATATACTTTCTCATGTGACTATTAGTATGACTATTAGTCCTTAGACCTGAAGTCACCATAGTTCCCTACATAAGGAGTTATGTACTTTGGTTTCGTCAAACGTCACCCGTAACTGGGTGGACTATAAAGGCGATTACTGGGTATGTAACAAATTATGCGGAGGGATGTGAGTGATGTAGATGGGATCTATCCCTCCTATATGACGGGAGAGATATCATAGTCTTGATAGAGTGAGATCACTAAGTGCATGGACATGCCCAAATAAGGCAATATGAGATATTGAGCTTATTTGATTATAGTGAGTCTACTTGGAGTTCAAGACACATAGATTGATTGGAGGATGACACGGTCTATGCTTCATAGAAGATCAATCTAGATATCGACGATAGAAGGACATTGTCACATATTATGAAAGTCATAATTAGTAGTCACATTGGTGATGTTGGATCTCAACATTCTTGTAACTTGGGTAGCAATGATGTGTTGCTAGATACCGCTCATTGCTTATGTTTCTAAGAGGTTAGAAGCATTGCCAACGTTACAAGAACCTATAGGGTCACACACAAAGAACAAATAGATGGAGAAAAAATGAAGTCAAGTTTGACTTGGCTAAATATGGAAAGTCCATAAAAGGAAAGTTTGACTTGACCCAAATCCAAATCAAGTTTGACTTGACTTGGTTCCACTTCAAGTTAGACTTGACATGGGAGAAGAAATGGAGTCAAGTTTGACTTGACTAAATATGAAAAGTCCATAAAAGGCAAGTTTGACTTGACCCAAATCCACCTCAAGTTAGACTTGACTTAATGCCACATCATGGTGATGAATTGGCATGGAGCCAACCATTGATGATGCTCCACATCATCAAGAGCATTAAGTGTGGATGCCACCTCATCAAGGAAGATTAATGGTCAACTTTGACTTGACCAAAAGGCCACCTCACCTTGACTAGACCAAGTGATGACTTGGCTTGGTATTTGACCAATGATGATGCTCCACATCATCTCCAAAGGTTGTAACCCCCCATTTGAATTTGAATTCAAATTAAAAAAGGGGTTATGGCCGGCCACTTAATGGCCATTAATGGCCATTATGTGGTCGGCCACAATGAGAGAACAAAACCAAAGTTTTGGTTCCATTTTTTAAAAGGTGTGTCTTCTCTTCTTCCTCCTCCAAGTGTTGGTGCTCTTCTTCTTCTTCTCCTCTTGGCCGAACCCTTGAAAGGTGCTAGCACACCTAAAGGGTTTCCTCCATCCACTTTGTTCGTGTGGATACTTCTAGAGGGACGGCACTTGACGTCCTAGAGATCCGACATCCAAAAGGAGCGAGCGGGATTAAGCGGGGCACGCACCAAAGGTAAAATAGTTTATCCCTCTTTAGATCTAGGAGTAGATCGAGTTTTGAGCATGAAATGAATACATGATTTTTGTTTCGGAATTTTTCTTCGCACGAGATCCATGGCTTTGGGTTCTCGGGGTTTCCGCGACGCGAAAAGGCGGTTTTCGCGGCCCGAAAAATCCAACACCTAGGATGTGTCAAATTTAGGGGGAGTTTGAGTCAAAAGAATTTCTGAAATGTTTTTTTAATAATTATTTGTTTTGAAGTTATTAGATAATTCTTATAATTTAAATCAAACCCTAAAACTCAGAGGAAGATCACTTGCAGTCAACAAGCTTCCTAGGACTGGGTCAAGCTTAGGGGGAGATTAAATTAAAAGAATTATTGAACATTTTTTCAAAATTATATGTTTTCATGCACTGCAAGTTTAAAATCCTTTTGAAAACGTAAATAATTTTTGTTCTAAAATACTATTATTTTATTTTTCAAAATTATTGTGACTTATAATGTTACTCTTATAATATTTACTTGGGTTGGAGAAATTTCCAAGACACTTAGGAAAATGTCCTTGTAGTCAACAAGGTTTCCTAGGATTGTGTCAGACTGGAAAAGAAACCTAGTCAAATAAAATATTATGTTTTCAAAATGCATAATACTTTTCAAAAATTATTTATATTTTTCAAAGTCTAATAGTTTTCAAAAACAGTACTTAGACTTTCCAAAAAGGCTCAATCTATTTTTTTTAAAGTACTTGCATATTTTTTAAAAATGCATAATTTAAAAAAAATACTTATATTTTTCAAAAATTGCATAATATCTTTCAAAAGTACTTCTATTTTTCAAAATATAATGTTTTCAAAATGTACTAATACTTTTCTAAGGCAAGAGTGTTCTAAATACGTGAATTATCTAAAGATTTGCCTATAAATACAAAAAAAATTTTCAAAGTTGCACAATACCTTTCGAAGTGGAGTTTTGTTGATGCAATTTAAGCTTTTACTATGCTTTCAAGAATTATACTAAGTATTTTTATGTTTTCAAAACTCATAGGCTCTGATACACAAACTTTTTCTTAAAACTTATTTTAAAATATATTTCTTTATTGATATATATAGCCAAGGGGGAGAGCAAGAAAGAGAAAAAGGAAATTTTGTCTAATTTTTAATCACTTTTTCAAAAGGTGCTTCAAAATTTCTAATTGTTTCAAAATTTTTAAGTGCATGTTTTTTTAAGTAAATTTTTGTTAAACAAAATTTGTCTGAGCAAAAAACTTTTTGAAAATGTTGGCAAATGTTCTTAAGTAAAATTTGTTGGTGAAATAATTATCCAGAAAATTCTTAAAGATTTTTGTTTTTTTTACACAAAGTATTTCCAAGTATATTCTTCTAAGTGTGTAAATTCTTTTAAAACAAAATTTTCCCAATTCTCAAAGTTGAAATTTTTTAGGAAAATTTGGATTCAAAATTTTGCCTAAGTAACTTTTTTTGTAAAACCTTTTAACAAAATTTAGGCTTGCTTTTCAAAAGTGTTTGTTGATACAAATGCTTTTACTCTTTTTGAAACACCTTGTCAAAAACCTATTTTTGGTAAAACTCAGAACTCCCTATTAGAAACCTTGTTCGCCCATGTATGTTTTTGATATATGTCAAAGGGGGAGGAAAGGTCAATGTTAAGTATTTTAAGTGTTTTATAACACAAGTATTCAGGGTTTAAGTGGGAGTATAAGAAATAAAGAATTTTTTTCAACTCTACATTTATTCTGTTCATAAACAGTTATACTTCATTATTTACCGTATGTTCTTAACTGTTATAAGTTTTTAACTTAACTTTGAATTGTGTTGCCATAAATCAAAAAGGGGGAGATTGTTGGTGCAGGAAGCACCATATCGAACCTTGTTTTGATATTGGCAAAGGATTCAAAGATAAGTGTTATTTGTTATCTAATATGCTCATTAAGTGTGCAGGAAACAAAGTCCTAGTGAAGGGCTGCTAGGCACCTGGCGAAGAACTGCCAAGAAACAAAGTTCTAGCGAAGGGCTGCTAGGCACCTGGCGAAGGACTGCCAGGATACAAAGCCCTAGCGAAGGACTGCTAGGCACTGGAGAAGGACTGCCAGGATACAAAGCCCTAGCGAAGGACTGCTAGGCACTGGCGAAGGACTGCCAGGATACAAAGCCCTAGCGAAGGACTACTAGGCACCTGGCGAAGGAATGCCAGGGTACAAAGACCTAGCGAAGGACTGCTAGGCACCAAGCGAAGGGCAGCTTGGTACTAAAGCCCTGGCGAAGGACAGCTAGGCACCTGCCGAAGGACTGCTGGGCAAAGGACCAACCAAAGGAGCGGTTGGCATCAGGTACATTCTCCCGAGAGGAGTAGGTGAGGACGCGTTCCCCGTCGAGGGAACAGTAGGCGTCGGTTCGACCTAGGGTTCCATTTTGGAGACCCAAAGTCAGAACCAAGACAGCTAAGGCTGTATAAAATAATATAATACTACTTTTTGGACTAACCCTGGATGCAGGACCGAAGGACTGAGTATCTGCAGCTCAGAGAGCCTCAAAGGAGTGAGGCAGAAGCTGAGCAGGGTGCCCCCAAGGTCAACCCAAGTCAGCAGGAGCGAAAACATGCCTCGACAGTTATATGTCGGGGCGCCCCGGATGCTCCGGGCACCTCGCCTGTCGTGCCCCGGTCAATCCTGATCCCGATTTTGAAGGGATCAGATGTTAACCAAGCTGAAGACGGATCGACCGCCACGTGGGGGGGCGCCCCCGCCGTCCCGGGCTCCCCCAGGCCCTATATAAAGGGCCCTCGACCCCAAGGCTGTAACGACCCGAAAAATTCTCTTAATATTTCTTTAAAATATTGAGCATGTCTAGATAATTTTCCGAGGGACCTAGAGATATTAACACGAATTTTTACCTAGAAATCCATGATTTTTCCATGTAAATTGGGGAAATAGGCACTAATGGGCCCTATATGGGCTTTCTAGTACCATGATTGTATCGCCCGCCCTTATATCTACTCTCGGGGCGGGGTTACGTACAATTAATCATATAATAATATTTTTTTTCTATCTTCTAGCATAAAAATAAAACAAACAATGCAAGGACTAAGTACTGAGCATGCTTGTTTAAAACTATCAAGTGATATGCATACTAGAACGTCATTAGAACTATCTTAATAAAGAGTTATTCTATACATGATAGGTTCACATATTATTTTAACTCATAACATAATCAAACCTAATCAAGTATAAGAGTAATTACTAACATTCATCATCAAAGAGACATTAACAAAAGCATAATAAAGTAGATATAGAAATCTTTCTTTCCCGAGCCACCACCCCACACATCTTCAGCCTCCTGCCTCTTCCTTTAGTTTAAGTGTTCCTTACCCTTATCTGCAGCATAAGACAACACATAAACTAGTAAGCACAAATGCTTAGTAAGGATCCTGTCCTACTCGCAAAATCCATACGAAAGAATACAACATGTACACATAATAAATCATAAGCATGAGTTCATCAAAGCATACTAAACATCCAAGTTTCTAAGCATGCAGTATCAAGTACCTTAAGCATACTCTTCACATATAATAAATGTTTTCAATGAATGTTTTCAAAACAATTCCATAATGGTATTACTTAAAAATACATCCATATCATATTGGGCCCGGTTGTGTACCACATATCGCGCGTTACCTATTGCGCGTTCCCTAATGAATTGGGGTAGCGAGCCACCAATTAATTAGAGCAGGACCCTTCCGTCCTACCGGAGCCATGACCTTACGTTAACATGCACCCCGGATTTGTTTAACGACCCCCTTCCGAGTCGGGTACACAACTTACAAAGTAAAATACTTATCATGCTTTTACATATATGCTAAGGAGTACTCCATCCACTCTTAAGGGACACACCACTCTTCAAGGGTGCTCATGATCCCGTAGGGACACACCACACAACATAAGGGGTGCTCTTGATCCCATACTTAGTGGAGTATCCTTTCAAGCACTTTATTATACATATCACATGCAATTCATAAAGGGTGCCCCATGGGCTATATAAACATGCTTATACATACATCACATTTCAAACACTTACACATACTTATATATGACAAAATTGGCCACATCAATCATATTCATATCATAACCTGCTCCATGGTTTAATTTAACCCTTCCTAACCCTAAACCTAGGGTTTGGCCGAAAATCAAGGGTAGGGTAGCTTAGATTGTTTTGACATCAAATATCTCATACAAGCATCACATATATATATATCATGTATCATACTAAGCATAGCATACATCATGGAGTAATCAACCTTCACAACCCTAATGCTCATGCCTTGGCCGAATATCCCATGCTAGGAAACATTAAGATTTTCAATCAAGCATTTCATTGAGACATCTCATGCATTTACATATCATGCAACATATTAAGCCAAGAATACATCCTAGGACAATCATGCACCCTAAACCCTAATTCTCCTAGGGTTGGCCGAAAGTCAAGGTAGGGAAACTAGGGTTCTTGAACTTAGGTTTCATACAAACACTTACACAAACACTTTGTCTACACTACTAAACATGGATACATCATAGAAAATCATACAACCCTAAACCCTCTTTGCTTCATGTTTTGGCCGAAACCTTATAGGGTGTTCAACCCTAATTTTTGTCACCACAACATGTAGGAAAACATCATATAAGTATACCCTAAATTCCAAGGGGTCTTCCCATGCAACAAGGAGTAACCAAGGCCTCCTCTTTGAGGTTGGCCGAAATCTACATAAGGGCAAAACCTTAGGGTTTTGTTCATAACATTTTAAAGGGAAACAACATACAAGTATACCCTAAATTCCAAGGGGTCTTCCCATGCAACAAGGAGTAACCAAGGCCTCCTCTTGGAGGTTGGCCGAAAGTCACACAAGGGGAGAAACCCCTAATTTCGAAAACAACAAGAAGAAAAAATCATACAGCAACTATTACACTGCAGGCGAGGGGATACTTACATCCTTTCGCTTGAATTTCCCTTAGGGTACCCTTGGTTGAAGTTAGAGTGAGAGTTTCCTTACTAGCACTTCACTAGAACCTTTGGCCCTTGTAGAGGGCAAGATCCTTGGATGGGATCTTCTTCCTTCCAAATTCCCTAGGGTTAGAACCCTAGGGTTTACTTTTCGAAAATGAGAAGGGAGAAGAAGATGAATTTCGGTGGGGAGAGTGAGGAAGAAGAAGAGAGGAAGTTATTCCAACTTCTCCTTCTCTTATTTATACTTTTCTCATGAAGAGACATGTCTCTTCACTTCCCCAGCTTTAACAAGCATGTTTCTTATTCTCTCAACAAGTAACATGGCTTGGTGCAATGGTTATGACATGATTAGTGCAACTAGGAGGTTCAAGGTTCAATCCTTGCTTCCTCCTTTCTATATCTTCTTTTTATTACATTTTGCACTAATCCATATCAAAGCCCATTAAACCAAGCCCATCATAACATTTCATAATAATAATGTTTCATGAATTCATAATATTTCATATGGGAAAATTTTGGGGTGTTACAATCCTCCATACCTTATAAAAAGTTCGTCCCGAACTTTAAAATAATTCCGGATACTTTAATCGTATTGCCTCCTCTCGTTCCCACGTGGCTTCTTCGAATTGTTCGTTCCGCCACAGAACCTTTACTAAGGGTACTTCCTTGTTCCTTAGCTTTTTGACTTCCCGGTCTAGGATCTGAATAGGTCGGCGTTCGGAACTTAGGTTCTCTTGATCTTGTACTGGTTGGGGCTCTATCATCTGATTCACATCAGAGGTACATTTCCTGAGCATTGATACATGGAAGACATTGTGGATAGCCGACATTTCTGGCGGTAACTCCAGTTCGTAGGCCACTTTGCCTACCCGTCTCAGAATCTGATACGGTCCCACATATCTCGGACTCAGCTTCCCTTTCTTCCCGAATCTCATCACCCCTTTCATAGGGGCCACTTTCAGGAATACTGAATCCCCAACCTCAAACTCTAGTGGTCTGCGTCGCTTGTCAGCGTAGCTTTTCTGCCGACTCTGAGCAGTCTCTATCCTCTGGCGGATATTCTTTATAGCCTGAGTGGTTTCGTCTATAATATCCGTCTGGAGTCCCATCTCCTTCTTTTCACCACTCTCAAGCCAGCATATAGGAGATCTGCATTTCCTTCCGTATAGTGCTTCATACGGTGCCATCCCGATAGTAGCCTGATAACTGTTGTTATAAGCAAACTCTGCCAGGCTCAGGTATCGACACCAGCTTCCCTTGAAATCCAAGGCACAAGCTCGCAACATGTCCTCTAATATTTGGTTTACTCTTTCAGTCTGCCCGTCAGTCTGGGGGTGAAAGGCAGTACTGAATTTCAGCTTCGTGCCAAGAGCCTTCTGCACGTGTCCCCAAAAATCTGAAGTAAATCGACCATCCCTATCAGAGATAATGGTCTTGGGAACCCCGTGCAGTCGGATAATTTCCTTGACGTACAGTTGAGCCAACTGCTCCACTGAGTAGGTCATCCTAATAGCCAGAAAATGGGCAGACTTGGTGAGTCTGTCCACAATAACCCATATACCATCATATCCATTCGTCGTTCTAGGCAGCCCAGAGATGAAATCCATGGAGATGTCTTCCCATTTCCACTCGGGGATAGACAAGGGTTGCAAAACTCCTCCAGGCCTCTGGTGTTCTGCTTTGACCCTCTGGCAGGTCAAACACATACTGACATAGTGGGCTACATCTCGCTTCATACCGGACCACCAAAACTTGCTCTTCAGATCTTGATACATCTTGGTAGACCCAGGATGCATCGCATAAGGTGTTCCGTGAGCTTCTTCGAGGATTTCTGTCCGTAAGTCGGAGTCGTCGGGAACACATAATCGATCCCGAAGATATAAGACTCCGCTGTCCGAAATCCGAAATCCATCGTCCTTGCCTTCGAGAACCTCTTGCTTGATTCTCTGAAGACTCGGATCTTGATTCTGCTTTTCCAGAATATCGCCGAACAATGTCGGCGCAATCATCAGGGTGGACAACTGTCCTGATATGATTTCAATCCCGTAATTCATAATTTCTTCCCCTAAGGGTTGTGACAAAGCTGATAAAGACATCAAAGCAGCACATGATTTTCTACTGAGAGCATCGGCTACCTTGTTGGCTTTTCCCGGATGGTACAGGATCTCACAATCATAATCCTTGACCAATTCGAGCCATCTGCGCTGTCTCATATTCAGATCTTTCTGGGTGAAGAAATACCGCAGACTCTGGTGATCTGTATAAACTTTACACTGAGTTCCATATAGATAGTGCCTCCATATTTTCAGTGCAAAGACCATCGCTGCTAACTCTAAGTCATGGGTAGGGTAGTTTCTTTCATGTTCCTTCAGTTGCCTAGAGGCATAGGCAATTACCTTCCCATTTTGCATAAGCACAGCTCCGAGTCCAAGTTTGGATGCGTCGCTGTACATATCGAAACCCATATCGCTCTCTGGAAGAGTCAATATTGGAGCGCTAGTCAGCCTCCTTTTCAGTTCAGTAAAGCTCTTCTCACATTCCTCGGTCCATACATATTTCTTGTCTTTCTTTGTAAGAGCTGTCATAGGGGCTGCAATCCGAGAGAAGTTCTCTACGAATTTTCTGTAATAGCCTGCTAGCCGAGGAAACTTCTGATTTCACTGGCATTCTTGGGTCTAGTCCAGTTACTCACAGCTTCAATTTTAATTGGGTCCACCATTACTCCTTCCTTGGAGATAACATGTCCCAAGAATGATACTTGATCGAGCCAGAACTCGCATTTGGAAAATTTAGCATACAGTTGTTCCTTCCGAAGAATCTGTAGTACTATACTCAGGTGCTCAGCATGTTCTTCGGGAGTTCTCGAATATATAAGGATATCGTCGATAAAGACGATCACAAATCTGTCGAGAATGCCGAGAATACCCGATTCATTAAATCCATAAACATAGTTGGCGCATTGGTAACTCCAAATGGCATAACTACGAACTCATAATGTCCGTATCTGGTTCGGAAAGCCGTCTTCGGTATATCCTCCTTTTTCACCCTAACTTGGTGATAACCAGATCTCAGGTCAATCTTAGAGAAAACTGTGGCTCCCTTCAGTTGATCGAACAGGTCATCTATCCTAGGTAGAGGGTACCTGTTCTTGATAGTCACGTTGTTCAGCGCCCGATAGTCGATACACATTCGCATCGACCCATCCTTCTTTTTCACGGACAATACGGGAGCTCCCCAGGGAGAATGACTAGGGCGGATGAGTCCCTTGTCAAGCAGCTCCTGTAACTGTCCCTGTAATTCCTTTAATTCCGTCGGCGCCATATGGTACGGTGCCTTAGAAATGGGGTTAGTACCAGGAACCAACTCAATTGCAAATTCTATATCTCTTTCAGGTGCTAACCCTGGTAAGTCATCGGGAAATACCTCTGGGTAATCGCATACGACTTTGACGTTTTCTAGCTTCGGGCCCTCTGTAGGACTGGTATCAACCACATGAGCTAGAAACCCAGAGCATCCCTTTTCTAACATCTTCCTTGCTTTCAGAGCCGACAAGAATTTGCTTGTCCTCTTCTTCGGCTCTCCGATAAATTCAAATAGAATTTCCTCCTCAGGTCGGAAGATAACCCTTCATTTACGGCACTCGATAGAGGCGCCATACTTTGTTCAAGAAATCCATGCCAATATCACATCATAATCTGACATATCAAGCACTATCAGGTCGCAGTAGAGTTCCCTATCTGCGATTCTGATCGGTGCGGCACGTAGCATTGGGTAACCCAACCCATATTATGCTTCCGAAATATTCGTCCTTATTTGTCGCATGATTAATATAGGGTAAATGAGATCTTATTTATTATATCACCAAAATTTATTTTACCGTCTTCTAGCCATATCTATCATACAGGTGATAAAGGACTACATAAGAATTAACACTACTTTCACTTGTTATGCAAACATAAGTTATGCAAGTGTAAATCATCTCCATATAATCATTACTGTACATGAAATAAAGTAAAGCGAGGTTAGGATCTCTTACTTGGAAGCGGCAGGATGAAGCTTGATGTGTGTGTGGTGGAGGGGAAACCTGCTCTAATACCAACTGTAACGCCCGCCTTATATCTACCCTCGGGGCGGGGTTACGTAACCATTAATCATGTATTTATTTTTTTTTCCTCTATCTTCTAGCATAAAATTTAAAACAAACAATGCAAGGACTAAGTGCTAAGCATGCTTGTCTATACATGTCTAACAAATGTCATGCTTGAATCGTTAGAACATTATTTGAAATATTTTAATCAAAATTATTCCATAACATGAGAGGTTCACATTTTATTTCAAACCATAATATAATCCAATAAAATCAAGTATATGAAAACTCCAAGTATTATAATCATCATGCAATATCGATCCTAATCACTATCATTCATTGTCAAGGAGCATAACATAAGCATAAATATTAGATATAGAAGTCTTTCTTCCCGAGCCACCACCCCACACATTTTCAGCCCTCCTGCCTCTTCCTTTAGTTTAAGTGTTCCTTACCCTTGTCTGCAGCATAAGACACACATAAACTAGTAAGCACAAATGCTTAGTAAGGATCCTGTCCTACTCGCAAAATCCATACGAAAGAACATAACATGTACACATAATAAATCATAAGCATGAGTTCATCAAAGCATACTAAACATCCAAGTTTCTAAGCATGCAGTATCAAGTACCTTAAGCATACTCTTCACATATAATAATGCTTTCAATGAATGTTTTCAAAACAATTCCATAATGGTANCTTAAGGGACACACCACTCTTCAAGGGTGCTCATGATCCCGTAGGGACACACCACACAACATAAGGGGTGCTCTTGATCCCATACTTATGGAGTATCCTTTCAAGCATTTTATCATACATATCACATGCAATTCATAAGGGTGCCCCATGGGCTATATAACATGCTCATACATACATCACATTTCAAGCACTTACACATACTTATATATGACAAAATTGGTCACATCAATCATATTCATATCATATCCTACTTCATGGTTTAATTTAACCCTTCCTCACCCTAAACCTAGGGTTTGGCCGAAAATCAAGGGTAGGGGTAGCTTAGGTTTTTGACATCAAACATCCCATACAAACATCATATATATATACATCATGTATCATACTAAGCATAGCATACATCATGGGGAAATCAACTTTCACAAACCTAATATATCATGCCTTGGCCCTTAATCATGCTAGGGGAAATTAAGATTTCCAAATCAAGTATTCCATTTAAACATCACATGCATATACATATTATCTTACTAAACATAATCATGTCTCATAGGGTAGTTTCACCTTCATAATCCCTAATGTTCATGCCTTGGCCGAATATCACATACTAGGGAACCTTGAGATTTCCAATCAATCATTTCATTTAGACATCACATGCATATACATATCATCTTACTAAACATAATCATGTCTCGTAGGGTAGTTTCACCTTCACATACATTTCATGCAACTTATTAAACACAATTTACATCATAGGATAATTATGCAACCCTAAACCCTAATCCCTCTAGGGTTTGCCGAAACTCAAGGGTAGGGTAAACTAGGGTTCTTGAACTTAGGTTTCACACAAACATTTACACAAACACTTTGTCTACACTACTAAACATGGATACATCATAGGAAATCATACAATCCCTAAACCCCAATTTTTTTCCTCCATGGCCGAAACTTGTAGGGGGGTGCAACCCTAATTTTTGTTATCACCACTTGATGGAAATCAACATATAGGTATACCCTAAGTCTCAAGGGTTCTCCTCATGCATCAAGAAGTAACCAAAGTCTCCTCTTTGGGTGTTGGCCGAAACTTACACAAGGTAAAACCCTAGTTTTTGAAAACCACAAAAGCAAAAGAATCATACACAACTATTACACTGCAGGCGAGGGGGTACTTACATCCTTTCGCTTGACTTTCACTTTCTCTAAACCTTTAGAGTACCCTTGGTTGAAGGAGGGTGAGTGTTCTCCTTACTAGCACTTCCCTAGAACCTTTGGCCCTAGTAGAGGGCAAGATCTTTGGATGGTCTTCTTCCTTCCAATTCCCTAGGGTTAGAACCCTAGGGGTTACTTTTCAAAAATTGAAAGGGAGAAGAAGATGAATTTCGGTGGGGAGAGTGAGGAAGAAGAAGAGAGGAAGTTATTCCAACCTCTCCTTCTCTTATTTATACTTTTCTCATGAAGAGACATGTCTCTTCACTTCCCTAGCTTTAACAAGCATGTTTCTTATTCTCTCAACAAGTAACATGGCTTGGTGTAATGGTTATGACATGATTAGTGCAACTAGGAGGTTCAAGGTTCAATCCTTGCTTCCTCCTTTCTACATTTCCTTTTTATCACATTTTGCACTAATCCACATCCAAGCCCATTAATCCAAGCCCATCATGAAATTTCATAATAATAATAATATTTCATGAATTCATAATATTTCATATGGAAAAATTTTGGGGTGTTACAATCCTCTATACCTTATAAAAAGTTCGTCCCGAACTTTAAAATAATTCCGAATACTTTAATCGTATTGTCTCCTCTCGTTCCCATATGGCTTCTTCGAATTGTTCGTTCCGCCACAGAACCTTTACTAAGGGTACTTCCTTATTCCTTAGTTTTTTGACTTCCCGATCTAGGATCTGAATAGGTCGACGTTCGGAACTTAGGTTCTCTTGGTCTTGTACTGGTTGGGGCTCTATCATCTGATTCACATCAGAGGTACATTTCCTGAGCATTGATACATGGAAGACATTGTGGATAGCCGACATTTCTGGCGGTAACTCCAGTTCGTAGGCTACTTTGCCTACCCGTCTCAGAATCTGATACGGTCCCACATATCTCGGACTCAGCTTCCCTTTCTTCCCGAATCTCATCACCCCTTTCATAGGGGCCACTTTCAGGAATACTGAATCCCCAACCTCAAACTCTAGCGGTCTGCGTCGCTTATCAGCGTAGCTTTTCTGCCGACTCTGAGCAGTCTCTATCCTCTGGCGGATATTCTTTATAGCCTGAGTGGTTTCGTCTATAATATCCGTCTGGAGTCCCATCTCCTTCTTTTCACCGCTCTCAAGCCAGCATATAGGAGATCTGCATTTCCTTCCGTATAGTGCTTCATACGGTGTCATCCCAATAGTAGCCTGATAACTGTTGTTATAAGCAAACTCTGCCAGGCTCAGGTATCGACACCAGCTTCCCTTGAAGTCCAAGGCACAAGCTCGTAACATGTCCTCTAATATCTGGTTTACTCTTTCAGTCTGCCCGTCAGTCTGGGGATGAAAGGCTGTACTGAATTTCAACTTCGTGCCAAGAGCCTTCTGCACGTGTCCCCAAAAATCAGAAGTAAATCGACCATCCCTATCAGAGATAATGGTCTTGGGAACCCCGTGCAGTCGGATAATTTCCTTGACGTACAGTTGAGCCAACTGCTCTACTGAGTGGGTCATCCTGATGGCCAGAAAATGGGCAGACTTGGTGAGTCTGTCCACAATAACCCATATACCATCATATCCATTCGTCGTTCTAGGCAGCCCAGAGATGAAATCCATAGAGATGTCTTCCCATTTCCACTCGGGAATAGACAGGGGTTGCAAAACTCCTCCAGGCCTCTGGTGTTCTGCTTTGACCCTCTGGCAGGTCAAACACATACTGACATAGTGGGCTACATCTCGCTTCATACCGGACCACCAAAACTTGCTCTTCAAATCTTGATACATCTTGGTAGACCAGGATGCATCGCATAAGGTGTTCCGTGAGCTTCCTCGAGGATTCTTGTCCGTAAGTCGGAGTTGTCGGGAACACATAATCGGTCCCGAAGATATAAAACTCCACTGTTCGAAATCCTAAATCCATCGTCCTTGCCTTCGAGAACCTCTTGCTTGATTCTCTGAAGACTCGGATCATGATTCTGCTTTTCCAGAATATCGCCGAACAATGTCGGTGCAATCATCAGGGTGGACAATTGTCCTGATATGATTTCAATCCCGTAATTCATAATTTCTTCCCCTAAGGGTTGTGACAAAGCCGACAAAGACATCAAGGCAGCACATGATTTTCTACTGAGAGCATCGGCTACCTTGTTGGCTTTTCCCGGATGATACAGGATCTCACAGTCATAATCCTTGACCAATTCCAGCCATCTGCGCTGTATCATATTCAGAACTTTCTGGGTAAAGAAATATCGCAGACTCTGGTGATCTGTATAAACTTTACACCGGGTTCCATATAGATAGTGTCTCCATATTTTCAGTGCAAAGACCATCGCTGCTAACTCTAAGTCATGGGTAGGGTAGTTTCTTTCATGTTCCTTCAGTTGCCTAGAGGCATAGGCAATTACCTTCCCATTTTGCATAAGCACAGCTCCGAGTCCTAGTTTGGATGCGTCGCTGTACATATCGAAACCCGTATCGCTTTCTGGAAGAGTCAATATCGGAGCGCTAGTCAGCCTCCTTTTCAGTTCGGTAAAGCTCTTCTCACATTCATCGGTCCATACATATTTCTTGTCTTTCTTGGTAAGAGCTGTTATCGGGGCTGCAATCCGAGAGAAGTTCTCTACGAATTTTCTGTAATAGCCCGCTAGCCCGAGGAAACTTCTGATTTCGCTAGCATTCTTGGGTCTAGTCCAGTTACTCACAGCTTCAATTTTAATTGGGTCCACCATTACTCCTTCCTTGGAGATAACATGTCCCAAGAATGATACTTGATCGAGCCAGAACTCGCATTTGGAAAATTTAGCATACAGTTGTTCCTTCTGAAAAATCTGTAGCACTATACTCAGGTGCTCAGCATGTTCTTCGGGAGTTCTCGAATATATAAGGATATCGTCAATAAAGACTATCACAAATCTGTCGAGGAATGCCGAGAATACCCGATTCATTAAGTCCATAAACATAGCTGGCGCATTGGTAACTCCAAATGGCATAACTACGAACTCATAATGTCCGTATCTGGTTCGGAAGACCGTCTTCGGTATATCCTCCTTTTTCACCCTAACTTGGTGATAACCAGATCTCAGGTCAATCTTAGAGAAAACCGTGGCTCCCTTCAGTTGATCGAACAGGTCATCTATCCTGGGTAGGGGGTACCTGTTCTTGATAGTTACGTTGTTCAGTGCCCGATAGTCGATACACATTCGCATCGACCCATCCTTCTTTTTCACGAACAGTACGGGAGCTCCCCAGGGGGAATGACTAGGGCGGATGAGTCCCTTGTCAAGCAGCTCTTGTAACTGTCCTTGTAATTCCTTTAATTCCGTCGGCGCCATACGGTACGGTGCCTTAGAAATGGGGTTAGTACCAGGAACCAACTCAATTGCAAATTCTATATCTCTTTCAGGTGCTAACCCTGGTAAGTCATCGGGAAATACCTCTGGGTAATTGCATACGACTTTGACGTCTTCTAGCTTCGGGCCCTCTGTAGGACTGGTATCAACCACATGAGCTAGAAATCCAGAGCATCCCTTTTCTAACATCTTCCTTGCTTTCAGAGCCGACAAGAATTTGCTTGTCCTCTTCTTCGGCTCTCCGATAAATTCGAATAGAATTTCCGCCTCAGGTCGGAAGATAACCCTTCGTTTACGGCACTCAATAGAGGCGCCATATTTGTTTAAGAAATCCATGCCCAATATCACATCATAATCTGACATATCAAGCACTATCAGATCGCAGTAGAGTTCCCTATCTGCGATTCTGATTGGTGCGGCACATAGCATTTGGGTAGAGGGCATCACCTCACCCGAGGGCAGTGTTGTCAGAAATTTGCAGTCTAAATCTTACAGTGACATATCCTTTCTTTCTCTGTACTGACCAGCTCCGGACATAATCGTGCCAGTCGGTTGAATTTCTTAACGGCATCGTTGACCGAGAGATTTCCCTGCCGGAATTCAGTGAACTCATCAAAATGTCTGTTTGTGATTCGCATATTAAAGAATTCCTCCAGAAATTCGGATTCAAAGTCTTTCCACTTTATCTGGTCCACTGACCTTCTAGCTTTTACCCGTTCCCACCACATCCCGGCGTCGCCAGTGAGGCAGAACGAGACACATTTAATTTTCTCATGCTCGGGCCAGTCTAATAATTCCACTGTGCTCTCAACTGTCTTGAGCCAGGCCTGGGCGTCCCAGGGCTCGCAGGTGCCCGAGAACTTTTCCGGCTTCAGTCTCTGCCACTGAATCAAATAGGCCTCCAGTCGGACTCCTCGGACCGGAGTGTCCGGGGGTGCCTGTGCAGTTGGAGGCTCAGTAGGCATCACATTCTGACTTCCCTGCGGGGTTGTGGTGTTCCCCTGCTGGGTCATCAGAGTGTTTATTATCTGCTATTGTTCAGTGACCTGACGCTGCAGATCTGTGATCACTTGCATCATATCAGGTGGGGGTGCGGTCTCATCACCCCGATTGCTACGTCTTCTAACCATATCTATCGTACAGGTGATAAATAAACTAATGTGAGAAGTAATACTACTTTCATTAGTTATGTAAGCATAAATCACCTTTATACATATCATTACTGTACATGAAATAAAGTAAGCGAGGTTAGGATCTCTTACTTGGAAGCGGCAGGATGAAGCTTGATGTGTGTGTGGTGGAGGGGAAACTTGGCTCTGATACCAACCTGTAACGCCCGCCATTATATCTACTCTCGGGGCGGGGTTACGTACTAGTAATCCATTCATATAATAAAAATTTAACATATAATAATTGCAAGTGCGCAAGGACTAAGTGCTAAGCATGCTAGTCAATACATGTCAATCACATGTCATGCTTGATCAAAAGTTATTCTAAGTGTAATCATTATCATGCAATATCAAACCTAATTACTAACATTCATTTTTGAAGAAAATGTTATCATAAACATAGTAATGTAGATATAAAGATCTTTCTTTCTCGAGCCACCACCCCACACATCTTCAGCCTCCTGCCTCTTCCTTTAGTTTAAGTGGTCCTTACCCTTATCTGCAGCATAAGACAACACATAAACTAGTAAGCACAAATGCTTAGTAAGGATTCTGTCCTACTCGTAAAATTCATACGAAAGAATACAACATGTACACATAATAAATCATAAGCATGAGTTCATCAAAGCATACTAAATATCCAAGTTTCTAAGCATGCAGTATAAAATACCTTAAGCATACCTTTCACATATAATAAATGTTTTCAATGAATGTTTTGAAAACAATTCCATAAAGGTATTACTTAAAAATACATCCATATCATATTGGGCCCTGTTTTGTACCACATATCGCGCGTTACCTATTGCGCGTTCCCTAATGAATTGGGGTAGCGAGCCACCAATCAATTAGAGCAGGACCCTTCCGTCCTACCGGAGCCATGACCTTACGTTAACATGCACCCCGGATTTGTTTAACGGCCCCCTTCCGAGTCGGGTACACAACTTCTAAAGTAAAATACTTATCACGTTTTTACATATATGCTAAGGAGTACTCCAAATCCACTCTTAAAGGACACACCACTCTTCAAGGGTGCTCATGATCCCGTAGGGACACACCACACAACATAAGGGGTGCTCTTGATCCCATACTTAATGGAGTATCCTTTCAAGCATTTTATCATACATATCACATGCAATTCATAAAGGGTGCCCCATGGGCTATATAAACATGCTCATACATACATCACATTTCAAGCACTTACACATACTTATATATGACAAAATTGGTCACATCAATCATATTCATATCATATCCTACTTCATGGTTTAATTTAACCCTTCCTCACCCTAAACCTAGGGTTTGGCCGAAAATCAAGGGTAGGGGTAGCTTAGGTTTTTGACATCAAACATCCCATACAAACATCATATATATATACATCATGTATCATACTAAGCATAGCATACATCATGGGAAAATCAACTTTCACAAACCTAATATATCATGCCTTGGCCCTTAATCATGCTAGGGGAAATTAAGATTTCCAAATCAAGTATTCCATTTAAACATCACATGCATATACATATTATCTTACTAAACATAATCATGTCTCATAGGGTAGTTTCACCTTCACAATCCCTAATGTTCACGCCTTGGCCGAATATCACATACTAGGGAACCTTGAGATTTCCAATCAAGCATTTCATTTAGACATCACATGCATATACATATCATCTTACTAAACATAATCATGTCTCGTAGGGTAGTTTCACCTTCACATACATTTCATGCAACTTATTAAACACAATTTACATCATAGGATAATTATGCAACCCTAAACCCTAATCCCTCTAGGGTTGGCCGAAACTCAAGGGTAGGGTAAACTAGGGTTCTTGAACTTAGGTTTCACACAAACATTTACACAAACACTTTGTCTACACTACTAAACATGGATACATCATAGAAAATCATACAATCCCTAAACCCTAATTTTTTTCCTCTATGGCCGAAACTTGTAGGGGGTGCAACCCTAATTTTTGTTATCACCACTTGATGGAAATCAACATATAGGTATACCCTAAGTCTCAAGGGTTCTCCTCATGCATCAAGAAGTAACCAAAGTCTCCTCTTTGGGTGTTGGCCGAAACTTATACAAGGTAAAACCCTAGTTTTTGAAAACCACAAAAGCAAAAGAATCATACACAACTATTACACTGCAGGCGAGGGGATACTTACATCCTTTCGCTTGACTTTCACTTTCTCTAAAGTTATAGGTGTAGTTTAGTTCCATCAGTGGGTTTTGATCGAAACTTGTACTAGTTTGATCGAAAAAATTATAATTTTTTCAGTGTAGTTTAGTTCCATCAGTGGGTTTTGAATCTAGTACACTTGTACTGGTTTGATCGAAAAAATTATAATTTTTTCCAAAGTTATAGGTGTAGTTTAGTTCCATCAGTGGGTTTTAATCGAAACCCACTGATGGACCTCTCATTTCTGGATTTCTGAAAATCCATTATCAATAGTTAGGGTTGAGGTTGGAGAACGTATTTTAGGTCTCCGAAACATCAAATTATAATTTTTTCCAAAGCTATAGGCAATATGATTAGTTTCATCAGTGGGTTTTGAGCAAAACCCACTGATGGTCCTCCCATATCTGGATTTCTGAAAATCCATTATCAGTAGTTAGGGTTGAGGTTCTAGAAAGTATTTTAGATGTCAGAAACCTCAAATTATAATTTTGTCCAAAGCTATAGGTGTAGTTTAGTTTCATCAGTGGGTTTTGAGCAAAACCCACTGATGGTCCTCTCATATCTGGATTTCTGAAAATCTATTATCAGTAGTTAGGGTTGAAGTTGGAGAAAGTATTTTAGGTCTCCGAAACATCAAATTATAAATTTTTCCAAAGCTATAGGCAATATGATTAGTTTCATCAGTGGGTTTTGAGCAAAACCCACTGATGGTCCTCCCATATCTGGATTTCTGAAAATCCATTATCAATAGTTAGGGTTGAGGTTCTAGAAAGTATTTTAGGTGTCAGAAACCTCAAATTATAATTTTGTCCAAAGCTATAGGTGTTGTTTAGTTTCATCAGTGGGTTTTGAGCAAAACCCACTAATGGTCCTCCCATATCTGGATTTCTGAAAATCCATTATCAGTAGTTAGGGTTGAGGTTCTAGAAAGTATTTTAGGTGTCAGAAACCTCAAATTATAATTTTGTCCAAAGCTATAGGTGTAGTTTAGTTTCATCAGTGGGTTTTGAGCAAAACCCACTGATGGTCCTCCCATATCTGGATTTCTGAAAATCCATTATCAGTAGTTAGGGTTGAGGTTGGAGAAAGTATTTTAGGTCTCCGAAACATCAAATTATAATTTTTTCCAAAGCTATAGGCAATATGATTAGTTTCATCAGTGGGTTTTGAGCAAAACCCACTGATGGTCCTCCTATATCTGGATTTCTGAAAATCCATTCTCAATAGTTAGGGTTGAGGTTCTAGAAAGTATTTTAGGTGTCAGAAATCTCAAATTATAATTTTGTCCAAAGCTATAGGTGTAGTTTAGTTTCATCAGTGGATTTTGAGCAAAACCACTAATGGTCCTCCCATATCTGGATTTCTGAAAATCCATTATCAGTAGTTAGGGTTGAGGTTCTAGAAAGTATTTTAGGTGTCAGAAACCTCAAATTATAATTTTGTCCAAAGCTATAGGTGTAGTTTAGTTTCATCAGTGGGTTTTGAGCAAAACCCACTGATGGTCCTCCCATATCTGGATTTCTGAAAATCCATTATCAGTAGTTAGGGTTGAGGTTGGAGAAAGTATTTTAGGTCTCCGAAACATCAAATTATAATTTTTTCCAAAGCTATAGGCCTAGTTTAGTTCCATCAGTGGGTTTTGAGCAAAACCCACTGATGGACCTCCCATATCTGGATTTCTGAAAATCCATTATCAGTAGTTAGGGTTGAGGTTGGAGAAAGTATTTTAGGTCTCCGAAACATCAAATTATAATTTTTTCCAAATCTATAGGCCTAGTTTAGTTTCATCAGTGGGTTTTGAGCAAAACCCACTGATGGACCTCCCATATCTGGATTTCTGAAAATCCATTATCAGTAGTTAGGGTTGAGGTTCTAGAAAGTATTTTAGGTGTCAGAAACCTCAAATTATAATTTTGTCCAAAGCTATAGGTGTAGTTTAGTTTCATCAGTGGGTTTTGAGCAAAACCCACTGATGGACCTCCCATTTCTGGATTTCTGAAAATCCATTATCAGTAGTTAGGGTTGAGGTTGGAGAACGTATTTTAGGTCTCCGAAACATCAAATTATAATTTTTTCCAAAGCTATAAGCCTAGTTTAGTTCCATCAGTGGGTTTTGAGCAAAACCCACTGATGGACCTCCCATATCTGGATTTCTGAAAATCCATTATCAGTAGGGTTGAGGTTCTAGAAAGTATTTTAGGTGTCAGAAACCTCAAATTATAATTTTTTCCAAAGTTATAGGTGTAGTTTAGTTTCATCAGTGGGTTTTGAGCAAAACCCACTGATGGTCCTTCCATATCTGGATTTCTGAAAATCCATTATCAGTAGTTGGGGTTGAGGTTGGAGAAAGTATTTTAGGTCTAAGGAACATCAAATTATAATTTTTTCCAAAGCTATAGGCAATATAATTAGTTTCATCAGTGGGTTTTGAGCAAAACCCACTGATGGTCCTCCCATATCTGGATTTCTGAAAATCCATTATCAGTAGTTAGGGTTGAGGTTGGAGAAAGTATTTTAGGTCTCCGAAACATCAAATTATAATTTTTTCCAAAGCTATAAGCCTAGTTTAGTTCCATCAGTGGGTTTTGAGCAAAACCCACTAATGGACCTCCCATATCTGGATTTCTAAAAATCCATTATCAGTAGTTAGGGTTGAGGTTGGAGAAAGTATTTTAGGATTTAGGGATAAAATATGTAATCCAACTTTGGGGATGAAGTCAAAATATTATATGGTTAAGGGTGGGTCTCAAATAATATTTTTAATTCAGGCCCACGGTGGGCCTGAATTGTCTTCTTTCAGGCCCACCGTGGGCCTGAAATAAATGTATTTCAGGCCCACCTTGGGCCTGAAATAAAGTTATTTCAGGCCCAACGTGGGCCTGAAATTATAATTTGAGGTTTGTAAGACCTCAACTCAACTGAAGGAGCCATTGATGAGGTTGGAGAAAATATTTTAGGGTTTAGGGAACATCAAATTATAATTTTTTCCAAAGCTATAGGTGTAGTTTAGTTCCATCAGTGGGTTTTGATCAAAACCCACTGTTGGTCCTCCCATATCTGGATTTCTGAAAAAACATTATTAGTAGTTAGGGTTGAGGTTGGAGAATGTAGATTAGGTGTCCGAAACATCAAATTGTAATTTTTTCCAAATCTATAGGTCTAGTTTAGTTCCATCAGTGGGTTTTGCTCAAAACCCACCGATGGACCTCCCATATTTGATTAAATAATATATATTGTTGATTAGATTATATAATGATTTTTAGAATAATATTCTATATTTACCTACAAGATGTGACAGAATAGATCATTTGACACACAATAGGGCAGCAACTGGCACACAACAGTGCATTATCAGTTATTATATCTGACCGTATCACTTGGCACACAACAGTGCAGAAACTGGATTTGAATAAACATCACCCAATTGTTTTGTTTTTGTTGACAATATATTATATAGAATAACAACATCTACATAATCATAACAACATCCACATAATGAGATTTTTTCCATACAAATAGATGTCAATCAACAACAATGGATTTTTACATCACCAATACAGCTTTCAGATTATCTCAAGCTTTACAAAATATGTCCCTCAGAATATTAACTGTCAGCTCATATCTGATTCTACTCATGTCTCCTTGTTTGAAATCCATCTTCTCATCATATAGGAGACATCGAACATATTGCATGACAAAGAAGACACAGTCCACGCTGAAATTAACAAACACTTTTTTAGATTTCAATAAGTGGGTTTATAAAATACGTTCTTATTTTTAAAAATAAGAAAGTTCTTCCTCATTTAGTTACCTATGTTCTTGTTGGGGACATTTTTGTCTGACGGAGGCCCATTTGTCCAAGGGATGATGACTTTGTAGATACGGATGAATAGCCGTAAGTTCCTCGCGAGTATATTGTTTAAGTTCTTTTACCTGTCAAACATATCATGAATTTATTAATCACCATCAATGACATTTTAGACAAAATGTCAACCATATATAAGAATAAAGGAAGGTAGCTCACCGCTGTGTCAAATTCATGCTTATATTTACGGCCACTAGCAAGAGAATTAAAATGATTGAAAGTCATGGATTCTGTATCCACCGCCAACAAGTGAAAGTGTGTATTATCACTGCACAAAGGGATTAAAATAAATCTAAACCCTTGTTCAAGCATATCAGTCTTCATCACTTGTTGCAGGGAAATCTTTCTTGACGATCTAATTGATGCCTACAAATATGCATTCACAAAATTAATAATACCCATATCATAATATTAGGTCTTCTACAATATATCTGTTTAATTAATATACATCACTTACTGTGAAGAAGGTTGAACAATATATTGACTTGTTGTATGACCTACCACATGCGGATGCTCCCCTAAATAAAATTTTACAAAAGGCATCAATGACCTCGCCTTTTGTAAAAACCTCTCCATTGAGGATTTGTAAGAATGAATGCAAATTCAAAGCAAAGGGTGCATCCTCCCAGATAAATTCATTTGCCAACCTGCCATGTAAATTGATAAGATTATATATTACATAAGAAGATATATTAACTAAACTAAACTATAATATTTTGTAACTTACTTTAGATTCTCCAATCTATTTATCAGGTAGGCCACTTCTTTATCTTGATTTTTCATCTTTGTATTCATAAAATGTTTCTTCACAAACTACATCGATAAAATTTATTTAGACCAAACTAATTATTGACCAAATTCAATACAATTGACGTATTTTAAATGAAATTAACACACTTACATCAATGCCTTGTTGCCTCATTTTGTATAGTTCAGAGGTTCTTCTTGTTTCCTCCTCTAGGTCTTCTTCAGACATGGCTTCCATTAAATGTTTTCTCTTGCTTCATCCATATCCTCCTCACTAAGTTTCCTTTTTCCCTTGTCCATGACATTTGATATTTGTTTCCCGTCCCGCTTCCCCTTAGGCTACGTTTGGTAGGGGGTAATGTAATCCGGTTTGTAATGTAATCAAGTTTGTAATGTAATGTAATGTAATCTTGATTACATTGTTATGTTTGGTAATGAGTTGTATGTAATCTTTGATAACCATTACAAGTTGGATTCTTTTGTTTGGTGAGGGGCAATCCATCCTGTAATATAATCAAGATTGACGACCGACGACCGTCGCCGGGCGGCCGGTGACCATTGACCGGCCGGCGAACGCCGCCGGCCGACGGCGGTGGTCGGCGGTGGTCGCCGGCGGCCGGTGGCGGGGGTCGCCGGCGGCCGGCGGCGGGGGTCGCCGGCGGCCGGCGGCGGGGGTCGCCGGCGGCCGGCGGCGGGGGTCGCCGGCGGCCGGCGGTGGTTGTCGGCGGCCGTCGGCCGACGGTGGTGGTCGCCAGCGGCCGTCGGCCGTGGTCGCCGGTGGCCGGCCGGCGGCGACCAACGACTGTCACCGCCCGACCGACGACTTTACAAGCTGTAATGTAATCCAGATTACGGAGGTTTTGGTTTGTAATCCAGATTACAAATCATCAACCTCTTTTGTAATCGAGATTACATTACATTACAATCTTAAAGTGATTCCAAACAAAGGAATCCAACTTGTAATGTAATCTCGATTACATTACAGGGTGAATTACACCCTACCAAACGCAGCCTTAGGTAAAAGCTGGTGCCATACTGGACTGTCAATTGGAGTATCCCTGTAATCATACCGAGTTCGGTCACGTCCTCTCCTAGGTGTACAAGATACTGGATCAAAGAGAGGATCGACTACAGGATAGCTTTCTTGACCCTCTATGCCTTTTTTTTCAATAATTGAAAGTAATTCCTTAACCCTTTCATTCAAACATATATTCTCCTCCATTAGCTCCTTGATTCGGTTGTCCTTAAGAATGCATTCACCACATAGACTAACATCTCCTTCTGATGTCTCCATTGGCCGTGGTATGTCATCACCGATATCAAGGTTCTCAAACAATGTGTTCTCATGTAGGGTAGAAATTAATTCAACAATAACCTGTCAATTACGAAGTACACAAATGTTACTACCTCTATATCTAACTCAGATAGATCACATTTAAGAATATTTACCTCTTCGGACGAGAGTCGGTCGACAAGGCCCCTCACCCTACTAATATGCGAAGGAATATTCCTCCACTTATTTATTCGGGGCCCTTCAACATTGAATGGTTTTTGAATTGGTACATGCTCCAAAAACCATGCTTACACAAATTTTTCCAGCCAAATACATTAATGACATCAAAATATTATAAAATTTAACAAGATAATTCTACTCACTGCCAAAAGCCCTGCAAATCCCTTTAGGTAAGGGAGGTTGGTGGTGCTCTGGTTTCCCTGAGTTGATGAAAATAAGTCCCCAATCTTAGGTAATTGTGGAGACACAAATTGATGGATAGCTTCTACCCAATTGAATCTACCTAGATTGTCATAATCGTCTACTATATCTACAAGACCTAGAGGAACCTTATATGTACTAGACGAAAACAAAACACAAACAAATATATACAAAATATAAAATTTACACACTAATAACACATCATCCTCTGATTCAACACTTTTAGAAAAATGTTTAAGTAACTCCTCAAGTCTTGTTCTTGTAGGTTGTTTTTCTTTTGAGAAGTAAGTTCGATAGAGGTCACCCGATGCTTTAGTTGAATTAATAGAGACCGAAACACCACGGTCCACCATACCCAGTATCAAAGCAACATCTCGTCTGGAGAACGCAACCGGTACACCTGAAACAATTACAATATTTAGTTATCATCAAGAATATAAGCTTGAAATTATTCCACGTTGGGTCTGAAATGATTTCAATTCAGGCCCAACGTGGGCCTGAAATTAATACATTTCAGGCCCGAGGTGGGCCTGAAATGTATTCATTTCAGGCCTACCGAGGGCCTAAACTAACTTAACTTCAGGCCCTCGGTAGGCCTGAAATGATTTTAATTCAGGCCTACCGAGGGCCTGAAGTCATTTTCACTTCAGTCCCTCAGTAGCCCTAAAATGAAATGATTAAACTTTATCAAAAACTAATCATTTCAGTCCATCTATATTACTGTCTTATCTTACTATAGATACTATAGATATTGTCTACAATTCATAACTAAAACTATTACCTGAGAATTTAAAACCTTGCGAGGTTGAATTCCAACTTTCAAATATATTAACAAAAATTCCACGGATATGCCGCAATTCTTGTATGTCCAGGAAAAAACTAAAAGGTGACCCTTTGATCTTCGCAATGTGTCGATCATTTAAAATGTCAAATTCTTCAAAAAATTGTTTAAAGTGTCCTAAAACACTGCATCAACGTAATTTTTGTCCAATGTCATCTGAATCCTACAGTTTATATACATAAAGTACAAATTTATTCAGCAAAATAATTTTAAACATGTTGACAAACTATGCAAGTTTGACCTAAGCATATCACTAACATACCTTGGTGGATAATGCCAAGGAAGAAGACGCTGAACCTCCCACAGACCTTTTTCCTGACATTATCAAATAAATCAAACGTGCAGAAACCCTAACCCCTTGGTGTATAATGTCGATCAGTCTCGACTTCAACGTTCACACTAAAACCCACCTCAGGATCACACATAAACGCTTTCGAGCAATGCCTAGGTTTTGGTTGTCCGCAGGGATTCGGGGGATGAGCTCGCGACTATATCACAGCTAGGGCACGTAGGACTGCAAGAAGTCGAGTTCTTGCGCTGAAAGAGGTTGAGAGTGAGCTTTTATCCGAAATGAAGGACTTCCATTTACGTTGTTGCGCTGAGAGAGAACGGAGAAAATTTCAACTGCTACCCATCCGAACCATAAATTTATATTTTATTGATAAAGTGGTTCGGCTGTCTCGAAAATGTGTTTGATAAAGCCATTCTTTGGCGGGAGGGGTATAAAAGTAACTTCACTATATGAGATGCGCCCTTTGGTATAATAGAAATCATGGTACTCCTTTCAATAATTACGAATAGTTGGATACGCCCTTTGGTAAATTGCCGAAATAATTATTTTTAAAAAAATAAATACAAAATATAAATTAAAAGAAAATCAAGGATGATTTTAACCGACTCATTAACTTAATTATAAGTCTGAATTAAATCTAGATATATAAATCACATAAATTATATCTTCTAATTAATATTATATGTTTAATGATATATATATATATATATATATATATATATATATATATATATATTGTGAAATAAATTATATTATTTTTTATTATCCAAGTTAAATTGTAGCGGTACGGTCCCTCTAGTCCTATCAGGCGGCTCTTTAGGTCGTGCCCTACAGTATTCCCGCTCCTGACAGTGGATTTTTGTCTTCTCCAGATTCGAACCCTAGACCTCTAGGACAAGTACTAAAGTTCCTTGAATCTGGTAGCCAAGAGTGTGGCTACCAGATTCAAGGAACCTTTATACTTGTCCTGGAGGTCTAGGGTTCGAATCTGGGGAAGATAAAAACCTACTGTCAGAAGTGGAAAGACCATAGGATACGACCTAGAGAGCTGTCTGATAGGGTTAAAGAAGTCGTGTCGCTACATAAATAGTTTTTATCATAGGTTAATGATAGTTTTTTTATAAACTCAATTAATATTAAATGAATAATATAATATTATTGAATAATTAAAAACGTTAATAAATTTAATAGGTTAAATCTAGAATAGTATCACATTAACTAATTAAGTCAAATATATTATAAAATTAACTTTAATAGAAGGTTAGAATGAGAGATATGTATTTACATTTTAGGGGGAGACAGCCGTGTCCGTCATTGCCTTCCATCCAACTATCTTTCACCCTCTATGATATATAGACTTCTTACACTATAAATACCACCTTGGGCTCATATCAAAAATTTCAAAACAATTAAGTTAAAAAATATAGTTTGGCATAAAAACTATTCAAGGTAAATAGGTTTAAAAAAATAATTTAAATAGAAAGTTAAAATATGTTAAACAATATTGAACCACAAAATTAATATTACTAAAATATTATGAATATATTAAATAAAAACTATAATTAGAAAATTTAAATAAAAGTTAAAAATAATTTGTTTTAATGAATTAGCGGTTAATGGCTAGTTCAAATCCGAGGCACTAATCGATCGATCGAGGGTTCAACTAGTAATCAGGTCATCTAAAGACCAACGAGTTATGGGTTAGGCTCATTGAGCTGGATCAACAGGTTGGTTATCGGCCCGAGCCGAATCTGATTAATACCTAATCCGTGGGCAGGTTTACTCCACCCTCACATTATTTTCCAAAATCATCTTTATTTTTGGTACTGTTATAGTAGTTACAAAATTATTATTATTGTGCAATTAACACTTCCGATCTCATAGCTACTATTCAATAAACAGTTATAATCTCTTAGTTATTATTATATAATGCTGATTAATATTGATGATAAAATAAATTATTTATATTATAGCAGTAATAATTTGTAATTACTATAATATGGTGTTGATCGTTTTCACAAGATGGATTGATAATTAACCTATACGGTATTACCATCTTGATTATAAATGAAATCTTCATCTTATATAAGAGTATGAAATACGGTAATTACAACATAACATTATTAATGTTGATCAGAAAAATGCTTACATTATAATAGTTATCAACTATAATTGGTTCATGATAGCTATTTGTATTGATGAGAATTAGATGTGTTCATGCTATAATTCATAATTAAGAGTTCTAAGGAAAAAAAAATTTAAAATAAAATATGTAGATGTGGGGATGATAGCTACTATAATATTATGAAAAATAAGGAAAATTTTAAAAAATAAAATATGCAGATGTGGGGATGAAAGTGGGGTGAGACGTCCTTTGTTATTATAAAAAATAAATAACAATAAAACGGACACTCCTGTGAAGATTTCAATAAAGATGGACGAAGCGTCCTTATGGAATAAATATCCAAATGACATTCTATTTTAATTTTAATTTTAAAAATATCACTATTAACTTTTGTTAAAACGGATACAACATAGATGAATTATTTTAATTTGATTGAAATTATTTAATATAAAATATTCTTAAACTCAATTAAAATTATCCTAATTTAATCAAAATGGCTCCAACTTAAAATTGTTTTAATATTATTATAATAAATTTAGTAAAATTATTATATGATATATAGTAACTTCATCTACAGTTCAACAATATTTTTGCTAAAGTTAGCAACTTTAGACTTTTGTTTAAAAAAAATTAATTTTGAATACAAAAGCAAGCCGGAACTGTTTTATCAAACCGTCATTTTCACAAGCCAATTACATGTCAATTGTTATTAAATTTGGTTTTATATTAATGTCGTTTTCCCATTTTCAAATAAATTATGTGAAATAGAATTTTAAAGATTTTCTATCAATCTGACAACCTAAGCATATGATGACTTGTCATATTAGTAATATTAAAATTTTGAATCTCAATAGATATGGATATTGTGAAGATCGACTTCTTAGATATAAATTCTAATAAAATATAAGATTAATTAGATATATATAGATAAATTCTTATAAACATAGTCTGTGATAATGGTTGAAGTGTCTGAAATCAATCTAGACACCTTGATGTTGAATTATTAATTTTTTAAATTTTATTAATTCTAAACATAAATCAATTAAATTTTATATATCTTTAAAATACATTTGATTCAAGTTATTGTACATAACCAAAACTACCCGGAATAAAATATAGCCCTAATATTGATTTATAATTTTAAAATAAATGTATATATTTTTTAAAATAGAATTAAATAAATTTAGATATTTAACTAAATTTTTTAGTTCTTCATCATTTTATTGTGTTGATTCTCTTGATAGTTTTTACTGTGTCGATTCTCTCATCTATGTGATTGTTGACATCGCCTCCTCATAAGTTGCCTGACTAGCATCGCTACCTCTGCGAACCACTTGTGTTGTCTTTGCCCGTCGATAAGGATGTCATTGTTGTCTATTGACGAGGACACTGTTCTCCATGGTTTGGTTATAGGGCATTGTTTGGAGGAGAATCATGCCCCCTAGGTCATTGCTCCCTCACCAGCATCATGGCTAGCATCGCCTCCTATGTAAACTGTTGACATCGCCTCTTCTGCAGGCCGTTGACGTCGCCTCCTCCGCAAACCACCAGTGACGTCTTTGTGATTGCTGCCCATTGACAAGGACACTATCTTCCATGGTTTTATTGTAGAACGATGTTCGAAAAAGAATCGTGCATCCTAGGTTGTCATTGCTCTGTCTCAGCGATGGTCGGCCTTGATTGTCGTTGGCCGCAGTCACCACCTACTCATTGTTGTCGCCTGCTTACCATCGTCATCACCTACTCACCATCGGTGTCGCCGCCTGGTCACTAATGTCATTTGCTCATCTCAGAGAATAATTTTAGAAAAAATTTATTGTTGACCTTGGAATCATGGAAAACCTAAGGCTTCAAAATCTTTTTTTTACTCCAAGTTATACTCCCTAATTGTTCAGGTGGCATGTGTTGGTGCAATCTTTGGTAGGTTAGGGTTGACCTAGTTTGACTAGGCTAGCTCGGGTGAGCTTATGTCTAGTAAGCTTAAGGTTGGATATTTCGATGTTTGATAATTATGTTTGAATATCGTATGATGTTTGAATATCGTGTGAATCAAGTGGGTCAAGGCTGACTAGAGGTTTGACTGGAAAAGACCTAGTGGGACTAGGTGAAGTCCAGGTGAATCGGGGAGATCTCACGCTGGCATGAGAAAAGACCTAGTGGGACTAGGTGAAGTCTAGGTGGATCGGGGAGATTGCACGCTGGCATGGGAGAAGACCTAGTGGGACTAGGTGAAGTCCAGGTGGATCGGGGAGATCGCACGCTGGCATGGGAGAAGACCTAGTGGGACTAGGTGAGGTCCAGGTGGATCGGAGAGATTACATGATGATAAGGTGGATGTCTACCGAGAGACTAGACCTAACTCGAGGGTTAGGCAAACCTGGTTGGGAATTAGGTTAAGTCCTAGTTGAGAGTTAGACAGGAGAAAACCAAGTTGGTCAAAGGGTTGGATTGGACACTTGGTAGAGAAGTCCTAACAGGTCACGGTTGACCAAGGTTAGGCAAGAGAACCCTAGATTTATACACACAAGTTAGAGTTGGACTCAATCGATTGGGAAATCGATTGGGGTTAGTTTCTCGCGAACAGAAGCCTTCTTAATTGATTAGGTGATCGATTAAGGAAAGAGTGAATCGATTGGGTAATCGATTGGGAGAAATGAACTGCGAGAACGGAAGCTGGTTGAATCGATTGGGTAATTGATTTAACCTTATCTTAATCGATTAGGTAGTCGATTAAGGTCTCTGGTAATCAATTGGGCAATCGATTACAGCAGTTTTGCACGAGAGCACAGAAAGGTGCTGAATCGATTCAACAATCGATTAAGGGTGTTCTTAATCGATTGACTAATCGATTAAGATTCAAAAAAATAGTCGTTGAACGGCTAAGTCTGACGTGGTAATCGATCGGGCAATCGATTAGAGAACCCTAGGCGTCGAGTATATAGGGTTTTCACGCAGGTTTGAAGCGGCATCGCTCGCGCAGCTTCGACAATTCTTCCTCCTCCTTCATTGCCATTTCACGTGAGGCCTTGGAGCTTAGTGTTGTTGCATTTCCAAGGATCAAGAGGCGATCGATTCCAAGCTTGAAGACAACAAGAAATGCAAAGAGAGCTAAGTTGTGTAAATCTTGTAAGATTTCTTTTGTATTTGCTTGAGTTTCTTGTTGTATCTTCTTGTAAGCTTGTAAGAGGTTTCTTCACCTTAAGAAAGAGATCTTTCACAGTGTATAAGAGAGTGAGGAGAGCGGATCCTTGGATTAGTCACCTCAAAGAGGTGGATACCAAGTAAAATCGAGATGTTAGCGTTGCTGATCAAGTCTTCCGCCGCAACAAATCTACAACGAGCAAAGATCGGAGCTAATCACCCCCCTCTAGCTCTCCTACCGGTCCCAACAGCAGGTATATTATATTACCAGGAATTACTAGTTACTCAAATCAAACAAGGTTGTCGTTGATAACCTACCAAGGTTTGGTAGGTTATTAGCGATAACCCTTGACCAAACGTAAATTTAGGGGTTAAGTTATAATATTCAAGCTAAAAAAAATTAAAATTAAAAAAAATTTAGATGCTCACAGGGTATAATATCTATATTTAAGTTGCCTAATAATAATTTTTTGTTTATTTTTTTAACTCGAAAATTAAGCTAATTAAAATTTTATTTTTATAGGATTTAAAGGTTGGATTATTACTTTCAAACTAAAAGAAATTATAGATGCTCACAAAGTATATATATATATATATATATATATATATATATATATATATATAAGACTTTTATAGTCTTAAAGTTGGGTGTCTATTTTTTTTTATTTTCAAATTTTAAAAATAACAATTTTAATACCATATAATGGGAGCCGTCTCAAGTCATTTTTTTAAAAAAATTATGATTAAACACTATAACCCAATTGGGAAGTCAAACTATAGGGGTTTTTTATTTTTAATTGTTTTTGCTTGAACACTATAACTCAATTGGAAAGGTAAACCCCGGACTAAAATAAAAATAAATTGTTAATGTTGGAACTATTTTTTTTAAGGTTTAATATCCAAAATGTCAAAAACAAATCAAGTTTGATAACCAAAATACCTTTTCCTCCCATAACACACACACACACACACACACACACACGGTTTTGATATGTCGCGGACGAGCACTTGTGCGCCCATACGGACCTTGGGCACCTTGAATAATTCAAGGCGCCTTGATCAATCTGAATTCAAGGCGGCTTGATCAATGCGCCTTGATCAATCCAAGGCCCCTTGGATCAATCCAAGCGCAGAGTCCTTTCTTTCTTTTTTATTTTTTTAATTTTTTTGGGATATATTTAGGGTTTAAGATTTTATGATTTAAAGGTTAGGTTATAGTGTGTTTAGGTTAATAAGATTTTTCCCCAGGGTTTAGTTGTCCTTTTGAGTTATAGTGTTCAACCAAAAAAAATTTAGATGTTTACGGGTATATTATAGGTATTTAATGTTTAAAATTTAGGAGTTAAGTTATAATGGGTTTCAGCAGGGTCGTCTTTAGGCATAGGCCATTAAGGCCTATGCCTAGGGCCTCAATTTTTATTGGGGCCCATTATTTTTTATATATTAAACATATTTTATTATATATTTTAAGAGAATGGAAAAGAATTAGGTCTTGATAAAAAATTTAAGTATCTTATTTTTAGTTAAAACTATAGATTTTATAAAAATCTTATCATAGTTCCAATGGATAGAGTCATAACGGGTTCTCTTTTTAATATTTTAAATTTAGTTTTTATTATGTATGTTATTTTATAAGATCTAATGTATTCCTCTTCAATATCTTTCAACCCTAGCCTTCTCTCGTTACATTTATTTTTTGTTAGTGACGTTTTCTCTTCTAATTAGTAAGAACATGAATTAGAATTTTTTATCTATGCAATGCAAAATAAAAAAATATTAGTCTTTTTTCGAGTTCTCCCTCTTCCCTTGACTAGCTCCCCTCTTTGTACTTCTCTCGCTCATTGATATTGGGAAAGAGAAATTACATCTAACGTTGTCATGTTGATTCGGTTGGTGCTACTATGCTCCTTGCTTAATTAAGTTCAAATGTTGAGGGATTCATCCATACTGTGTTCGATCGAAATAGAAGATTTTATTATTTTTGAGCAATAGTAAGTTAGATATCTTTATCATTTCGCTTCCTTGATAGACATTAAGTTTTGTTTTTATTTATATGTATTTACAGAAATACATTTTTTGATTTCCTTTTTGTTTTTATTCTATCATTTACAACTATTTTGGTTTAGGTGATAAAAAATATGATTTATTTTTTCTTTTGTTTTGTGCCTAAAATGACTTATTTAGATTTTAATGAATGATAATGGCTGGTTTGATCTCGTTACGATCTTCATTTTCTAAGGATTATATTGAGTTTTATCATTTTGTATATATATTATTTATTTATTTTTTGTGATTTGTGATGATGATGAGTTGAAGAAGGAAACATGATTTTTATTATTATTGTCCTATTTCATTTATTCCTATTTTGTAAGAGTTATTATTTTCGTCTTTTATTTGAGTAATTAGACATTTTTTTATCTTTCTTAGTTTTTAAACAATTCTAAATATATTTATTTTCGACTAAGTTGGTTGTCAGTTACAAGTCCGAATGAAAAAGGACGAATAAATTTTTTTTAAAACAATGTTAAAGACTTTTTTTTTTGCCTAGGGCCTTTAATAAGCTTGAGCCGGCCCTGGGTTTCAGTTAATAATATTCTTTTCTGGGATATAGTCGTCTCTTTGAGTTGTAGTGTTCAAAAAAAAAGAATTTAGATGTTTACAGGATATATTATAAGTATTTAAGATTTATTGATTTTTTTTAAAATAAAACTTTTAAAAGAAATCTGATATGAAACACGCCTCGAGTCAGTCACACACGGGTGTGTAACGTGAACTCCGCAGTGTATATTTATTTATTTATTTCAGCGGTCCCGTAAGAGCATCCGCAACCGTTTAACACCTTTAACGTTATAACACCTACCACCTCATCAAAAAGTATGAGACTCACATGCTACATATACATTAACATTAACATCTTCATTCTCTCATATTCGTTTAACATTCAACCCCCATTATTTGTGGGGTCCACATGCCACATACATATTATCTCACAGATATATTCTCTCACATATTCATTCTCTTACATAAATATTTTCTATTTTCAATTTCATTAGTAAATTTAAATGTTTATTATTTAAAATAAATAATAATAATATTTTTAAATATATTTTCATTATTTGAAATTTAAATTATTATTATAAATTTGAAATGAAAGAGTAAAACATAAAAAAAATACTTTCATATAATTTAAAAATAATATATAAATTAACATAAAGTGAAACAATAAAATACTAATTCAGGGGTTGTTATTTGGTGACCAAATATGTTCAACTAAGTCAGTACGAAGTTGGTGATGCACATGACTGTCGTGTAGTTGGGAATTTATCCAGAGATAATAATGAAATCCTCGGTTTAAGTCTTGGACAGGTTTGTGCATGTTTGTCATCTTCATCGTTGTACGAATTTGTCACATGATCTCTCTCATCTTCTACAATTATGTTATGCAAAATAATACACGCTATCATAATATGTTTTAAATTTTTTTCTATACCAGTAATAAGCTGGACCTCTAATAATTAGCCATCGAGCTTGAAGTACCCCAAATGCTCATTCAACATTTTTCCTTGCAGTCTCTTGTCTTTCCTTAAACAATCTCCTCTTGGAAAAGTCTTCACGAAAGTAGCCCATTCTGGATATATTCTATCTGTTAGATAATATATCTTCTTATATTGAGTGTCGTTAACCTTGAAATTAATCTATGGGGCATTTCCTTGTAAGACGTTATTAAATATGGGAAATTCATACAACACATTAAGATCATTACATGAACTTGCGACACTAAAGAATGCATGTCATATCCACAAATCTTGAGATGCGACCGCTTCAAGCACGATTGATGGTGATCCATGTCCTCTTGTAAATTGGTCTTTCCAAGCAATTGGACAATTTTTTCATTGCTAATACATGCAATCAAGGCTGCCTAACATTCCAGGGAAGCTGTACCTCTCATCATGCAATTGAAGAAGACGTTGAACATCATCAGCATTTGGTCTTCTCAAATATTGATCACCAAAGAGTTCAACCACATAAACGGAAAACTTAAAAAGACACTGAATGACGGTTGATTCATTCATGTGTAGGTATTCGTCATGATGGTCAATTGGGACTCCATAAGCTAATTGGCGAATCGCAGCTGTACATATTTTTGTAGTGGTGTCAAGCCTTGTCTACTCGTAACATCATCCCTCTGCAAAAAAAAATGATGAACGACTCTCAAGTGCATTCACTATACGACAAAATAAATCACTTTGCATGTGAAATCATCTTCGAAATATTTGATCTGGATACACTGAATTTGTGGAGAAATAATCATTGAAGAGTCTCACATGCCCCACTTCACATTTCTTTGGATGAACCTTTTTCTTCGCCGCATCTTGTTATTACTTTGATATGCTTCACTTATTTGTCGGCTTTGTTGAAGTATCAATGACATTAGCTCATTTCCTGGATAATAACCTTCATCAACATCTTCAACATGGACTTCATCTTCACTTATCGAGTCGGACGTGGTGCTACTTGAAGATTGAGACATATTTGAAGGAAACAAATTCAGAGTTAATGAAGAATGACGAATTGTAGAGCACAATGATCGAAGAATGAAGAATGAAGAGGAAACGAATTCGTCAACTACTTGGAGAATGAAGAATTGTAGAGCACAAGGTATCTATTTATTTGTTTTTGTCAATGACCATATTCTAACAGCTATATTACAACGACTATATTTCAACTGCCATATTCCAACGACTATATTCCAACGGCTAGTTTGCAACGGTTATATTAATTAACCAGAAATTATAAATGAAATTAAGAAAGTAAAATAATAAGAAATTACATTAATTGAAAATTACACTAATTGAAAATTACAATAAATGAAAATTATATATTCCTTCTTTTTTTAATCTCTTAATATAGATATTAATGGATGATAAATTGTTCGTGTCATTTGTGAGACATCTTTTAAAAGGATTGTATATTCCTTTAATTGAATTTTGGTTAAGACAACCTTTGCTTTCATTTCAACATCTTTTGTTTTCATCTCATCAACTTTGAGTTGTTTTTGTTTCATTCCAACTTTAGTCATTTTTATGCTTGTATACTCAGTAAACTTTGCAAACATATTATCCAAATTTATTGTCATACCTTTAATATCTGATTTCATTTTGCCTTTCCCTTTTCTTTTTTTTTGTCTTCTAACCCATTGGACGAGTTTCTTCTTCATTTAAGTCTACATGTAGACTAGCATCTTGGTTAGATGAGGTGTTGCTTGCTCCCGACTTTGAGGTTCTTGCCTTCTTTATGCTAACAACATGATCAACAAACTGTGGAGTAAACATTAGACGGTCTTTTACTATCCTCCATGCATGCTCAAGATTAAATGCAATGTCATTATTTTCTTCACGATATTTTTCATACACAAACCGCAATATATCTTCATCACTGTGGTCGCTACGATACGCACTATAAATGCTATTGTAATTTGCGTTGAAGTGATATACCTTTTTTTGTATAGTATTGTGTCAGTGCGATCGTATGATACTTGCATTTCTGTTGGGTGTAGTTTGAGGACGATTCACATTGTAGTAGCTAGCAACATGACCCTAGAAAGCATCCATCTTCTGATCATTGTCGATGATTGGATCGTCGCTGATAGTAACAAATAATCTGGCCAAAATTTCGTATTAAGACTTATTCCATGTTGATCATTTTCTTCTACCCGCAGCGCCAGAATCCACCTTCTCTGAATTAACAACTTCAATTGGAGATTCACGGGCGGACACTTGATTCTCTGGAATAAAAGTCGGAGTAAATGGATCACTTTCCATTGGAGATATAAAAGGCATGTCGGTTGCAGGTGGATTGGATGAATAATTGTATGGATATGGATTATTTGAATAATTAGGTGAATATGAACCATATGAGTTATTTGGTGGGTGTGGATTATGTGAATAATTTGGTGGATATGAAAAATATGGATAATTTGGTGGAGTTTGAGAATTTTAGGAAGAAGTATTTTTTAAAAAAATTCTAAAAAAATCACCATTATTTTCATCCATTTTGGAAGAAAATACTAGAGAGGAGATTTTTAGAAGGAAGGAGGAAGGTGTTTGAAGATTGGAATGAGAGTGATTGAGAGGGAGGTGCTTGAAGATTGAAATGAGAGTTGTAAGATGATGAGTATTTATAGATGAAAATTTATTTATTTTTTATTAAAATAATCGTTTGTGACTGTTTTATAATCGTTGTGAACGTTTACTAGCTGTTTAGGTGACCGTTGTCGATTTTTAATCGATTACGGCTGCCTTAATAGATTAAAGACATCCTTAATCGCAATTCAGGGGTGTCCGGAATCGATTGGGGAGGATGCCCAATCGATTAGGTTGAGGATGTCATGTCATGACGTGATGAACGCGTTCATCGCATTAGCACGTTAATTCATCGTGTTAGCATTTTAACACGCTTGTCATAATGACTTTAACACGAACGTTATATTAATCGAGCATTATAATATTTAATTAACACACTATTATATGTGTCCTAAATAAGTCGATACTTATTTATTTCAGCGGTCCACGATAAACTGTCATTTTCCCCGTAAGTAGGTCAGATGGCGACCGAGGACAAAAACAAGAGTTTTATGTTGACACGAAACGTTAGTTGCAAATGTGGCCTCAACTGCTTCATCGTGACCTTGACAACTAATGAGTTAGTGGCAGCTCTTATTTATGAATACAATTATTCTATTTATTTTTATATTAACTTAATTAAAAATATTTAAATTTAATCAAAAAAATATCAAAAGCAATACCACCCGGTGGTGGTGGAAGTGATCATCTTAAATTTTTTTTAAGGAAATCATGAAAGTTTATTTAATCTTAATCAAACAATTTTTATAGATAAAAATATGAAATAATCTGAAACATTAGCTGTCAATGATGACAAAGCTTACACGCACACCAACTTGATTATACTCGATCAGTACTATCGTAACAATTTATAGCTGCAATTGATTATAATTTTAATTTTATTTAATCCAAATTAAAATAATTTTAATTAAATTTAACTAAATTAATAAAAAAAATGTTAATAGAATAATAATTTTGATTAAGTTAAACTAGTATTTAATATTATAATAATTTTATGATGAAAACTATGCTCAGTACTATTTTTATTTAAAAAACACGCTCACCTTTTTAATTTTACCCTTTATTCTGAATAACTCTTTTCTGTTTTGGGCCAAATTAACAAAATCAAACAGCACAACACAAGCACAGCAATTAGGCTTCATAGATGCAAATAGTAATTGGGCCTTTTTAGCAAACACTACCCACTCTAGGACTCCGGCCAGCATCGCATGCAATCTCGAACCGCTACGGGTCGCAAATGAAGGGAGCGTCCGCATTCTCGTCGCTGCAATAGAGCCCTGGCCGCTGCGTGAACCCTTGCTTCTCCAGCATCTTCCTCGCTCGGATCACCAGCTTCCGGTTCGAGATCTCGCCGCCGTTCTCCTGGAGGATGCTCTGGATCGCGTTGCTCAAGGCTCCGTACGCCCCCCCGCCGGCCGGATTCGCGTCCGCCGAAGTTTGGTCTGATTGGCATCCGCTGACCAATATCCCGTTGTCCTGGCGTTCGCCGTGCTTGCCGCTGCTCGCGTACACCTCCTCCGGCTTTACCTCCTCGTCGTCGTCCTCCTCGCCGCCTAGTTTCTGCGTCAGGAGTTCCTGAGCCAGGCCCCCGACGATGCTCAAGAATCCGCCGCTGCCCTCGCCGTCGTTGCCGTGTCGGTGGAACTTGTGGAGCAAGAACTTCATGAACTTCTTCACTTTCGGGCTGGCGTCGTCGCCGAAAACCTCGAAGAGAGTCGGCCGGATCTTGCCCACGTCGATGTCGTCCTTCCCCGTCTTCTGCTTCAGGAGCTCAAGAAAGGTGGAGAGTGGCAAGGATCGGCTCTTGAAATAACCCTCGCCGCCGCGTTCCCGGTACTCGCGCTCGGCGGCGGCCCCGTCGTCGCCGCCTATGAGGCGTCGACCTTCATGAGGAAGGTGGATACCGCGCGACTCGAATGCTTCGTGCACAGCGTGCTTTAAGAAGGATCTGAAGCCGGAGCCGGAGCCGGAGTCGGAACTCTCTTCCGCATGGTCCCCGTGCTTACTGCTCTCGCCGATCTGCTCCTTGGCGTGGTTGATGAGGCCGCCGCTATGGCAGGAGTCGGAGACGATGGTAAGCCGGCAGCCTCGAGGTACTTTGTCCACAAACCCTCTAAAGTCATCATCTACATCCCAACTCCCATAAAAAAAATCACAAACTCAATGGTCAACTCCCCAAATCCCTAATTTAGACAGGAGGAGGAAGGCACTCACATACCAGTGATGAGATTCATATCGCAAGGAACGATGCACTCGTCGTAGCCTGTATCATCATCCTCGCCAGTCTCAGCAGGGAGGCGGGTGCCATGGCCACTGTAGTGGAAGAAGAGATAATCGCCGGGCTTGGCGGCGGAGACGAGGTCGCCGAGGGATCGGCGGATGTTGGCGCCGGTGGGCTGAGTGTAGGACTTGTCGGTGTCGATGAGGACGGTGATGTCTCGGTCGTCGAAGCCGAATTGCTCCACCAAGGAGCGATGCATCCGGTTGACGTCGTTGATGCAGCCCTTGAGTTCGGCCTTGGTGCCCGGGTAGTTGCAACCCACCAACACCGCCCTCTTAGTCGCCATGAATCTCTTCCTCTCTCCTCTCCTTTCCTCTCCTCTCCTCGCTTAGACGTTGCAGATAGTGTGCTTCTCCTGCAGCTTTTGGTTCGTCAATGATTATGAGTGGAGATAGGGACAGGCTGGCGTAGGGTAATGGATTGGTGGTGGGAACGGGTATAAAATAAATATTATTTCGGGCGCAACCAATCAACCATCCACAGCAAACGGCAATATTTTAATGTGTTAAAAATTTTACGCATGGAAAGTCTGAAGAATTGGATTAAGGATAGGATGGCGTCGGCTGTGTATGCCAGGTAAGCAAGACAATTTCTTCTATTATTGAATGTTAATAATGAACACCTACTAGATTATACCTTTGTTATTTGCCAACTTAGACTTTCAATTCTACAACACACAAAACATGCTAGGATCAAAGTTTGATTAATTCCATTGCTATCTAAATTATATTAAAATTTCCTTATTTTCATTAAAAGACATTTATTTTCTAAAATATTGTTTAAAATAATAAAAAATTAGCCTAGCCCATTATAAAAAAAAAGTTGGGAGTATTTTTTATATGTTATTTAAAAAAGTTGAGTGTAGTCTTTAATAAATCGTTGAATACATAGGTGATATTTTTTTAATTATTATTATTTAGATATTAATTTTAGAAATTATCGATCTGATTTTATGAAATTTTTTCATGTATAAATTTTAAAATGCAAATGGTGGATTATTGAGTAGGCTCAATATTTTAGATTTTTTTTTCATCCCATCAAAGAAAATAATCCTACAATATATTACAATTAAGAATTAAATTGTGAAACCTTAACTCGGATAATCTCTCAGTTAATATTCACAATTTAATTCTTAATTGCAGTATATATATATATATATATATATATATATATATATATATATTAGAGTAAGCCGATGGTATCACTTATTCCAAATGGTCCAATATCACTGGTCTTGTGTGATCTTTCATTGCCCATAATAAGGAGGTGGATGATCCTTTACTCACACATGGCCACCAAAGTTTGACACGATAAGCATTTTAATGGACATTCTTGGATAATTTTGTTTGATATATAAATTTATAATACATGAGTATATAATACTACAGCAAATACTAGATAAAATTATATATATTACCTTCCATATATTTATACACATTATCAATGATGGAGATAGAAAATTGATAACCTTTGGATTGATGGGATAAAAAAGTCGGAAATGATATGCAGCGTGAATAACTTACGCGAAACGCTCAGCGAAACAGTCAGCAAACCACATGGCAAGTGAGTTCGTGGCTGACAAAGCAAACCCACGCGACGTCGATGCGAGAAAAACCCTAAAGCGAAAGAAGCCGCTGTCTCAATCCCTTCTCGATGTGATCTCCTTCCGCCCCCTTCGGCGCGAGAAAAACCCTAAAGCGAAATGCCAGCGTTTGTCGCGCCATCTTGTGCCCCCTTCCGCCCTCTTCCTGCAGCGACACCTTAATCCCCTTTTTCACACGATCTTGTGCGTCGCCGGTATCGGCATGAGGTTTCTTCTTGCGCCGCTGATCTTGTGTGCCACCAGCATCGACACGAGGTTTCTCCTTTCCAGAGTGAAGACGCGATCCACCAGCCCCCTCCAGCGCTTCACCGACCCAAGCGCAGCCTGTGCGCTGCCTCGTGTTGGATTTGCTTCATCCGACATCAAGTGTACATGCCATCTTATTCCTTTTTTTCGTGCGATCGCCATCACCTATCGAGATAAATTCAATTCATTTTTTTTTGCAAATTGAAGAACAAAAATGATTCTGTCCTTTATTGCCGGTTACACTTTCTTGCTTTTGGCACTAGATCCAATCTACTTAAGTGTTATATCCAATGTTAGATATATTATCTACTGAATTGTTCGCTTAAAACATTCTTTCTTGCTTGATGTTTGCCAATAATTATTTGGTTTGAATTTAGGTTATAATTTTGTTATGGAGCAAGAACTATTAAATGAGGGTGATGTGCAAACGTTGGGTGATTCGTCAAATTCAATTGCATTTGATATTCCACAAGTTGGGATGCAATTTTCATCTGAACAAGAGGTTCGTGATTTTTACAAATTATATGCACAAGAACTTGGGTTTGGTATTTCAAAGCTAGGTTCCAAAAAAGGAGATGATGACAAATTAAAATATTTTTCATTTGGATGCTCTAAAAATGGTCAATCCGTTCCTAGAGTGAAAAATTCATTTTATCCTAGACCTTGTGCCAAAATGGATTGCAAAGCAAAGATTAATCTTACAATTCTGAATGATGGAGTATGTGTCATCACTAGTATTCAACTTGATCACAATCATGCATTAAGTCCAAGGAAGTCAAGACATTTTAGATGTAATAAAGTGTTAGATTCTCAAACTAAGAGACAATTAGAGTTGAATGATCAAGCGGAATAACTTTGAGTAAGAGTTTTCAATCATTTATTGTTGAAGCTGGTGGCTATGAAAATTTATCATTTGATGAAAGAAAGTGTAAAAATTATATGGCTGAAGCACGGAGATTAAGGCTTGGGAATGGTGATGCAGTAGCTTTGAATAATTACTTTTGTCGTATGCAAAGTAGAAATTCAAATTTCTTTTATGTGATTGGCGTACATGAGGATTCTCGTATAAGAAATATATTTTGGGCTGATGCCAGATCTAGGGCTGCATGTGATTCTTTTCTAATGTTGTTACATTTGATATTACATATCTTAGCAATAGTTATGATATGTCATTTGCTCTGTTTGTTGGAGTAAATTATCATGGTGAATCCATATTACTTGGTTGTGGTTTGATATCCAAAGAAGATTTTGAAATTTTTATTTGGTTATTTAAATCATGTTGACATGCATGAGAGACGAGCTCCATGAGCTATTATTACGGATCAATGCAAAGCCATGAAAATTACAATTCTTAAGGTATTTTCGGGCTCTCATCATCGTTTATGTCTGTCACGCCCCGAGAAGCCGCTCGTCCGATACCGACCGGACTGCCACTCACTCGACCGACGGACAATTCGGAAACCTAACCGCTACGACCATCCCAGATGATTGTACCTCAGCCTAGAGGGCTGGAACAACTGTCTGCAATTAACAGAAACGAACATGACGACAAAGCTGCGTACCGGTACGACTTACGACAAAACCAAAACAAAATCGAGGCCTCCATGGCACACAAAAGTACAACTATCCTGCCGTAACATAGACGTCACAAAAGAGTATAACATACCAACAGTGGAAATGAAAAGAAATACAATGAATAAAAGAAACGGGTACCAACATGTACCCCAACCAAAAGACAGGCGAAAATCGTCTCGGAGACACATGAACTGGGACAGGCTGCTAAACAATCCAGACGATCATCCTGATAAGAGAAAAACATAGCCAACGGGGTGAGTCCTAAGAACTCAGCGAATACAGTCTAATGTGCATAGGAAGAAATAATAGCAGTAAGTCACCGTCTATCTATCTATCCTAGTACTGAAGATAACTGCAGTAACAAGAAGTGCAAACTGAACCATAAGCTGTAAAGGAACTACATACCTACCTGCGTCGATCCCAAACCCGGTAGTATGCATGTCAACCAAGTGCAGCAATCAAGTGCAGCAAAGACAATCATATGCATCAATGCACAGTATGCTCATGATGCAGCATGGGTCACCCCTGACGCCTCGGTCAATAATGCACACGCGGGACCATATGGGTAGGGCTGTGACCTGGTCTTCCCTGCACGAACAGACGGTCGATAATGCACACGCGAGACCGAATGGGTAGGGTCGGAGACCATAAACGTACCCCACCATCGGGTGGAGTAACGCTCTAAACGTCCCTTGCTATCATCGGATAGGTAGGACGAGTAGCAAGTACGACGACCCATCTCAACCTCCAGGGAGTCAAAGGTCGTCCCCTATGCTACGTGCAATAATGATACATGTCACTATCCCATGCATCAATCACTATCTATCCCTACTGTCATCTACATGATATGCAGTAGTCCAGATAACCGGTATGCACCAATACCTAAATCCTAGCGTAAGGTATAAGGTAAACTATGCATCATCAATCCATACAGATATAGTAAGCTGTAAAGCTAACGGATACAACTACCGAAGCAAAAGCACAGAGATAACAATATCAGGTATCCCTACTGCTAACTATGTCTAGCTATGCATAAACAGAAGTACCCGCCTCGATACGAAGAAGTCCAAGCGCCGAGATCCCCCGTCCAAAATAATAGCCGCGATGAAGATAGCCGCGACACTCAATATCCTGCATCAAATATAATATTAGCTATATGCACAAAGTAACTAGCTAATCAAAATCCCTAAGTCATTTTAGGGTTATCCTACTACCGAAGTCATTTAATTAACTCTAATTAAATGGCCAATCTCATGTATCGAATCTAGATGAATTTAGGTTTAGCCCAAGCCCCACCTAAAATTCCGATTAAGCTTCCTTGAGCCCCTCTCCATATGTTGCCCACGGAAACAAAAGAATCAACCAAGGAAACCCTAGGAAATTCTCAATCTCACAATCTGATCAGACATATAACACCCGGTACAACAAAATACTCATCAAATCCAAATGCCTCAAGAACCTACTCACCATCGCATAGCATAAACCAAGCATTAACAGAACCAGATCAAACTAAATTCCACAGAACACCTAACAACCATAATCCAAGCTAACAAACTCATCGAAATCAAACACTCAGCAGCCCACCTCACGGTATCAAACAGAAACCAAAACCAATACAGATGGAGAAGATAGCAGCTATTTAGAACTAAGAAGATGCCAATTACAAGATCCCTAATTCAAACAACCACTACTTTGCTCCTTACCTCAGATGTCAATGGCGTCCTTGGCTCCAAATCCGGCAATCCCGGTAGCCGATCAAATGAACTCAAGACCCAGCCACCACCTGGAACCAAACATCAACCCTTAGCTCTTCATCCAATCGAATCAACTACCCTCACCAATCCGATACGTGATCGAGGTAAGGGACTCACCAGTAGTCGAGAGGGATAAAGAAAATCGGCAAGGTCTCGCTCCGACGAGGTCAGAAAAGGAGCAGACTCGTCGCTCCGTGACCCTGATCGATCGCCCACTGTAAGGCTCGACGAAGACCGAAGCCGGAGGAAGAAGATCACGAGTCGAAACCCATGAGATTGAAGAAGAAGAGGAGGTCGATGCGCTAAGATTGCTTGGCGGCGACTTAGGGCTTGCGATGAAGTGTTTCGGTCAGACGCTCGGCTGGCTGCGGCGGAAGGCAAAGAGAAGAGCTGGGATCGAAGAGGCGTGCTGCGGCTTAGGGCTTGATGTAGAGAATGAAGAAAAGAGGAAAGGATGGCTGCGGCGCAGGAAATAGGTTAGATCGAAACTTATAAGTGGCGTGTCTTTTTGCCAATAGCCCCTCTGCTCTTGGCAAATTCCGAAAGGCCCCTTTTTGTTTTAGGTATTTTAACATTCTCCCCTACTAATAAAAATTTGGTCCCCAAATTCTACTATCTAGTCAGGCCAGGCACGCTCATACAGTAGAAGATACTGAACAACAGGAATACAGTATAAACACTGAATGAAATAACTCATACGTACCTCAAACAAATAGGTGGGGGTAGCGAGCTCGAATGGTATCCTCGAGCTCCCAGGTCGCCTCGGCATCCGAATGGTGCTGCCATCCGACTTTAACCAGCCGGATTGTTTTGTTCCGCAACTGACGCTCCCCGTGCTCCAAAATCCGCACCGGAACCTCCTCGTAGGTAGCATCTGGCTGCAGCGAACCCGGTACCTCAGATAGAATGTGTGCTGGGTCGGCCACGTATCTCCTCAGCATAGAGACGTGGAACACATCATGCACTCCGGCCAATGAAGGAGGAAGTGCCAGACGGTAAGCTACAGCTCCGATCCGCTCCAGAATCTGGAAAGGTCCAATGTACCGCGGGGCCAGCTTACCTCTAAGTCCGAATCTCTTCACCCCTTTCGTGGGTGAGACACGAAGAAAAACATGGTCGCCTGTCGAGAACTCCAGAGGTCTCCGTCTCCGATCAGCGTAACTCTTCTGGCGGTCCTGTGCCTCTGACATCCTCCGTCTAATAGTGCGTACAAGCTCTGCCTCCTGCTGAGCTCTCTCTGGTCCTAGCAGCTGGGCCTCTCCAACCTCCTCCCAGAGGGTGGGTGTCCGACATGGCCTATCATACAACGCCTCAAACGGCGCCATCTGAATCGCCGAATGATAGCCGTTGTTGTAGGCGAACTCTACCAAGTGTAAATGATCCTCCCAGCTGCCTCCGAAATCTAGAACACATGATCTCAGCAGATCCTCCAATGTCTGAATCGTACGCTTTGACTGACCGTCTGTCTGTGGGTGAAATGCTGTGCTGAACCGAAGGTCTGTCCCCATGGCCCTCTGCAGGCCCTGCCAAAAACGGGAGGTGAATCGAGGATCTCTGTCCGATATAATGCTCAGGGGTACTCCGTGCAATCTGACGATCTCCCGGCAATATAACTCCGCTAACTTGTCGAGAGGATCCGTCCTCCGAATAGCTAAGAAATGTGCCGATTTGGTTAATCGATCAACGATCACCCAAATCGCATCGTGACCCCTCCTAGTCCTGGGCAGTCCCACCACAAAATCCATCGTAATGTGTTCCCATTTCCACTCGGGAATGGGAATCCTCTGTAGTAACCCAGCAGGTCTCTGGTGCTCTGCCTTAACCTGCTGGCAGACGAGACATCTAGCAACAAAACTCGCAATGTCCCTCTTCATGTTGTTCCACCAATAGGAACGCCTCAAATCCCGATACATCCGGGTACCGCCTGGGTGTATAGCGAACCGCGAACGATGAGCCTCCTGTAACAACTCCTCCATGACTGGATGCGACTCTGGCACACATAGTCTCCCTCGGAAAAACAGGATGCCCTCATCGTCCCGCATAAAGTCAGACGGCTGCCCGGCGGAAATGCGACTGCCCAGAGATTGCAGATGCGGGTCACTGGCCTGCGCCTCTCTAATCCTAGACCTGATAGCTGACTGCGCAACCATAGTCACCAGCAAACCCCTCTCTGTCTGGGACCGCTCCTCTAAGCCCAACTCTGAAAAACTCTGGATCAACTCTGTGACAATCACCCGCTGACAGGCTAATACTGCTCTGGTCTTCCTACTCAGTGCGTCCGCTACCACATTGGCTTTCCCAGGATGGTAGCCAATGGTGCAATCATAGTCCTTCAGGAACTCCATCCATCTCCTCTGTCGAAGATTCAGCTCTCGCTGAGTGAAGAGATACTGAAGACTCCGGTGGTCCGTGAAAATCTCAAAGGTGATCCCGTAAAGAAGATGCCTCCAGATCTTCAACGCGAAAATAATAGCAGCCAACTCCAAGTCGTGAACAGGATAGTTCCTCTCATGCTCTTAAGCTGCCGAGAAGCATAAGCGACCACCCGTCCATGCTGCATGAGCACTGCGCCAGTCCCAGAAAAGATGCATCGGTATACAAAGTGAAACCCTGCTCTCCAGACGGCAGTACCAGAACTGGCGCAGATACAAGCCGCTGCTTCAGCTCCTGAAAGCTGGTCTCGCATGCCTCGGTCCAAACAAACTTCACGCCCTTTCTGGTCAGGCGTGTCAGTGGTGCGGCAATACTAGAAAACCCCTCGACGAAGCGTCGGTAATAGCCAGCTAAGCCCAGAAAGCTGCGCACCTCGTGAACTGACTTAGGCTGCTCCCAACCGGTGACAGCCTCAATCTTCTGTGGGTCGACAGAAATGCCCCTGCTGGACACAATATGGCCGAGAAAACCCACGGACGATAACCAGAAAGCACACTTACTGTACTTCGCATAGAGTCGCTCCCGCCGAAGCGTCTCCAAGACGATGCGAAGGTGCTGAGCGTGCTCCTCTGACGAACGAGAATAGACCAAAATGTCGTCTATAAATACAATGACGAACCGATCCAAGTACTCCAAGAATACCTGGTTCATGAGATCCATGAACACTGCAGGCGCGTTGGTGAGCCCAAATGGCATCACCACAAACTCATAGTGCCCGTATCGGGTACGAAATGCTGTCTTCTGGATATCAGAATCTCTGACCCTCAGCTGATGATAACCTGATCGCAGATCTATCTTTGAGTACACTGATGTATCTCTCAACTGGTCAAACAAATCATCAATCCGTGGTAAGGGGTACTTGTTCTTAATAGTGACTGCATTCAACTGTCGATAATCGATGCAAAGTCGCATAGAGCCATCTTTCTTCTTCACAAATAATACCGGAGAACCCCATGGGGATACGCTGGGTTTGATGAAACCCCTGTCCAACAGCTCCTGGAGCTGAACCTTTAGCTCATCCAGCTCCTTCGGTGCCATCGGATACGGAGCCTTTGATGCCGACCCTGTCCCTGGAATCAGGTCCATAGAAAACTCCACTTGCCTCTTGGGAGGCAACCCTGGTAGCTCATCTGGGAAGACGTCAGAAAAGTCTCGGACCACAGGAACATCTGAGATCTGAGGGCTGCTGCTGACATCTGTACTGATCAACGAGATCAGAAATCCCCGGCATCCCTGTGACAGAAGCCTCCGCGCCTGAAGAGCGGTGATGACTGATATACCATCATCCCGAATGCCAAGGAAATCCCACGAGGGTTGGCCAGGAGGTCGGAAAGTGACCACCCTCGAATGGCAATCGACAGTAGCATGGGAGGCCGTCAGCCAATCCATGCCAAGGATGATGTCAAACTCGATCATATCCAATACTGAGAGATCCACGGTAAGGATGACATCACCAAAATCTAGAGGACACCCCTTGGCCTCCTGGGTGACCTCCAATACCTCTCCGGAAGGTAGGGACACAGACAAAGGCTGTGCCCTAATCGTCGGTAACCTACAGACTTTGCTCAAGAACAGCCGTGATATAAAGGAATAGGTACTACCGGTATCAATAAGTAATTCTGCAGAATGTGCATAAAGGGAAGTGGTACCTTGGAAAACAGAACCATCAGCTCGCTGAGCCTCCTCTCGGGTGAGTGCATACACTCGACCCGTCTCAGGTGGCGGTGGGGGTAAAGCAGGTACCGATGGAGGCTGTGGTGTAGAAACTCTGGAAGACTGCTAAGCCAGATACATCGCAGGCTGATGTCCGGTATGAGACTGCTGCTGCGGTGCCACAACGGGGTGCTGAGGGATCGCTGATGAATAAGTATGCTCGGGGCCCTGCCCGAACATATAGTACACATGCACGGGCGGAGGGGCGGTCGGCTGAGTCCGCGAAGAAGTCCGTGACCCCCGTCCCCCGCGCTGTGCTCGTGCCGGACCCCCACGCTCTCCCTGTGATGCGACTCCGGATGTTGTATCTTGTGCCCTTCGAGCACAATCGCGACTCCTATGTCCGGGTAACTGACAGTGAAAGCAAACCGCCTGCTCCAGCGTACACTCGGACCTATCATGCCTCCTGGAACCACACTGCATGCAACGGTGCCTAACGTGGGTGCTCCGATCATGCTGAGAAGTCTGGGAGGAGTCCGTCGTCGTATGTCCGGATTTCTGAGACCCAGATGTAGCCCCAGAAATCTCCTGCCCTGGCTGACTCTGCCTGCCTCGCTTTCACGAGGTCTGCTGTGGCTGAGGCTGAGCTGCATCAGAAACTGGTTGCTTATCCTTTTTCTTGTCCCCGAACAGTCGCTGTCGAGTAGACTCAATGATAAGGGCTCGCTCCAACGCCTGTCGATATGATGTAATGTCGCAGGTGCCCAGCTGAAGCTGAATATTCGAGGCCAGCCCTCGAATAAAATGCATCCTCCGCTCCCCATCGTTTGCGACTAACAGGGGGCAATACTCCGCCAATCGGTTAAACTCCGCATCATACTCTAATACTGTGCGATCCCCCTGCTGGAGATGCAGAAACTGCTCACGATGAGTCATCTAATATGCTGCGGGAAGGTACTTCTGTCGAAAGGCCGCTCTAAACATATCCCATGTAATCGGCAGCTCGCCAAAGATGGTCTGCTGAGCCGTCCACCAGGTCGTGGCCCGCTCTCGCATGTGGTAGGTCGCCAAGCCAACCTTCTCCCAGTCGGAGCAGGACATATATGAGAAGGTATCCTCCACAGTGCTAAGCCATGATTGGGCTACGCCCGGATCGGTCCCTCCGTGGAACAATGTGAACCTGCCCTTCACGGATGCAGCCAATGCTGGAATCCGTGATCTGTCCATGATCCGGCCCTCAGGGGCCGCTGGTACCTGGCGAGCCCATATATACTAGATTAATTTGTCACGAAATGTATGGGCTCATCAAATTTAAATATCAATGAATTGCTGCTGGAAACCCTTTTTACAATCAAAAGTATGAAAATGTAATATAGGGGCCACAGGTCGTATTTTTCTCGGGGCTAGTTGACGTTGTTCGATTCGCGCTTGTGTTTATGTGTCGTTTGTGTTTTTGGGTTTCGAATAAAGATTTGGGTTCTAAATAGAAATGGAATCACCATGACAATAAAGGAAAACTCAACCATGGATCTGAACAAGTGATAGCAAGTTATCATTCAATCAAAAGGACCACTTATTCATCTAAAGAACTTAAGCAATTTTTAGAAAGTGAATCTGATCTCAAATTCAGCAACAAATACGAAGCAAAGATGCAACAAAACAGTGGATACAATTTTCAGAAGCAAGCCGACTTAGATCAAATGCTATCTATGAAAATTCAGCAATCAAGCTTTGGACAATCACTACACATCTAGCTACAAAGTCCAGAGGAAAACCAATGCATACAAACTCAAGGATTCTGAAGATGATATCAATAGACTTCAGTAGCTGTCCTACACCAGAAAAACTGGTGAAAATCTGATACAAATCAGTATTCTAACAACTTGGCACACAAGATGAAACTCTTGTGCCAAGGGTTGAAACTTTGTGCCAAAAACTGATTCTATCAGTTCGGCATGAAACTATTGAGCAAACTTGGAAAGAACAGCTCTAAATGAAGTGATGTGTCGGGATAAATGAAGAATTCAGGCTCCAATTGAGTGACTGATCAAATCAGATTATGGAAGGGACTTGACACAACCCAAAATCAGCAGAAATTTCAGGAATGTTGAGGAATTTCAGAAACTGCAAGTTGCAGTAATAAACTGCGGAATGTTCAGAAATACAGTGGAGAATTTCGGCTACAAGTTGGGTGCAAAGATAAACAACCTACTGCTGTGAAATAGTCGGATGTGAAGTAAACAACTTGGGAGCAAAATCCAGGAGCAAATTGGTGCAGAACAAGAAAAATTTCAGACACCAACTGCTGTACAGAACAACTTCAATACAGAAATGAAATGCAGTTGATCAATTGAAAACGAATGCAGAGATTTCATTCAGCCAATTGAAGCAAACAAACTAATATGTAGTCGAGATCAATTGTCCCAATCTAGTGTTCAGACATGAAGTTGATACGCATGGCAAGATTCTGATACGCAGCATGAATTACAGAAATTTCAGAAATGAAGAAAAACAGGGCTGATACGCAAGCTAAGCTAAAAACTGAAACCAAGTTGCAGGCAACTAAATGCTAAGTTCTATGCTCACTAAACAAGCATCTACCTAGCTCGAATGCAGAATTAAACAACTTGTATCAGAAACTACAAGAAAAATGCAGAAATGGAAATGGCATGAAATCTGACTTTGGCACGCATCAATAGAACTGCAGGAAACTACACTTAAATGCTATGCTATCTAAGCAAACTATCTAACTAATTCGAGAGCAACAATTCACAATTAAACAGCTCAGAAAAATTCAGAAAACAAGTAATCTGAGACAAACTCAGAAACTGAAAGGAATTGCAGAAATGAAATGGTACGCAAGCTGGGAATTGGCACGCAAGCTAAAAACAGAAATTAAACTGTAAATTGGTCTATTTGTTCACTAAACAAGCTTCTAAATCTACTTAACCTGAAGATTAAAACTAGATTAAGCTAAACAATTCAGAAAACTTGAACTAAGTGGCTGATAAAACTGCAGATACAGAAAACAGGACAGAAATCAAATTACAGCTATGAAACATTGAAATTAAACTATTTAAGCTACTCCTCAACCATTCCTCAACTCAAGAGCTCCTTGGTCGTCAATCAAGGGAGAACCTCGGACCCGCAAGCTCCGCAAATCAGTGAGAATCGCCTCAGCTACCGAATCTGATCAGATCACTGCCCAAACTGAATTCAGCTTCCAATTTCATCAAACTCGCTGTGGTGGCTCGCGATTGGGATTAGGGAGTGACCAAAACCTTCCAGGGAACCCCTCTGGTCAGCTCGGATGTAGTGGAAGTGGAGCACAGCTGAGCTCGCTGAAATCGGATAGCAAGCTGCCGAGACCTCGCGCAAACTGGCTATTGAACAGAAAATCAATCGGAAACCTCACCAAGAGCTCTCTTCACTGACCTAACTCTTGCTTTGATGATGGATTTGAGGGATCGCGCCTCCTTGATGAAGAACTAGCTAATGAAACAGTGAAGAAAATGAAGAAGGAAACAGCTGCGGCGGAGACGCGACGAGGAGAAGCTGCTGGGAAAATCTGATTAAATAGCTATCAATGGACGGTTGTGATTAATTTGAGAAATCCAACGGTTGATCTTCATCTGATCTGACCCAAACTTTGAGGATGTTGATCTGGGGTCAGGATCTGCCTTGTGGTAGCTCGGATCCTCCAGATATGCAACGGATGGTCCAGATCAACTCTATCTGTGAATGGACGCTCTAGAGCCCTCCTTGCTTGATCCAACGGTTGATTTAGCTCCGATTGGGATGAAACTTTCAGATCTTGATCATAGAGCTTGATCAACCCTAACCCTAGCTCGGATTGCTTCAGATCGTCCCGGATGGCTCAGATCTAGCCGCTCTTGAATTGGACGGCCCGGATTAATCGTAGGCTTGATAATTCGATCCGGTTCACATCCGACTCAAGTTTGACCCAGTATGCCCTAGGTCCAGGATCCTTTCATGCCTACAAAGATATATCAGAAAATTAGTGGCCAAATAATCTAAAAAATGTGTAAATTTGCAATTAAGTCCAAAATAAGAGGAAATCCTAAAACCTAGGGTAAAATCACAAATAAGCAATAAAAACATAGGTCAAACATGGATTTTAACATCTAAAATAATCACAAAAATGGTATTTATCAACTCCCCCACACTTAACCTTGAGCGTCTCGCGAAACAACTAAATATGTATCCCTTAGGTTTTCTAAAGCATAATTAGAAGCAAATGAAAAGAAATTACCTAAGGTTGTCAATTCTCATAAATCTAAGCTCTATGGATTAGTATCTTGTCCTTAAATCAACAACTTAGCCTTTTCATCTATCATGAGTCATTGAGATGAATTTAAATCACTAGCCTTTCAAGGGAAGTTTTGGTGGCTCTCTCTGAAGTTCTAATTGGGTGATGGAAGTGGAGCTCACTCTATCACACATGCTTCTTGCACTACTATAGGCTTGCTTATTATCTAATCTCCACCATTAATCATGATTAGGATCAACATCTACAAAAACAAGTGAAAGAAATAGAAATGATAAGAAATGGAATAAAAATCAAGGAAATGGAGAAATTGATGGAGTGGGAGACTTGGTTGCTCAAAAATGTTTCCAATGTGCCTTGCCCCATCTTAACAGTCCTCTAATGATATCAAAAGTATGGTGGAGTTAAACTTGAATAATTGCCTTTGAATTGAATGAAAAACCCTTCCTTGGTCTAATGTGCCATTTCCTTCAATTTCGTGCCAACTTGTTTCTTTCTTCCTTTTCTGATTTTGTTTTCTCTTTTCTTTCTCTCTAGTGGATTCAGAATGTGATGGATCTGATCTTCAATTTAGATAAGAGCACTTCACTGATTTAAAGTACCAAGACTTCAATGGTGTGCCAACTTGCTTTCTTTCCTCTTCACTTTTCTGAATTTTTTTTTTTCTGTTTCATGTTTCAAATTCCACTCCTCGCAGCTACTTTCAGAACTCCCATTGGTCAATTGCTTAACAACAGTTAGCATCAAATGGCTGAGTAGTGGAAAGCTTGGATGTTCCACTTGCAAAATAGTATCAAAACCCAATTTCAGCCTCCTCTTAATACAAACTGCATTCTGTTTTTTTTTATGTGCTGATCAGAGTTGCTAGCATCCATATTTCTTCCAGACTTGGTCAGCATTGGGTGTTCTTAATAACCTTGATGCATTTCCGCATTTTGTTCCCTGATTCACAGCCTTGGAAACCCAAATTTCAGCTTCTTCTTGGCATAAACTGCCTTGTTTTTCAAACTTTCCATTCTGATTTTTTTTCTGCTTCAGCTGTTTTCTGTTTTTTTTTCTTTCTTAGTCAATTGCTGAATTCATTCCTGTATTCAATCTGCTCAGTTGGATACCTTGCTGACCAGGAACTAGCTCCAATTCACACTGCCGTGAGCTTCCAAGGAGTTTCCATTTCCTTTTTTTTTTGCATCTTCCTTCATGTGTTTCTGCATTAGTTGGTTTCTGAATTTTTTTTCTTTTCACAGCAGTCAATTGATTTCAGAACTGGCACTCTCTAATCATGTGTAAGATTCATCAAGAAAAAAAAAATGAACTCTACTTGAAGCCTTGGCACATTTTCCTCACTTGGCACAGATTTTTTTCTTGTTAGTGCACAGATTTTTTTTTCTTCTTGAATCTGATCTGTTCCTTGCTGCCCTTCAGAATTTCTAATGGTTGGACCTTGCCATTTAATTCCTGTCAAGACAACCCAACTAAATCCGGCTTCACTTGGAATTTTTTTTTTCTTTTGGCACAAGTTTTCTTCATTCGTGTGCCATTCCTTTTCTTCATTCATTGCAGATTTTTATATTGCATGCCATGTGTTTTCCTTGGATCTTCAAATGATGAGCAAGAATCTAGATGCTTCAATTGTTGTCTTCCTTAACTACTTTTTCTTGCTTGATCTTGATACCAAACTCGACTAAATTGGCACATGAATTTTTTTTTTTTCAGTTGAAATGCATCCAAAGCTTAGTCACTCCCCCACACTTAAATCTTTGTCCGTCTCGGGCAAAATAGCATTAGAAACAAATCAAACAACAAGTCCAAAGAAAAGTGAGGGTAAGAGTAAGAAATAAGTAGAGAAAAATGGAATAAACATGATTATTGCTAAAAATTGATGTGGAAAGGGAAACAAATGGATTAGCCTCTATAGATGTGATCCAATCATTGAAATATGATTTTGAAAGAACCTAAGCAAGTTCTAGAGTTTAATAACATGTGTGTCACAAATATAAGGCTAATTCTCACTAGGTGCAAATGATTCATCTCAACTCCTCAATCAAGCATCTAAAGCAAAGTAGTACTCAAGCATCCAAGATTTCATCCATGATATCAAATCCTAAGTTTTAACAACCAAATTTAATTTATTTTCAAAAGACTCTAAAATGACAATAAGAGAACCTAGAGGGATACATTTATTCCTAGTCATGAAAGAAAAAGTGCTAAAAGAAAAGACATGGTATTTACAATGTCTATTTATTCAATTTACTCTAGAAAACATAAAAGTGAAAAATGCGATAAAAGAAAATGCAAGAAAGAAAAATCTCCCCTTTATTTCTGGTGGACGGAGTCGATCCAAAAGAAGCCTCCATCTTGGTAGTGGAGGAGTCTGGGTGGCTGGGAGACTTTGGACTCCCCCACACTTGAACTTTACAAAAAATTGCTCTGGTGGCCTAAGGCGATTCAAGTTTAAAATCCATGGAAGGAATGGAGTGCTTCGAATTAGAGTAAAATCATCTCCTCCTTCTTTCTGCCTTTTAGAAGTCCTTCCAGGAGGTTGAAGTCTGTTCAGTTGGAGCACCCACTCCTGGAGTCTTCTGGACCCTGCAAAACAATGTAATACCTCTCTCAAGCGTTCAGGGTCAGAAAGAAATGATATAAGTTCAGTCTCTGCATTAAATGAATCCAAAACTGCATCATATTCAATTAAATCAAATTCTGGTGCCTCAATAAAATTTTCAAAATCATTTTCTATAAAATTTGCATCCAGAGGCTCATCACAAATAAAGAAATCAAGTTCTGGCTCATCAATAGAAATTTCACAATTATTTTCAATCAAAGGTGTATCAAGCAATGTGTCAGAGCCAATCAAATCAATATCAGATATCTCCATGAGTTTTTCACATTCAACCTCAGCATAAGATATAGCAAGAGACTCATCAAAATAAATAACATCCATTTCAGGCACTTCTAAAAAATTTTCACTATCCATATCCACAAAAGATGTATTGAGTGATTCATCATAAAAAACTATATCAATTATGGGTGCCTCTAAAATTATTTCGCAATTCATATCTACAATGGATGTGTCAAGTAATGCATGATGATCAATAAAATCAATGTTTGGTACCTCTATTGGATTTTCACAAACAATTTCTACACAAGGTATATCAATAAACTCATCAGAATCAATAACATCAGCACTAGGTACCTCACTGCAGTTTTCTGAAGAAAGGGGAGAAATACTTACCTGAGCGTGCTGGAGAATACTTGGAGGTTCTACAAGGGTAGATGTGTCCATGGCATCCTCCTGATCAAGTACATGCTCCTCTTCAGCCTCAGACTCTGGTCGACAATCAACTAAAGCAGGTGATCCTTGGGTGCTTGCTTCCACCATGCAAGTCCCTACACTTTCTGGTTCATTTTCTGAATCTTCTAATGTACCAGTCAACTGTGGTGGTCCCTGGGGCTTAGTGCAGTCCCCTACACCTATGGAATCATCTCCTATGCAAGTTTCCTCAGTAATATCCGCAATAACAGTATCAGAAAAATTAGGACCATCAATAATGCTATCATCAGAAAATAAAAGTCTAGAATGCTCCTGTGGAGCTTCAGTTTTTTCTTCTTGAGTTGAAAATTTTGGCAATGGATTTTGAATAGGAATCTTCGGAGGGATGCATGCTGTAGGTGCCCAGACTTTGATGAGTACGTCATCTTCTTCTTCTTCTAAAATTGCAAGATCCATTAAAGAAAGATTTGGCCCTGCACTAGGGTCACCTTGAACTTGCATTTGATTCATTTGACTAGCAATTTGTCCAACGCCTCTTTCTATGTCTTGAAGCCTTTGCTGCTGTTGATGATATTGTACAACTAGTTGATAAATCTCCTCCATTCTTTGTTGTTGTGCCTCATTCTCATTAAGATTCTCAAAGCCTCCTTGGTTAGCATAGCTCCTTGACTGATTTTGAAAGGATGAAGTAGGCTGAAAATTTTGAGCTTGCTGATTTGGTTGAAAACATGGCTGTTGAGGCTGATTAAAGGGCTGATATTCTTGGAAACTTTGCTGGGAGTTGTAGCCTTGAAAATTCTGATCATAGGGCTGAAATTGTTGGTTGGAAAACTGGAATTCTGGTGGCTGAAAATTATGATTAGGCTGCTGAAAATTATGATTGCAAGGGTGAAATTGCTGCGGTAATGGACATGGTTGCTGGAAATTCGAATTATCTGAAAACCCTTGCTGAATTCCTTGAAAAAATGATGGATCTTGTTGATAAGGTAGCTGAAAGTTAGGCTGAAATTGCTGAATTTGGGGCTGAAAACTTTGCAAGAGTGGCTGCCCAATCTGATTTTGCTGGAAAATTGGTTGAATTGGCTGAAAATCCGGCTGAAATTGTTGGAATTGCGGTTGAAATGGTTGTGGTGGCTGAAATAGTTGTAGTTGCTGAATTTGAGGCCGACAAAACTGATTTGGTTGCTCAAAAACTGAAAATTGGGGCTGCCCATTCTGAAAATTCTGATTTGGTTGAAAATTTTGAAATGATGGTTGATCTTGTGGCTGAAATTGAAAGTTTGGTTGCTGAAAATTAGGATAGGGCTGCTGGAAATATTGATTTGGCTGCTGAAATTGCTGGAGGGGCTGAATATGTGGCTGAGGTAGCTTTTGGTAAGTAGATGACTGAGCTTTCCATTTTTGTTGGTAGTCCAACTCCTTTAACACATTTCTTAACTCCTCCAATGTCTTTTCTATCTCTTTTGACCCCATTTTGAATTTGCAGCCCTGTCACAAAACAAACAAGAAAAATGGCAGCAACCGTATATGAAAGATAAAGCAAAATAAAATAGAACCCAATGATATGTCACAAAGCATACAAGCAAAAATCTAACAAATCAACTAGTTGCTTCCCCGGCAACGGCGCCAAAAATTTGGCGAGCCCATATATACTAGATTAATTTGTCACGAAATGTATGGGCTCATCAAATTTAAATATCAATGAATTGCTGCTAGAAACCCTTTTTACAATCAAAAGTATGAAAATGTAATATAGGGGCCACAGGTCGTATTTTTCTCGGGGCTAGTTGACGTTGTTCGATTCGCGCTTGTGTTTATGTGTCGTTTGTGTTTTTGGGTTTCGAATAAAGATTTGGGTTCTAAATAGAAATGGAATCACCATGACAATAAAGGAAAACTCAACCATGGATCTGAACAAGTGATAGCAAGTTATCATTCAATCAAAAGGACCACTTATTCATCTAAAGAACTTAAGCAATTTTTAGAAAGTGAATCTGATCTCAAATTCAGCAACAAATACGTGTTGGATCGAGAAATGCGAGAGAGGGGGGGTGAATGTCGCAATTCGTTCGGATTTAAAAGAGCAAGTGCACAGCGGAATAAAATAGAGTAAAACAACGCTAACACGATCGTCTTACTTGGTTCGGAGCCTAGGTCGACTCCTACTCCAAGGCCCACGGTCGTTGACCGTTTTCTGCGGGCAATTCTATAAGTTCGCAATGTTTACAAATAGATTTTACAATAAGGCAGAATAGTAAACTTTAAATACAGAGCTTTTTGTTACCGACGTCCGGTGTAGATCAAAGTTTCGGAGCAGCAGGACGTCGTCAGCTTGAGTTGGAAGATCTCTGAAGCGTGTCGCGGAAGCAGAAGAGCGCAGAAGCGTCGAAGCAATTGATGTTCTTTGAAGAGGGTCGAGGCCCTCTTTATATAGGGCAGGGGGCGCCCGACATGCTCGGGGCGCCCCCCACGTGGCTGCAGATCCGGCGATGCTCTAGTCAAAGCTGATCTCGTTATCTTCGGGATTGTATTTGACTGGGGCGCCCGACGCGCACGGGGGCGCCCGATTGACCGGTCAAACTTTATCACCGAGGCTTCGCGAGGGTGAGCTGCAGCCGCCTTCAGTGGCGTGGCACAGTGGGCGCCCGAGACACGCGGGGCGCCCGACATGCGGGGCGCCCGACACGCACGGGGCGCCCCCAATTGCGCTGCTGTCGGGGCGTTTACCTCTCTGCTGACTTTGGGTTGACTCTAGGGCGCCCGACACATCCGGGGCGCCCTACTCAGCTACGGCCTCACTCCTTTGAGGCTTTCTGAGCTGCAGAAACACAGTCCTTCGGTCCTGCATCCAGGGTTAGTCCAAAACAGCAAATAATAAGTTAGTTAAAACAGCCTTAGCTGTCTTGGTTCTGACTTTGGATCTCCAAAATGGAGCCCTAGGTCGAACCGACGCCTAATGTTCCCTCGAGGGGAACGCGTCCTCACCTACTCCTCTCGGAAGAGTTTTACCTGGTGCCAACCGGATCCTCCAGTTGGACTTTTGCCCAGCAGTCCTTCGCCAGGTCTTGAGGTACCAAGCTGCCCTTTGCTAGGTGCCTAGCAGCCCTTTGCTAGGTCTTTTCTTCTGGCAGTCCTTCGCCAGTGCCTAGCATTCCTTCGCTAGGGCTTTTCCATTCTGGCAGTCCTTCGCCAGTGCCTAGTATTCCTTCGCTAGGGCTTTGTCCATTCTGGCAGTCCTTCGCCAGTGCCTAGCATTCCTTCGCTAGGGTTTTTCCTGTCTGGCAGTCCTTCGCCAGTGCCTAGCATTCCTTCGCTAGGGCTTTCTTTCCTGGCATTCCTTTACCAGTGCCTAGCAGTCCTTCGCTAGGGCTTTTTCTGCACACTCAGTGAACAACGTTAGATCACAAATAAACTTAACTTTGAATCCTTTGCCAATATCAAAACCAGGTTCGATATGGTGCTTCCTGCACCAACAATACGAAGCAAAGATGCAACAAAACAGTGGATACAATTTTCAGAAGCAAGCCGACTTAGATCAAATGCTATCTATGAAAATTCAGCAATCAAGCTTTGGACAATCACTACACATCTAGCTACAAAGTCCAGAGGAAAACCAATGCATACAAACTCAAGGATTCTGAAGATGATATCAATAGACTTCAGTAGCTGTCCTACACCAGAAAAACTGGTGAAAATCTGATACAAATCAGTATTCTAACAACTTGGCACACAAGATGAAACTCTTGTGCCAAGGGTTGAAACTTTGTGCCAAAAACTGATTCTATCAGTTCGGCATGAAACTATTGAGCAAACTTGGAAAGAACAGCTCTAAATGAAGTGATGTGTCGGGATAAATGAAGAATTCAGGCTCCAATTGAGTGACTGATCAAATCAGATTATGGAAGGGACTTGACACAACCCAAAATCAGCAGAAATTTCAGGAATGTTGAGGAATTTCAGAAACTGCAAGTTGCAGTAATAAACTGCGGAATGTTCAGAAATACAGTGGAGAATTTCGGCTACAAGTTGGGTGCAAAGATAAACAACCTACTGCTGTGAAATAGTCGGATGTGAAGTAAACAACTTGGGAGCAAAATCCAGGAGCAAATTGGTGCAGAACAAGAAAAATTTCAGACACCAACTGCTGTACAGAACAACTTCAATACAGAAATGAAATGCAGTTGATCAATTGAAAACGAATGCAGAGATTTCATTCAGCCAATTGAAGCAAACAAACTAATATGTAGTCGAGATCAATTGTCCCAATCTAGTGTTCAGACATGAAGTTGATACGCATGGCAAGATTCTGATACGCAGCATGAATTACAGAAATTTCAGAAATGAAGAAAAACAGGGCTGATACGCAAGCTAAGCTAAAAACTGAAACCAAGTTGCAGGCAACTAAATGCTAAGTTCTATGCTCACTAAACAAGCATCTACCTAGCTCGAATGCAGAATTAAACAACTTGTATCAGAAACTACAAGAAAAATGCAGAAATGGAAATGGCATGAAATCTGACTTTGGCACGCATCAATAGAACTGCAGGAAACTACACTTAAATGCTATGCTATCTAAGCAAACTATCTAACTAATTCGAGAGCAACAATTCACAATTAAACAGCTCAGAAAAATTCAGAAAACAAGTAATCTGAGACAAACTCAGAAACTGAAAGGAATTGCAGAAATGAAATGGTACGCAAGCTGGGAATTGGCACGCAAGCTAAAAACAGAAATTAAACTGTAAATTGGTCTATTTGTTCACTAAACAAGCTTCTAAATCTACTTAACCTGAAGATTAAAAACTAGATTAAGCTAAACAATTCAGAAAACTTGAACTAAGTGGCTGATAAAACTGCAGATACAGAAAACAGGACAGAAATCAAATTACAGCTATGAAACATTGAAATTAAACTATTTAAGCTACTCCTCAACCATTCCTCAACTCAAGAGCTCCTTGGTCGTCAATCAAGGGAGAACCTCGGACCCGCAAGCTCCGCAAATCAGTGAGAATCGCTTCAGCTACCGAATCTGATCAGATCACTGCCCAAACTGAATTCAGCTTCCAATTTCATCAAACTCGCTGTGGTGGCTCGCGATTGGGATTAGGGAGTGACCAAAACCTTCCAGGGAACCCCTCTGGTCAGCTCGGATGTAGTGGAAGTGGAGCACAGCTGAGCTCGCTGAAATCGGATAGCAAGCTGCTGAGACCTCGCGCAAACTGGCTATTGAACAGAAAATCAATCAGAAACCTCACCAAGAGCTCTCTTCACTGACCTAACTCTTGCTTTGATGATGGATTTGAGGGATCGCGCCTCCTTGATGAAGAACTAGCTAATGAAACAGTGAAGAAAATGAAGAAGGAAACAGCTGCGGCGGAGACGCGACGAGGAGAAGCTGCTGGGAAAATCTGATTAAATAGCTATCAATGGACGGTTGTGATTAATTTGAGAAATCCAACGGTTGATCTTCATCTGATCTGACCCAAACTTTGAGGATGTTGATCTGGGGTCAGGATCTGCCTTGTGGTAGCTCGGATCCTCCAGATATGCAACGGATGGTCCAAATCAACTCTATCTGTGAATGGACGCTCTAGAGCCCTCCTTGCTTGATCCAACGGTTGATTTAGCTCCGATTGGGATGAAACTTTCAGATCTTGATCATAGAGCTTGATCAACCCTAACCCTAGCTCGGATTGCTTCAGATCGTCCCGGATGGCTCAGATCTAGCCGCTCTTGAATTGGACGGCCCGGATTAATCGTAGGCTTGATAATTCGATCCGGTTCACATCCGACTCAAGTTTGACCCAGTATGCCCTAGGTCCAGGATCCTTTCATGCCTACAAAGATATATCAGAAAATTAGTGGCCAAATAATCTAAAAAATGTGTAAATTTGCAATTAAGTCCAAAATAAGAGGAAATCCTAAAACCTAGGGTAAAATCACAAATAAGCAATAAAAATATAGGTCAAACATGGATTTTAACATCTAAAATAATCACAAAAATGGTATTTATCAGTACCGCAGGTGGTACGGGTGAGGCGACTGGCTGCATCGCCGGGGGTACTGACTGCGCTGTCTGTCCCGACGCTCCGCATGTCTGCCCCTCCAGTGGTACTGTCTGAGCCGACAGAGGTGCCGGATGAGTAGGAGCTAACACCGGCTGCAAAGTCTGAATCAACTGCTGTAGCGTCTGTAGTACTAGTTGGATCGGCTGCGATGCTGACTGCTCTGCGGATGGTACCGTAGTGGGTACCACCGAGGGTGCTACGGAAGGAACAACCGGGGTGGCGACAGGAGGCACTATCGGGGGTGCGACTGGAACTGCTGTCGGAAACGGCGAAGGGATCCTCGGTGATGGTAGCCTCTGGCCCGGAGACGTCTGTCTACGGCGTCCAGCATCAACCACAGGTCGTCTCTCTGGAGACTCCGCCTCTGCTCCGATAGTCGCATCTCCCGTAGGCTCCCGAGTCAACCGACGTGATGGTCGCCGAGGGCCACCACGGGGCCGAGGCGGGGTCAGCTCGACACGACGACGGGGCATACCTGCAGAGATATGACCCAATCATTATTATCGTTATTCTCATAACTACTAACAAGATCTTACCATAACTTCATGATCGTCTGGAGATATCCTGTCGCCGCCATGTCCCAATCACGTCTATCGAGAAAACGACTCCGACACAAAATCTGGGAAACACCCATAAGACCACAAGATATCTCGAGAACCTGTGCTCTGATACCAAAAATTGTCACGCCCCGAGAAGCCGCTCGTCCGATACCGACCGGACTGCCACTCACTCGACCGACGGACAATTCGAAAACCTAACCGCTACGACCATCCCAGATGATTGTACCTCAGCCTATAGGGCTGGAACAACCATCTGCAATTAACAGAAACGAACATGACGACAAAGCTGCGTACCGGTACGACTTACGACAAAACCAAAACAAAATCGAGGCCTCCATGGCACACAAAAGTACAACTATCAAGCCGTAACATAGACGTCACAAAAGAGTATAACATACCAACAGCGGAAATGAAAAGAAATACAATGAATAAAAGAAACGGGTACCAACATGTACCCCAACCAAAAGACAGGCGAAAATCGTCTCGGAGACACATGAACTGGGACAGGCTGCTGAACAATCCAGACGATCATCCTGATAAGAGAAAAACATAGCCAACGGGGTGAGTCCTAAGAACTCAGCGAATACAGTCTAATGTGCATAGGAAGAAATAATAGCAGTAAGTCACCGTCTATCTATCTATCCTAGTACTGAAGATAACTGCAGTAACAAGAAGTGCAAACTGAACCATAAGCTGTAAAGGAACTACATACCTACCTGCGTCGATCCCAAACCCGGTAGTATGCATGTCAACCAAGTGCAGCAATCAAGTGCAGCAAAGACAATCATATGCATCAATGCACAGTATGCTCATGATGCAGCATGGGTCACCCCTGACGCCTCGGTCAATAATGCACACGCGGGACCATATGGGTAGGGCTGTGACCTGGTCTTCCCTGCACGAACAGACGGTCGATAATGCACACGCGAGACCGAATGGGTAGGGTCGGAGACCATAAACATACCCCACCATCGGGTGGAGTAACGCTCTAAACGTCCCTTGCTATCATCGGATAGGTAGGACGAGTAGCAAGTACGACGACCCATCTCAACCTCCAGGGAGTCAAAGGTCGTCCCCTATGCTACGTGCAATAATGATACATGTCACTATCCCATGCATCAACCACTATCTATCCCTACTGTCATCTACATGATATGCAGTAGTCCAGATAACCGGTATGCACCAATACCTAAATCCTAGCGTAAGGTATAAGGTAAACTATGCATCATCAATCCATACAGATATAGTAAGCTGTAAAGCTAACGGATACAACTACCGAAGCAAAAGCACAGAGATAACAATATCAGGTATCCCTACTGCTAACTATGTCTAGCTATGCATAAACAGAAGTACCCGCCTCGATACGAAGAAGTCCAAGCGCTGAGATCCCCCGTCCAAAATAATAGCCGCGATGAAGATAGCCGCGACACTCAATATCCTGCATCAAATATAATATTAGCTATATGCACAAAGTAACTAGCTAATCAAAATCCCTAAGTCATTTTAGGGTTATCCTACTACCGAAGTCATTTAATTAACTCTAATTAAATGGCCAATCTCATGTATCGAATCTAGATGAATTTAGGTTTAGCCCAAGCCCCACCTAAAATTCCGATTAAGCTTCCTTGTGCCCCTCTCCATATGTTGCCCACGGAAACAAAAGAATCAACCAAGGAAACCCTAGGAAATTCTCAATCTCACAATTTGATCAGACATATAACACCCGGTACAACAAAATACTCATCAAATCCAAATGCCTCAAGAACCTACTCACCATCGCATAGCATAAACCAAGCATTAACAGAACCAGATCAAACTAAATTCCACAGAACACCTAACAACCGTAATCCAAGCTAACAAACTCATCGAAATCAAACACTCAGCAGCCCACCTCACGGTATCAAACAGAAACCAAAACCAATACAGATGGAGAAGATAGCAGCTATTTAGAACTAAGAAGATGCCAATTACAAGATCCCTAATTCAAACAACCACTACTTTGCTCCTTACCTCAGATGTCAATGGCGTCCTTGGCTCCAAATCCGGCAATCCCGGTAGCCGATCAAATGAACTCAAGACCCAGCCACCACCTGGAACCAAACATCAACCCTCAGCTCTTCATCCAATCGAATCAACTACCCTCACCAATCCGATACGTGATCGAGGTAAGGGACTCACCAGTAGTCGAGAGGGATAAAGAAAATCGGCAAGGTCTCGCTCCGACGAGGTCAGAAAAGGAGCAGACTCGTCGCTCCGTGACCCTGATCGATCGCCCACTGTAAGGCTCGACGAAGACCGAAGCCGGAGGAAGAAGATCACGAGTCGAAACCCATGAGATTGAAGAAGAAGAGGAGGTCGATGCGCTAAGATTGCTTGGCGGCGACTTAGGGCTTGCGATGAAGTGTTTCGGTCAGACGCTCGGCTGGCTGCGGCGGAAGGCAAAGAGAAGAGCTGGGATCGAAGAGGCGTGCTGCGGCTTAGGGCTTGATGTAGAGAATGAAGAAAAGAGGAAAGGATGGCTGCGGCGCAGGAAATAGGTTAGATCGAAACTTATAAGTGGCGTGTCTTTTTGCCAATAGCCCCTCTGCTCTTGGCAAATTCCGAAAGGCCCCTTTTTGTTTTAGGTATTTTAACAATGTCTTTGGCATATTATGAAAAAACTTCCTGCCAAGTTTAGTAGTCATGCCAACTATAAGCTGATAAAGAGAAACATGAAGAATATTGTTTACAATTCTTTGGCATCTGACGAATGTGATAGCAATTGGTAAAACTTTATTGAAGCGTTTAACTTAGAGAAAAATGATTGGTTGAATTCTTTATATGAAATTCGTCATAAGTGGATACCTGTGTATGTAAAAGATAAATTTTGGGATGTCTACAAGTTAAAGAAGTGAGAGTATGAATGCATCTTTTGATGATTATGTTCATTCAAAAACAACTTTGAAACAATTTGTTGAACAATATGACAATGCTTTGAAAAACAAGATTGAAAAGGAAGAAAAATCTGATTTTGCATCTTTCAATTCTATCATTCCGGTCATTAGTGATCATCCAATTGAAAAACAGTTTCAAAGTTTTACACTAACAAGATATTCAAGTTGTTTCAAGATGAAATGCAACGTTTGATGTTTTGTGATACTTCATTTGTGAAGCAAGAAGGGTCAACCTCTTTTTTGAGGTGATAGAAACTGTATATGGAAAAGAGGGAGCAACTCCAAAAGAAGTTTCCTTTTGGGTACAATATAGTGAGTTACAATTTCAGATGAAGTGTTTTTGTCGTCTCTTTGAGTTTCGTGGAATTGTATGTAGACATTTGATGTCTGTTCTAGTGAAAAGAAATGTCACTATACTTCCAGAAAATTATATTTTGGAACAATGACGCAAAGATATTAAACGGGGATATCAAAGAATAACCAATATTTATGATGATTCTTGTCGTCATGCAGAGGAAAGACGAAGATATAATAATCTTCAACCATTGTTATAGGAAGTGGGGCAGCTTGGGTCAAAAAGTGATGAGAAGTGCTTTGTTTTTACAGGAATATTGAAAGAAGCGAAAAAAAGATTATGGATATAAATATTGATGATTCATTGGATGGTCATCAGGACAACAACAAAATACATGAGGAATCAACAAATGAGAGAAAAAAGTTTCACAGTCCACTGAAAGTAAGGTCTCGTGGACATCGACCTACGAAAAAAAATAATCCAAAATTGAGCAAATTATGAAAAAGACAAAGGCAAAGTCTCGGAAAAAGGTTTGGTTGTATATTTGGCGTCATTTGCTACTTTGGTGTTAAATGATTTTATCATTGTTATTTGTTAACATTGAACATATGCACATTTATTTATAGGGTTCTACAATTGATGAGTTATCAAATTTGAATCCCCCAAGTATGATCGATGATCAATCCAGTCAAAATGTAAGTTATATTCCCCAATTATGTTCATATAATGGATGACCATAATTATTATTAATCTTCTCTTTTTGATTGGTAGGTTGTAGTTGAATAAGTTGCAGGATTATGGTGAAGAGCTTTAAGTGGAGGGCCCAGTTATCAAAGTCATATAATGTTTCCTTTTTTGTTCAACAGTCAATTCGTGTTGCAGAAAATATTACTCAAAAGGTGGAGGGCCAGCTATCAAAGTCACAGAAAGAATTTCTTCTAAGACAGCAGGTCTGTTACTCAGTTTATTTACCTGTTTACAAGATTAATTCCTTTATTTTTCTCGCATGCTCAAATCCTCCCTAGATGAGAGCTATTGAGGAGGATCTTGGTGACAATGACGATGATAAAGATGATTTGGCTTGGAGAGAAAATTACAGAGTGCTGGAATGCCTCCTAATGTATGGAAGCATGCTCAAAGAAAAATACAGAGTGTTGGAATGCCTCCTAATGCCTCTTTCATGAATCTATCCTGCAATTTGTTTACCCTTATTGAGCTTGAGTACAACTATTTTGAAAGTGTATCAAAACTATTTGAAGCGTGGACTTTGAGGATTATCTTGGACGATTTCCCTTGGTTGTTTCTTTTGTTCAACATGTGGATAAATTTTGACTTGCCTTGTATTATTGTTGCTATCAGGTTTTCAGATTTAATTTAACGTAATGTTACTGTCAGATTTTTTTTTTGGTGAAAGCAAGTTGATTCGTATTTCTTAACGTTGAAGTCAACTGTGCGCAACACTTAAAATTGTTGATTAAACCAATTCTCACAAGAGCAGCCAACTTTAAACTGTCATATAATATGTACACCTTAGCCTCTAGTTTACTATGCCAAAGTTTAAAGCTCATAAGCTGGGAACCTGGATTCAGAAGGTTCGATCATGTCCCAAAAGAGATATGCCATGCCTGCCTGCCCTTAGAACATTGAATACGGTCGATCGCCAGTGTGCATTGTCCCGTCTTCAATCAACTGGTTAGCTTTGTCCAGCAGAAAGCAAGGTAGATGCTGAAATAATATTGTGACTTATGAAAATAATTGCTTCCTTCAATCACTGAGGCTGACAATATTATAGCAACAATCTTAACTAAAATTTTATGTAGACAGATGCTGAAATATTACTGCAATAATGAAGTAACAATCTTAGCTGTATGATAAGATAGATGTTGAAATTTTAGCTGTATTACAGCAACAATGAAGTAACAATATTACAACAACAATCTTAGCTGAAATTTTATGTAGACAGATGCTGAAATATTTCACTAGCTACATAATAAGACATAATGATTACAACAACAATGAAGCTGGAAGCTAAACTATTCTTTCATTATATCAACCACTCACATTAACCACTCATAAGATACATTAAAAAGTTACAAAGTTCTTCCATTACATAAATAGTTAGTTGGTTATATCAACCACATCAAAATCATCACAATCTAAGTAAATACAATTACAGTGATAACAAGTTTAAACTTCCTATTAAGTGAACATATTTCATCACTGAACTTCATAGTAACAGAGTTGTTTATATCCTCTAAGAGATCATTGCAATCACCTGCACTCTCGTAACTATTAGATTTCTTCAATTCACTAATCTCCATCTGTAATTTCTTGTTTTCCCTCTTCAACCCATTAATAATTGTCTTAGTTCTCTCTGAAAATTCTGAGTCATGCCATAAGAAGAAGCCACATCCCTTTTCCTGAATATCAAATATTATTAATAAAAAACCAATAATTAAAAATATATAAATATAATTGATTTCGAAACAATTTTATAAATAAAGAAAACTCACTCTAAAATTTGGACACGAAAAAAATCGTCTTCCTGGATTAGTTTCCTTCCATGATGTCCAAATAGGAGCTCTCAGTCCACAATAACATAATATATGGGGGATTTCTCCTTGTTCATCATTTATACGTCTTCGAATACCGAAATAAGTTGTTGATGAAGAGTTGGCTACCATGAATATTTTATCCTTTACCCTACAATTTTTTATATCAAACATATAATAACCAAACATTGCAAGAAAGAAGAAAAGAAGATTATAACTTGCATGCTTTATTGTCTGTCACAAAGAACATAAAAATGATGAAATTTACAGATGCCTCATTTTTTATTTTGTCCTTACTAGTGATTCCGAATGTTCATCTTATCTCTTCTTATCCTAATAGCCCAACACTCCAATTCATAAAATATTGCATACCTTACCAATACAACAATTTTCCTTTTGATAAGAGGGGCAGAAAGATCATTCTAGTAGTTTTAATTGCTCTCAATAACTCATTCTAGTATCTTCATCAATATCCACTTCCTGTTGAATGAAAATTTCGAGATATCTAAAACTACTTGCACGAATTCATTTATCAGCAACAATGCTTAAATTCATATACAACAATGCTTATCCACTTCCTGCTGGAGGTGGCTTCATATACAACAATGCTTAAATTCATTTATCAGCAATAAAAATCCAACAGACAAATCATTTAAAGATGCTGGATTAGCAATGCTTAAACTCATTTAAAGGTGGCTAAAGATCCAAAACATGGACACGTAGAATGAGCGAATCTTCTGAATCCAGGTTGGAGGCGAAGGCTGGAGGCTGGAGGCGCTGGATCCTTGCCCTCACGCGAGAAAGGGTAGGGAAAGGGGAGGAGGTGCTAAAGCGATCGCGGCTTCGACCCTTGCGCTCACGCGAGAAAGGGTAGGGAAAGGGGAGTGGGTGGTGAGGCGATCGACTTTGTTTCACTTTAGGGTTTATCTCGCGCCGACGCCAACATGGGTTTGCTGACTGTTTCGAGCGATGGTTTGTCAGCCACGTGGGTTTGCTGATTGTTTCGCTGAGCGTTTCGTGAAACGTTTTCGCGTTGCAAATCACGACTTGACTTCTTGGTGGCAAAAGACGATTCGCTCGCTCCCAGCGCCCCCGCCAACCCGTCCCAAGGCCAACACAGAGGAGGTAAACCATGAAGACTACTAGTCCGGATGTTATAGCTAGCGTGTTGACTATAGCCTAGAGTAAATCATAAGATGAAACAAAGTTAATGTATCTATTTTCTCCATGTTAACTACGAATCTGAATTAATAGATTTTATAATTTATTTTTTTGAGTTAGTTTTAGGTTGGATTGACGGAGATGTAAAAAAAGAATGAATTGCTTTTTACCATCTATGATTAACAAAAAAATTTTCAATCTCGATAGATCGACCGACACTTTTTACCCTCTTGATAGGCCATAAGATAGGCTCTACCCTTACACGCATAATTTAACGAGTCTATGGATGCGTTTTGAAGGCGCGCAGCATAACATGTTTGATGATCTAATATATACTTATATATAATGGTGAAATAAATCATTTTCAGAGAAATAAAAAAGGTCTCGTAAAAATTTCCGATTTTGGAAGCCCCTCTTTAGGAAATTTGCCTGCGAGAAATTGGCGTCTCCCGTCCAATAAAAATCTCGGGAGTTTCGTAGGTGTCGTCATTAATGTCTTCTTCCTAAAAATCAACGGTTCCTTCCGTCGCATCTCCAGTTTCCAACGTCCTCAACAAACCCTACCACGCCACTTCCGAGTTCCGAACCCAAATTTATGGCTGGCCGCGCGCTTCTCCCGGCGGAGACATCTCTAAACCTCCGCCTCGTCCCTCACCATTCCACCAACTCAAGATTCAAATCCATCCTCCTCTTCCGCCCATCACCGGCGATTTGCTTTTCTCGATTGCAGGATTGCAGGATGAGCGCTTTCAATCCCCACGGAGAGGAGAGGCAAGAGGATGGTGGGAATCCTGTTGCTGTTCGTGTCTCGTTGGAGCCATGATTTTGAGGTTTCGTTTCTTGTTCTCGTCTGCTGTTGCATTGATTTGGCGAGTTGGGATTTTGAGATGGCCTCGTCGGTTGCCCGCTTGTCCAGCGCCGGCGATGACTGGGGCGACCGTGGCCGCCTGGCCGTTGCTGTCCGCGGTGCCTCACATGGTCGCCCGTCTTATGCCCCTGCTGGCCTCATGAAAGTCCACATTCACCAGCAGAAGAAGAGGGTGGGAGCCGACGTGCCTTCGTCCGCTTCTCCTGCGGCGGATTTGGATCCGATCGGCAAGAAGGAGGAGCGCGGAGAGTCAAGGTCATCCGCGCGACGGAGGGAGTCGCAGATCCTCAATAAGTGGGCGGCGAGGCAGGGGCGGGAGATGGTGACGACCATAGAACGGGAGGCTAAAGAAGCGGAGATCTCCATGATTACCACCACGGCGCGGCCCGTCTACGCTCGCGCAGCCTCACTTCACCGTGAGTCGTCCTTGTCCGGGTTTCCTGAATCATCTCCCACTGCCTCCGCCGGCGGCGGCGGCGATTTGCGGACCAATGTACGGGCTTCGTCATTGATTCAAATGTGGCGGGAGCTGGAGGCGGAGGCAGGGGGCACGGCCAAGCACCGGGAGGTGTTCGGCGGAGTTGATAGTAACGCCGAGGATGCGTGTGGCGGTGACAACAACTCCGATGTGTCGGATGAGTTGGACACATTTGGGGATTGGAGTTCGGACATGATGTCGATGGCTTCGGCCGGGCCAGCAAACTCCACATCTGCTTCTCCGCTGCATGAAAGCAAGAGGAGCCGTGTGGGGAGCATCGTCAGGATGCTGACGTCGAGCTACGGTGTGAACGGCAGCTTTATGGCGCCGCTGAACAACGAGAACGACGGTTCCGGAAGAGGGAGCCCGGCAGCAGACAAGGCCGAGAGGCCACAAGGCAAGGTCTTGGGGCCATCAGGGTTGATGAATTCACGGCCGCTGAGAGGGCGGGGAGAGATGGAGAGTTTTGTGGCGAGGATGGAGCAGGAACGCCGTCGGGAGCTCGTGGCATTGGCTGACCACCATCACGTCTCGCGCTTTGCCTATCGCGGCCGTCTTCAGGTGAATTCCAACAACTACAACTCAAGCCATTCAGTACATCCCTAAGAAAATTCCAAATCCTCATTTTATATCTAGATTCACACCAGAGAAATTTAATTCCTTTTCTTAGAAATGTGAAGTATCATTGTTTGTGTTATCACTTAATAACTATCTTCTGATGGATTTCATTTCAGTTGCAATTTGTTGCTTGGCTTTCGAGTTCCAAGTTCTGGATATGTTTGTCTCAGATGACCATTTCAAAGAAGTAACCACTCTGGAGAACAATTTCTGATGATTTTTCATAATTTCTTGTAGTCAATGCTAAAGCTCAGATCTTTCGAACGGCGAGTGGCGATACAGGATCAAATGCGAGCCCCCTCAAAAAGATTCCAATTGAATCAAATGCAAAATGGATCCACAATCTCAGTTATCAGGTACTACTAACCCACGTTTCGTGTTATGTAATACAAGGAACTAGAGACTCCTCCCTTAGTTCTGCATTGCTTAGCACGGCCTTCTAAAGAGGCTTAAGTTTCAACTAAGGGATTCCTCACCTAAGAGCTTTAGCATTGTGGTTTGAATTTAGGTCTTTCCTTGAACTTTCATATTGATATTGGAGTCAATACCTCATCTCTAGCAATGTTGAGACTCGGAGGGCATATCAAAGAGGTCAAGAGGCTCCTCTCACATTGCCTATGAGACCCTCCTAAACGTGCTTAACTATTGAAGGATTTTGGGTTGGATCGAGTTCCTCTTTGAACTTTAACCATTTGTATTGATAGTCTTCTTGCACTACCCAGTTGATCTGAAGCAATAGAGATTACATGATCTTGCTTAGATGTCTAGATGCCTAGCAACTTGTTTTTGAATTATTTGATGTTCCTAAACCTTAAAGTTTTGTTTAAAAAAATCCACTTGAAAAACATGAAAATTATCTTGAGAGACATTATTTTGTAGTGCCCCCAACTCATCGTATTTGGTTACTTTCTTTCATATATGTGACTTGCTCAACACTAGGGAACGATTTAATCATAGAAGACAATGTTCTGGTAGCAAAAGGTCATTTGTGGAGTGCTCAAGCAGTGTACATATTCAGTTCCCAGCCATGACCGAAAGCACGGAGTTTCCAATAAGTGTGGATGTCCAGTTCCCTGTAAATGCTGAAAGTTCAGACACAAGCATACATGTTCAGTTTCCCATGGATGCAGAGGGTTCAGTCCATGCTTCTCCTACCAATCAGTTTCCTTGTGATAAACATCAGTTGCAAGAAATAGATTCCCCAAGAGATTCAACCAGCATTCCGATGGAAGCCTGCTCACCTATGCCTAATCACAACGAACCACAAGATGAAAACCACAAGATTGATGGTTCTTGGGATGACAGAAATTTGTGGGTGGACAACCTTGATTGGCAAAGGCCTCCTGAATCATTGCCATCCAATGGGTGGGAAAGTGAGGTTGCTGTTGAAGACATGGAAACATCCCCACGACAAGCTCTTGGCAACTGGATAGGCGATCAACATTCAGATTCATGGAGATGGAGCATAAGAAGAAAACCTCAGTGTTATGACTGGTTTGAGCACTTCTCAGATAATGTTGAAATAAGGGATCTCCTTGAGAGGTACATCCTGTTTCCTTCTTACATTTTTATTTTTAGTAAATGGATTCCTTCTCGCATCATCTGTAGATAAAGCTTCACTAATCATTTATTGTGTTTCATGCTTGATTATTTGTTATAAATTCAATTCTCTTTTCTCTTCACTAATTCTGCATTTTGAACAGAGTTTCCTTGTGAATTCCAAACAATGTATGCATTGATTCATAACACAAATAAGTTAATATATTCCATCTGCAAGAATCCTCGCGACAATGGGATTAAGAAACATATATTTTTAGTTTTTTTTAATTTCCAGGTTTTTAAATTCTCAGATTGAGTTCAGATCTTTATACACTACTAATGTATCACTTTCATTCACTTTGCAGAAAAAGAGTCTCTACTTCTCTCGCAAGTGACTTTTGCAATAAGATGAACCAGTTGGTATTGTCATTTATACAACGAAGAGATCAGTATTACTCGGATGAAAATTTTGCAGAAAACAACATGGATTATCCATTCTGGCAACAAAGTATTGTATACCAAAATGCCGAGCCCATTGAATCAGACTCATCGTCAATGGTACCTCTACATTATTACAACTTGCAAACCTTAGAAAAATGGCAGAATGCTTCATTGACAGGCCAATCATCTCAAAATGTGGTAACATGTCTGACATCTTTGCATACCATTTCCATGAAAAATCTTGGTTCATTTGATACACTATTTGTCTGCAACATAACAGGAAAGGGAAGCCTTGAATGACTTGAGAAGTGACATGACTCAAATTCATGAAGAAATCAGTGAACTGAGGCTAATGGTTCAGAATTGCATGGAGTGGCAGGACAAGCTCCGACAATCGATCAAACAGGACATTTTGGATGCAATCAACCAGTCATCAGGTTATGGGCATTTCACATGTTTCTAATCTGCTGAATTCCACTAAGCTTTATTAACATCAAAACACGATGCTTCAACCGGAACAGATAATTCCTCTCGCAATTTCAAATCTAAATCTGGAAGAAGAGATACCTGCAGAATTTGCTGTGAAATGCAAGTTGACTGCCTACTTTATAGGTACATTACAACGACGCATTTGCTCTCTGATGCCTATCTTCACATAGTTTGTGACAATTCTCACAAAAATTCTTTGTTTTCTGAAACCTGCAGGTGTGGTCACATGTGTACCTGTTTCAATTGTGCTCATCAGCTGCAATGGAGCAGTACCAAATGCCCAATTTGTCAATCCCCAATCATTGACGTCGTTCGGACAATTCCCAATTCATGAAAAACGATCGCAACTATCAACTTGAAACTGACATCAAAGTAAAAAAAAAAAAAACTCAGATTTTGTTTGCTGAACTTGCATGACCCTTAAGTTTATATAACTAAAAGCCTTAGCCAGTCTCCACTTTCTTTGAACCATTGTTAATAATCTTCTTCTGTCTTCACTACTCAAAACATGTCGATACAATAACAGGTAAGGGTTTCAACTATTTGAGATGGATGATGTAAAATTTATTCCTCGTTTAACTTTATACAAGGTTGTATTACAAGAAACTAGGTCAATACTTCTGTTTGATATTTCTGCAGAAGGTACATAAATGTATTGGGATTGTCAAGGAACAAAAAACTTGAACAAGTGAGATTGCTAAATTTGCTTGAAGTTTAGTATGTGACATAAATATGGTCGAGGATGTAAGTTGTGAAAAATGTGTCTATGGTTTCTGCATTTTTGTACCACAGCATTTCATTTTTTTAAGACAAACAATAAACTAATTGGTGAAATGTTCTAAGTGGGAGATTATTATTTATTTCATGACCGTATTCGAGATAAAACTTGAGAAGAGGAGTATTAATACAATGGTAAAATTATTGACATGATTTTGAAGTCACATATTCAAATCGTGAAAATAACATCTTGCAAAATTCATGAAAATAATGTCTTACAAAATATAAGGTAAGATTACATATAATAGATTTAATGTGATTCAACTCTTTGGAACTTCACACTAATGGGAATTTTATTCAATGTGATTTGACTTTTCTTTGGGACTTTACATTGATAGGAGCTTTGCGCATTAGATTATTTTTTATTTAATGAAGCAAAAGGTAATTTTGCTCATCCCAAGTACTCCTCATTGTCAGCCCCATAGTGAGATGAAGGAAAATAAATCATGTACCAAGCAGTCTCTTAGTTGGGAAGATATTTAATCCTCAGGGGAATGAACTCGGGGAATTGACTCTTGCCCAATGAAACAACTCTGCCACCTGAATACCAACTTGGCTACATTGTGGGGTCATTTGATTGTTTTTTATTTAAAAAAATGATGAATAGGTAATACCAAACCTGGGACGACCAGTCCAATCACATGGAAGTTTTCCACCGGCCGCTATGATAAATTAGGAAGTATTCATGGTAGACGCCCCAAAAGCTCAGCATCTCGTGATTGCACGCCCCATATGGAGGAAAAGTATCTGCAAATGTGCCATAGCAGGGGATTGAACCATGGGTGCCTAAGCGACAATTTAATGCCCTTACACTGCACCGTAGCTTGGGGGTAAATGCTTTTTTATTCAAGATACGACTAAGGTTGCAGTAGCAACTCCCCAAAACTAATTTATTGGAGAATAATTAGAGTCGTCAATTTAGATTAGTCTATCTTGCCAAATAATTTAAGTAAATCAAATTGAAATTTTATCAACCCATTTAAAAATGAACCTAAATGGGTTAGCCCGCGTGGGTTGATCTTATATATAAGAATATTAATCTATGTACATTGTGAGCACAAAGTATATATTTTTCCTTTATTTTTAGAGCTTGAGTTTAGAATTTAAGATTTAGTTTTAGAGTTTAGGGTATGAGTTATAGTATTTAAGTTAAAGATTTTTTTTTAAATTACACTGGGTGTTCACAAGATGAGCACCATCAGGTTAGGGTAACAACCCTCTACATATATCCATGGGGTTGATTCCTAGAGGGTACGAAATACCCAGTTGGTTACCTCAACCTTTCCTTTCATGCACCACTACTGCTGGGTGAAACCCCTTATAATTTACCTCCATTTTTAAACAATGGGGGGCACCTTGGAAAGGTCGTCGAGGTGATGATTTCACCTTTTATTGCCAATATATATATAAGATTTTATTTTATCCTACTTACTTTATGATGCTGATTTTGTGAGCACCAACTGTAATTTTTTAAAATTTTTTTAGCTTAAGTATAACCCAAATCCGAAACCATAAATACTAAACTCTAAATTCTAAATTACGTATATATACAGAGAGAGAGAGAGGTGATTTTTTGTGCGATATTTTTTGCACGCCTGTGCACGACACTGTGTAAGAGGCACCTGGATTTGATCCCGCGACCCATTCGACATTTTTTTATTTTTTATTTTTAAAAATTAATTTTTTTAAATCTTAAATGCTAAATATATATAATATATCTGTGAGCATCTAATTTTTTTTATCTTGAACACTATAATCCAAGAGGGAAGCTTGATCCCTAAAGGAAAAAACTTATTGACTTAAACCCACTATAACCCAACCC